>JANZLF010000222.1:13779017-13790968 GCA_026546835.1 Erythroxylum foetidum
AGTCCGATGATTACTGGTTATTGTTTGAGAAATATAGAAGTGCGTTTTAAACACTTTGCAGGTTTTGGGTTAGTTAGTATGCAGCTGTTATGCTGCCCAATTTTTGATAAAATTGGTTGTATGGAAAAGATAGAATAATATAAGAATTGGTATAAAAATGAGTTTTGGGATATATAGTAATGTATTGAGTTTTGCATGAGGAAGAATTTCCAAAAGTGGAAATTTATTGTTTTGATTTTGAATGGAATGACAGATGAAAGGAATGAATAAGAAAGAAAAGAAAAGGGAGAAAGAAAAAAAATTTATACCGTTACGGATTAGATTAGTTTTTAGGTTTCCAATGCGATAGTTATTTCTACGCTATTTGTTCACGGATGTCAGAATTTGATTTTCGTTCGATTGAACTGTTTGTTGTTTTGATTCGATTTGCTTTCGATTCCATTAAGAATGCGATTCGTTTTAGATATGTCTTTAGCATGCGATTCCGAGCTAATTTGCTTTTTCTCAATTCAGTTTCGCTACTTTCATTTTCGATTGTTTTTCACCTTCATTGTTCATTTCGGATTCGATCCGTTTTCTACCTTTCATTTTTTGTTTCGTGTTTCGCTTTCCGGTTGGGATCCGGTTCCGAGATCGGGTTCCAACATGATGCACTGCTCATCCGACCCTATCATCTGGTCCCATTTTTTGACCCTCTAGACGATAGAATTAGCCTTCAAGGTCTTCATGAAAGTTGTAGTTTTGGAAGTTCTCTTCAAAACCATTCAAAGAAACCTTAATCCGAAATCTCTAGTGAAAGTTATGCTAATTGTTTCGAGATAGGTACAACATGATTAAGAGCCTGAGTATAGTTGATTATTTTGGCCATAACTTCATAACCCGACCTCCATATTAAGTGATTATTAAAGCAATAGATTCCCAACACATTTTCCTATCTCTTAATAAAAATTTGTAGCTTTTGGGATCTTTTTGAAAGAGATTGATGGAAGGAAAATGAGGGATCAATTGGAGGGCATAACTAGGTTATGAACACACTTTGAATTTTTAAGTATATCTTGAGCTATAAAGCTTTGAATGAGAAGGTTTTTCTTTCAAATTGTGATGTTGGTGATGGGCTATTGTTGGCAGGCCACCCTGGTGAGATGACGGCAAAGTGAGGGTTCATTGGAATAATCCTACAAGGAACCCGCTCATGTTTTTTGACCCTGGAACGATAGTTGGGCTTTAGAAATGGGGCCCAACAATGTTCTCTTACAAGTTACTGTGTTTTCCTTGGTTCTTCCTTGATATCTTGGAAAACAAAGAAGTAACCAATAGTATCAAAATCTTCAGTGAAGTTGAATATCATAGCATGAGAGTGATGGTTTGTGAATACAGTGGATCACTTATCTTTTACAAGATTTTTAGATTCTTACTCAATTTCCAATTTCTTTATACTGTGATAATCAAGCAACTTTACATATTACTACTAATCCTATTTTCAATGAACGAATGAAGCATTTGGAGATTTAATGTCATATTGTTCAGGAAAAATATAAAGCTAGTTCATACATCTAGATTATATTTCTTATAAACAACAATTAGCTGATATTTTCACAAAATCTTTAAATGGTATTATATTTCAGAGTCTATTATAAAAGTTGGGTTTATGTGATTGGCACCAAACTCCATCTTGAGGGGCAATATTCTAGTTACTGATGAAATACTTACAGAAGCTTAAATAGAGCACTACTTAGCTGAGGAAGAAGCCTTGAAAGTTGACAGTTTTTTTTGGTTATAGAATAAGTAATCTTGTAATTTAAGCAAACATGGAGACTGAATATATACTAGAAAATAACTAATTCCAGTTGATGTATATAACTGACTGATGATGAATAAAGAAAGTATCAACTAGTTTCTTTAAAATATCTTAGTTTTTTTCTTCCATGTCTTTTAAAGCTCCTTAGAAGTCATTTCCATGTTGCTGTGCGATATAGAACTTTTAAATAACTAAAAACAGTAGATAGAAGATGATATTTCAAATATTCATATCTAAATGGTATAAAGATAAAATTGGATCCTAACTTCTTTTATCAAAATTTAATTTAAAATCTAATATTTTAATTCTTTTTTTAAAAAACCTCAACGTTTCACAAATATTCAAAAACAACCTCAACATTATCGCCAATCTTTCATTATAAAAAGTATAGCTGACATTATTTTTTTATTTTCTTTGAAGCGTAAAAATTAAAAAATTGAGGCTTATTACTCAGATGTTGTCATCTAGCTTAAACTGATTTATTAAGCCAGAGGACATTGGTTAGGGAAATCCAAACATGATCATTTAGGTCTGTGTCTAGTTGAAACTAGACTCCTTTTCCCTCTTTTCATATCTTCTTTTTTGCTCCTAGTTCAAAATTTTAATCCTTTTTCGTTATGTATCTAATTAGAACTAGACAGGGCCTCCCTCTTTTCATGTCTTCATCTAGATATCTGGTTCAAATCCCTAATCTCTTTTTCACTTCTTCGTAATCCATTGTTTTTATTTGTTGTTGTGGTTCTCATTAGAGCTTCTAGTTTTCTCTTCTCTTTCCCACCAACATTCTTCAACAGTTGGCTTCTCTCTTTGTAGGTGTGGTGTGACTTCTCTTTTGAAGAGGTATGGTGTGGCTTCTCCTATGACAAAATGTGGTGAAACTTTTTCTTTGATGAATGTATCATATGTCACTGCCATATTTAATATGATTTTTTATATGTTTACCTTTTCTAGCTCTTTAATGATTAAATACCATCACTGTCATGTTTGGTTTGGACGAAGAGGTCTTCATCTTTAAATATGTTATAACAAATATTCTAATGCTTATGTAGCTTCAAGTACTCCTATCTTGCTCTTATTTTTTATCATATAAAAATAGAAAATACACAAAAATTATATTGAAAAAGCAAGGTGCTAGAAGAATAAGAGTTATAATGAAGTAGTGAATATGTCTCTTAAGAACATAGTTTCCTTAAAGCTTTATCTATCTATTCGGTTTCCTTTTTCATCCTTAATCATAAAGGAAAATTCTGTATCTCTTCCAATAAAAGGGATGGAATTGAAAATGTTACATTGTATTCTCTCTTGCTTCCTCCCCTAAGAAAGCCCGAATCAAATCCGAGGAATGAATTATTGTTTTATAAATATTATGCTCCGTTTTCTTTCTTCACTTAACATTTGTTTATGTACAACTTCTACATATTTTGAGATATAAACTTTATTATTTTCCTTCTTGCATTTTAGCTTGTTAGTTGCTAATAAACCATTAAAGAGACTCTTATTGAAGTTTCTACTGCCAAGTCTTTTTCATGCATTTGTTTTGGTAGTTGTGTTGATGCTAAATCTAGATCATCCATAGATGATGAACAAATGATGATTAGCGACGTATCTATATTATTTGGGTTCTTTTTTAAAGCTATCAAGTGGTTTTGTATTTTGTCTTTGATGGCAATGGAGGAACTAATATAGCTTTTTATATTAAACAAAATCCAAGTTTATAACCTTTATGGATATTTTTGAAACAATTATTTTCTTTATCATATAGTTGATTGAACATATGAATATGGAGCTCTTGTTATAACTTTACAAATGGAATTATCAACATCTAGCAACTCTAATTATAATAATGCTAATAAAACACTTTGAGGCCATTATGGAGTGATAGCAATCTAGATAGAAGATTTTTAGGATGTTCCAATTACCTCACTTGTAATTATGAATTTTTCTAATGGTATAATAATCAATTTCCTGAGAGAGATGTATATAAAATTTAAAAGTTAAGGGATAATATATCTGAACTAAGGAAGGAGGCTGAAAGAAGGGGGAGTATATATGAAACAAAAGAACATGATGAGTAATTAAAAATTTTAAAGCAAGATGTTGACTAGAGAGAAAAAAGAGTTGAGGTTGTCTCGGTTCAACATAATTTTAGGGATTAGTTCAATTTTCATTTCATTATTCATTTTCTATATGGTTGTAAAATTTTAGTATGATTAGTATGAATGTAATTATGCTTTTAATTATTGAATGCAAACATAAATCTTAGTTATCTACTAGTGATCTCTATCTAACAATACATCATATGCTAGAATTTTTTCAACATTTTGTTACTAAAAAAAGAGTATAGATGAATGTAATATGCTAAAGAACTTAACTAGGTGAAAAAAACACATTAATAGTTAAAGAACCTTTCTATTAATATATAATGTTATCTAAAAAAAATAATGTTTTCAATTCTTAAAATTGTAACTTCACTTTTTAAAAATAATGACATGAAATTGTCATCAATTAAATGGCCAATATACCACTGAAACCAAATAATATATCTCCCTGCATATAAAACGTATCACATATATTTCTCTTGTATGTATCATTTATACAACCTCTAAGAAAAATAAAATGTTCATTCAATATAAGTAACAAATATAAGATTTAGGTACGAAATACACCAATTCAATTATGATAGACTATAATACAACAACACACTAAATCAATTGTCTGGTTTGTCAACTTATTGGGCATTAGTCCTAATTATTGCTCTCCTCTTGGTTATGGTAGCTTGTGATTATCTTGAAGTGATGCCAAAATTACCCCTAAGCTTAAGACTTCTTGGTTTAAATGAAAATTTAAAAGATATTAGATTGGCCTATTTATATTTCCTTTGAGCCATGTTTGTAGAACTAACAACTTATAAATCAACATGTTATCCAACATAAACATACATATAGGTTTAATAGTGATCAACTTATTAATAAACATGCATACAAGTTTAATACGAGTATAAGTCAAATTGATATTTTGTTGACTAGAATGACATTTCTTAATACTTAACATGCTACTTTAAATTTGAGTTTATTGAACATTATTTAGGTTAAATGAGTGGCATTTTAATTTGTAAGTTGTTAAGAATCATTAAGTTACCATTGTTAAGTTACTTAGGATAATTCTCTAATTATTGGCTTTCAGTAGTTTTTTCAACATACAAAATAATATGCATAATGTTAACTTCAAAAATTAGAGAAAAGTTAACAAAAGATAACAAATTATTAGTTACTTACATTGACATGTTAGTCATTAGGTCTTATTACATTATTTTTTACTATGTGCCCAAAAGCACCAGATTTCTCGTATTTTTGTACTCACCCTTTTGTGACACTTTGCTTGCACATGGTACTTATTTTAGTTCATTTTTATCTTTCTTTCTTGCCTTTTTAACCTTCCTGAATCACTCTCTTATTTTATTTGCTTATTATCATTCAATGGCCCAAACATCACTCTTCTAATGTGCTATAAGACTTGATTATACACCCTTAAAAAGGTGTTCTTCTTGTAGCAATCATTCACAAATATCCCTAATTTTTGTTTGGAGTGATTAATAACATTAATGACACGTTTGCATAGGGAACCATATAGGTCCCATGCTTTACAACTACATAAATTGTCCCTTACTAGTCTCATAATATGCTTTTTACCCTTTTATTGACCTCATATGCTTCATTCCACACAACACACCAATACATTTCCTCCTAATTTTTTCAAGCTTCTTCATAACTACAAGTATAATATTTGATTTCCATGCATATTTATACACCCTCCTTTAAGTATGTCTCTTTGTCACCATTGTTCTTTGTTTCTAGTATACTAATCACTAATCTATCTTTCGTTGGTAGGATCCATCCATTAAAATTCTCGCTCATCTTATTATTAATAATTGGACATTTGTGACTTAAATGATTGGTATGTCCTAGACCAACTCTTTTTTGGATATTTAAGCAATGAAGAAACACACCTAGTTCTAATATTGTCCACTTTCTTTAATTGCTCATTGAATTCTTTGGTGTACATAGACCAACACATGCCTAAAATTGTCTCCTCAAATCTTTACTACTTCATTGTCTATGTTGATTCTGGTAAATATGTTTGACACACATTCTATGACATGCATTTTGAAGAGTCTCATTATTAACTCTTATTAATCCTTAGATACATAAGTCATGAAATAATATCCAAATAACGTAATATGATTACATATCATATCATAAACAACCCAAGTATACATTTACGTTTCTTTTGCATGTCATATGTTATTGTGACTCTATAGCCAAATAACGTAATATGATAACATATCATATAATAAACATCCCAAGTATACATTTACGCTTCTTTTGTATGTCATATGTTATTGTGACTCTATCTCTATGTTCCAACTCTAAATTAATTGATAAGAGTGACATGAAGTAACACCATGAATAAGTATTTTTAACTTTATATACATGCTTTTATCTTAATCCCTTCTATCTGTAATGATTAGTTGCCCTTGAAATTTAGTCTTTAAGTGTTGGATCCCGCTTCCGGAGCCCAACATTCGGAGTCATAAAGCATGAGCAAACACATTTCTTCAACTTCAGGACAGATTTTGAGAAGCCTCAAACCAGAATTACAATTTGAATCATTAGAACATTTGTTCCCCATTGTCTCAAGTTTCTAATGACATCAAAATCATTCAATTTGGTTTAGAAATCTGAAAGTTAGGGCCCAACCATTTTCAGATTGTTATTAACTGAAACAATACAATATAGCCAAATTCCATCCACAAATTGAAAGTCTTAAAGACTGAATTAAAATTTTATTCCTTCAGATAATTTGTAGCAATATATCTCAAGTTTACTTAGAAATAAAAATCATCTCATTTGGAGCTCTACAGATCAAGATACCATTACAATACCGAAATATGTTTAGTAAAATATCCAATTCATACTCTTCCAACCCATACCCTTACTTTGATTCAATCAATCCTTTTCAAATCAACATCAAAATCTATAAAATTTCATGGAGAGTAGAAAAAATGTGTTAGGAATATATTGGTCAAAGAATCACTTCCTTTGGATGTCGGATAACAAAGTTATGGCTGAAAGAATCAAATAAGGTTTTGTCCTTAATCATATTGAACCTATTTCGGGATAATTGGTATAACTTTCTCTATAGATGTTGAATTAAGGTCATCTTAGGACGGTTTCAAAGAGCAATTTGATATATACAATTTTTTGAAGACCCTGAAGAGAGATTTTGTCATCTAAAGGTCAAAATTGAACCAGAAAAAAGGCCAAATGATACTAGACAAAAGATCAAATGAAAGGCTTCAGTCTAAGACCTATTTTGGAACAATTAGCATAACTTTCTCTAGAGCTATTAGATCAAGGTCATTCTTAGACGGTTTGAAATAGGACTTATAGATATAAAACTTTCATGAAGATACTAAAATGATATTTTGTCATCTAGAGGGTCAAAATTGAACCAGAAGCAAGGTTAGATAATATCAGATGAAAGGTCAGATGAAAGGCTTCAGTCTAAGACCTATTTTGGAATAATTGGCATAACTTTCTCTAGAGATATCGAATCAAGGTCATTCTTAGACTTTTTGAAAGAGGACTTATAGATCTAAAACTTTCATGAAGATATCAAGCAAGATTTTCTCATCTAGAAGGTCAAAATTGAATCAGACGAAAGGCCAGATGATTCAGTCTGATATGCATCAGACGATTTAGTCTACAGTGAATCAGATGATTCATTCTGAGATGCATTAGATGATTCAGTCTAAGATGCATCAGAAAATTTAGTCTAAGATGTATCAGACAAAGGTATTTCTACTGGGTCTTCCTCACATCACCAAAAGTTCTAAATCACTACCTACATTCTTCAGAGCATCTCCACTTACAAAGATCATAACTTTCGACTCCTTCGTACTATATATCGTTGGAAAGCTAGAAACATAAGTACAACTTTCTATAGACAACTTTGTCTAATTGAACCTAGATTAATCCAGATTTTCCCCTGAAGTTAGGATACGAACTTTACCCCTATGGAAGACTTGAAATTTGTACTATATAAATTTGGAATTTCCTTAGCATAACCATTCAACTACCAAATTGACTTCGTTAAACTCTCAAATCTCAACTCATTTGACTCATCACATTCAACTACATCTCATAATTCATAATTCTCATCTTTCTTTTTCATAACATCTCACATATACATATATATATATCCACAATTCATGTTCAAATATCATCAACTCAAGTTGGTAACTTCTTCAAGTATATCTAATTTTGACTCACATCATCCATACACAATTCATATTTTATTAACAACAAAATAAGAATTGACAAAGCTTTAATGGCATTCCAAGCCATATTACATTATCGATATCAAAATCCAAAATATAAAAGATATAAAACCCCAATAATTCTCAAAATGCGTCTAAGGTCTTGCTTTACAAAATCTAACTTAATTTATAAAAACATTGCAAAAGTAGTATGATACCTCGACTCTTGGTTACTCGATCTCATTTTCTTCACCTGAAGATGGGATAAAAAAGGGGATGAGCTTGAAAACTTGTGGGTAGCAAGTTTATAACAGAGAATAAGTAAAATCGTTGAAGTGTTCATTTGTCATATAAGAGTCATAATGAATTCATAAAATGCTTAGTTCTCAAATTCTCAGTCAAATTCACAATTCTAGCTCAAAACTCATAGTTAAAATATTATCACAACAACATACAATATACATTTAACCATCAATGCCAAACACTCAAATTATACAACATACTTGATAATTCAAAGATGCAATGCACAAACAAATGGCTCGAAGGTTCCATGGAAACAGAATGGAGAAACTGAAGTTTATCCTATGAACAGAATGAGTCTAATTTCGAAGCTCATATGCCACAAACTGGTAGTTGGGAGAAGGATCTTGTCAACATAATGAACATAATGGTTCCACTCTTGCCCAAACAAAAGCACATATTCATTTTCTCATATGCTCACACTTTCATGTTCTTTTCATTTATACAAAATACCATGACATTTTTCAAGGCATAAGATAAATATTTCAAAACCATTTTCTATTTCATCATCAAAATTCGTACACCAACATGTAGCAATTTCTCAAATCACTCAAAAGCATTAAAAGCAACACTTATGAAGTAATTGAAATCATTTTATTTTCTTGATATAGAAAAGTATTAACGGCTCATTACTCAATTATAAACATGTAACCCACCTTGATTTCCTTGTTTAAAGACTTACTCAAAATGTCTCTCCTCTTGCTTCTCTTACCTTTCTTGATTTCCTTCACAATGGCAAAACCCCATTCAATAGGAATCCAATTGAAAATCTCACAATACAAAATCACTAAAATTGACTCTAGAATATTTAAACCCATGCATCTTCTAAAGTTCATGAACTAAAACCTTTTCAAAAATCCAAAAGATTCAAAATGATCATACCTTGATTTTTTATCAAATGAAGAGATCTTTGGCTCAAATAGAAGCTCTTCTCTTCCTCTACATTTTTTTCTCTTCTTGAACCACTTTAAAATCTCTCTCAAAAACTAAGAAATGATGAAACCCTTGCTTTTCCTCCTTCCGTTCTCTCAAAACCGAAACCTCTCCTTCTTCTCTCTTTGTTTTTGTATTTCTCTTCTTTGTCTCCCTCAAATCACATTTTTCCCTTCTTAAAAGAACAAGACAACATTTCTTCTTCCATTTCTACCGTTAATGAGTGTGCAAAATCTATTTTGCCCTTCCTTATAAGCCTTATGTCTTTTATGCTAAAATGTCTTGCCAAAAATACACTTGAACATTCTTATAACCATAACACTTTAATTCCATTAACCCATGCAATAAATCCTACTAACTTTGACATAACTAAATAAATTTAAAATGATTAATCTATCAAAACTTTAAAAATTAATTTAAATCATGCTTAACTAAAACAAATTTCAGGGCCATCATTAAGAAACCACCATGTATCCCAAGTATGGGTCTTAAGTGCCTCCATCCTTTTTCTTAGAAACAAAAGAAATGTATAACCTTTTAAATTGCAATAACAAGGTTTCTTGATTTTTTTTATATTGCAGTTCCATTATGAAATTGGGATTGCTATGTTTCAACTCCTAATTATAACCTAACAGCTCAGAATATTCACTAGCATAGTCTAATGCTCTCTCCTTCCTTAATTTCTTCTTAACAATCATATATATAGTAGAATTCACAAACATGTTCAACTTTATCTGTGTTCTTCAATTTTCTTCGCAGTGATAATGCTAGGCTTCTCTATAATTCTATCTTGGAAGTTTCTAGCAAAAAACTTTATTGAAACCATTTTATGCTTGTTTGTTGCGGAACATGTATGCGTAGATATATATATGCCTTGATTTTGAAACATTTGTCCTTACTATCATAGGTTGCATACAATTCTGACTTGTATCCTACTCACTTTCTTTTCTATTAGACATTAAACCTTATTGCTATTGTCTTTGAACTTTTTAGTATTGCCAAACTCAAAACCTAGTGTCCAATGTATACCACCACCTGGTTCATGTCTAATACTATACTAGGTCTTCTAATTGGATCCTTATACACCTCTCCATTAGGATACTCATCACTATTAATGAAAGTTTCATAGTCACTAAAGTCAACATTCATTTATTATTGGCTATCTAGAATTGAACTACCAAACATATCATGTATGCCTTTAACTTCATTATCATCTTCAAATTCAGTTTCATTGTCACCTTCAACTTCATTCCCACAAGTACCCACATCCCTATCATTACTACTCTTTTGTCAATAGTATCTACATTAACTTCATCATCATGCACAACATCCTCATCATAGCCCAAATCTCTATCATTACATATTATAGCAAAAAAAAATTAGAGTCATTATTAAAACGTCAAGCTTGCGTATAATATACACCTTAATTATCTCATGTATTTTTAAAAGGTTAATTAACGTAATCCAACTTTTGTTAGATTTAGTGAGTCTTAAAGACTCATTAAATCTAAAAACAAGAACTTTAATATAAGCCTTATTAACCTATTAGCATCCAAGTTCTTTCCCTATCTCTCAGTTTTGTCTATTACTGATAAAATTAAGATCAATTTTATTAAAGTAACTTATTGAGCTACTCTCATAACTTAACTCAGGATCTTTCTTAAGGTATTCACTATAATATAACTTCAAACTTCCGTATTGAGTCTTTATAACCCTACAAATGGGAAGTAAATAATAATTTACATATTTAAAAACACACCCACCCACCTAGACATACACCCACATACAAATACATATATAAGCTATAATGAAATGTTCCACAAAGTAAATTTATGTCTATAATGAAAATACAAGCTAGAGCACTAAAAACTATTTTGGTGATTTGCAAATGAAATTTAACTTTGATATACATTACTTTATGTGTTCTAGCAAACTTAAGACCTCTACTTGAGGTTGCATCATACAAGTGAGAAGATGGAAAAAAAGGTGGCAAAAGTAAAGGATAAATGGTAACTTATATTCTTCTAAAGGCACAGGTGTCACACATTTATTCTGTAACATGCTTGCCATAAATGGAGAAGTTTTATTATATTGACTACGGACAAAGAAACGTAAGATGTCAGATTAGATGTTAGCTCTCAATATACCACGAAATCTCTCAAACTATCAAAAATATACAAAAATGATCAACAATTATCTCCTTCACAATTACCTACATAAACAAATATTAAACTTAATTAAAATAAAAATAAAAATGATAACATATGCCTTTAATAAAGGCAAGCCACACTTACTGTGTAAGTTAGAGAAGCTGGACCACACCAAACATTGAGGAATGCAAACACTAACGGGATGTTTGGAAACCTTCGAATTGAATTCATTAACGAATTGAATTCAATTATATTAATGAAATTGAATTGAATTCAATTTATAATGTTTGAAACAAACCCGTAATATTATAATTGAATTCAATTACATTGTTTGGAACACAATCAAAATGAATTCAATTATTTCATATGACACATTTACCTTTGACTAAAAAATAATCTTATTAAATAATAAACATTCACACTTACATAGAACAACTTATAAACATCAATT
>JANZLF010000222.1:13834336-13845253 GCA_026546835.1 Erythroxylum foetidum
GTAAGATACACCATTTTTTCATAAGAAGAATTCTCCTCTCCCAAATATTCTTCAAGTTTAGTTTCGGTTTTATAACATGATCTACTTTTTCTCTTTTATGTTAAACTAGTGTTACTATATTGCAATAGGAAAAGATAACACTAACAATCTGGTAGATATAACAGTAAAATTTCCTTCACTCTTTATCATATCACACCATGTTCGCACCACCTCCATAACTAGCAAATTTGTTTGGTTGAAAGATTATGTAGTTTTATTCTCTCCACTAAACACCGTCAAAAGATATTTTTTAGTTAAATAACAGAAGCAACGTTCACTTGTCCATGTCATCAATAGAAAAGAAACTAAATATATATTTAATATAAATAATATAATCAAGCTACTATTTTTATCATCTGAGGGTGAACCTTGAAGTAACTGATAAGGCTATTTCTCTGTGACCAGAAGGTTATGAGTTTCAATTACAGAAATAACCTCTTTGTAAAATACGAAGGGAGAGTCACGTATAATTGATAACCCTCCACCGACCCTTAACTAAAATTTGCCACTACTTTTACCATTTGTATTGGGATTGTTCTTTAAAACTTGCAAAGCCTATATTTTTTTAAATGGTTATGCTCATGTTCAATTATAGAGTTTATCTGAGTTCAAATTGTTGATATTTTCCAACTGTCAATAGTAATAACATTTAACACCTTTGCGAATCCGAAACACCAAGGCCCATGTGAATAATGAAACCAAATCCAGTTAGATTATAGTTTTTTGTAGCAAAATTATATAGAGAAACTGGTAGTGTCGGGAAGAGCACGTCAAATGCCGCGTCTATACTGATATTCACACTCTCGTAGGACTAAACAACCCATTCTGATGTGCTAATATCACTTTCTAAGATCTCTCTCTCTCTCTATTTGTAATAGATGACATCTTCTTTATGGTTTTTAAGCAAATGAGAGCATATTATATTCTTCTTTCTTCTAGTCATACTATATATATGACTATATATCCATATATATAGTAAAACCCTAAAGACAAAGCCCAAATTTGATTAAGGCCCAATAAAAGTTCAGTTTGTTTGGTGTGCGACCCTATAGGCTTATTTAATATCAACAGAAGGCCTAAACTTCTTTTAGGTCCACAAGTTATAAACTATCTCTAGCAAGCCATAATAACTACCTAATATTAAATAAGATCAGAATACGACACTACCTAAATCATAACTGATCAATTAAAGTATATTCTATAATTGGTTCGCGGGGCATACACCAACAGAAATGCACTATAAAATAAACAAGCACTTTCCACATAGTAATTATGAATCCCTAAATTAGAATTGAGTGAAAGGAGAAGATTATTTTATCCACCAATCTTTGGTTTTGGGAAGGTAAGCAATAATTTATTCAATCAAAAGATGGAAAGTATAGTGATTGTTGAGTGACTAGTCTAACAAATAGAGCTTGCATAAAACCCAACGAAATACACAAATTTTAAAACCTAGCATAAGCCTTTTCTATATCCTCAATTGTTGATTGGTTTGGTTAGAACTGAAGAGTAGATAAGGAGCCGACATGGTTGTCATTCTTAATTTGAGGTAGAACTCCATCCAGTTGTCTATTTTATAATCCTTTAATTTCCTAAAGATCTTCATGTTCTGCATTTTTAAAATGCACTAACATAGCAAAACCAACCTTGAACACTTTTCGATCCCCTTGGTGATTCCAACTCAGTTCATTTACCCATAACAAGCAGTCCATCCAGCTGAGACCTCTATTTTGAAGATTAAATGTGCAGAGGAACTTTCTCTATAGTTGTCTTGTTTAAATACACCTTTAGAAAAGATGAAATATATTGTCTCATCTTCTGTAAAACATATTGGGAATGATAGGTTTAGAATATTAAATTTTATCTTATCTCTGGTACTTAGCTTTTGCCTATCTACCAACCAGAGTATAAAGGAGTGTGTTTGGAAAATTCCAAATCCTTATATCAGTCTGCAGAGAAAGGAGTTGATGAGTGGACCAAGTAATAGCTGTTTATAAGATTGGGCTGTAAAGTTATGTGACATGTGCAACTCCTATCTAATCTCATCTTCCTATATCTGATCTGGTGAGTAAGCTGACACTTGTTCCACAATGAGTCTGATTCAACTAGTCATATGAGATAGCCACTTCCAGCTATTATTTTGGATAAGCACTAGGGCCTTAGTCTTAGAGATGAAAAGTAATGAGTATAGCATAAAGAACCTAGATGATGTTAGTTATCATTCTAGACTTTTGTATTCTTCCCATCTCTAATATGATGCTTATTGTGAGAATGCATGAATGACCTGGTGATGAAGATTTGTTGGAAGGTGCAGGATTGTGAGCCTTTTCAAGAGATGGACCATATACTCCTTTGTTTGATATGAAATGTATGTGCCCATTTCACTCGAAGACTCTCTTTGTCCCAACAAATTCACCATAGCTTTTTAGCTAACAATATCTTGTTCATTCTGTAAGTTTAATTGATTCCTAATCCACCATTTTCTTTAGGAATAAATATAACACTCCACTTGACTTTGGATATCCTTCTACCTTTTGTATTCAATCCATACCATATGAAAATACCTTACAGTTTTGTCAATGTTCTTCAGGTTGCCAAATGTGATAGCCAACAGATATTTAGACTTTGGAATTTGGAAATGGCTAGTTACAACCTACTCTCATATGATAGAAATATGTTACTCCAGTTAGCAATTCTTTTCTTAACTTTATCAATGAATGATTTAAATTCAACTTCCTTGTGGAGGTAGGAACTCCCACATATTTGAGTGATAATTGATGAATGGTAAGTCCTGCTCCTATAATCAAGGTTAGTGGAACTTTTTTGTGGGTTGAATCTCTTAAAATCTCTACAAAGAGTTCAAGATTGCATCAATCATTAAGTCAATACTGTGAACTTTATCGTAAATTAACAAAGTTCTTGTCCAAGAAAAATAGGGCATCACGTGAATGTTGTTTAGTAATTTCCTTTATATTTTCTATACATATTGAGTTGTCATTGACTAATCTTTTTTCAGAAAACAAAGAATATTATGTACTTGGTAAACTTTCATTGCACTGCCATAATGAAACTATATAAAACTTTCACAGGTTTATTTACATATGTACTTATGTATTAGCTGATATTTCCCAACCATATTAAAAACATAAGATTATCATTATATTTTAAATTTTGTATTAAAGAAAATACCAATCTAACTGTATGCCTATTAATAACTAGACAGTAGACCGTCTAAAAATAACTTTGATATTACTAATTGCTATGAGATAATTTAGAACGTTGAATATACTGTAACATTTGAATGATATTGAATGTAATATACTGTTATCTTTAGCAATTGTTGATCTTATGGTGCCTTCAATATTAATTGTCACTTCTTTAATTGACACAACACACCCTACACGTTGTCGATTGGAAGCTCAATTATTATTACTATTATTTTGGTGTATAGACACAACATATTAAAGGACTGGATATGAACCCACTAGGAATTAAGTGCATTGGTCAACGTCTATAATTTAATACCTCAGTAACTTCAACTAAAAGAAAAAATCTTATGAGACATTTGATTATTATGATATAAGAATATAATCCACTGGGGATTCCTTTTATACCTATATATAGTCTCCATTTGCTTTATCAATATTGAAGTCAATAATGTTGCGAGGAGTGCTTACATCAAATATATTTGATTTGTGTTTTTAGTATTAAAGTAAAAGGTTCCTTTGATTCTATTTTCTTTTTATTATAATTTTTATTTTATTGCTGTTTTTCTTTGTAGTATTCATTAATAAATATTAACAACAAATTCATCATGTATTTTTTTGGAATGAATCATTAAATAAAATTTAAAATTAATAAAATTCTTTGATTTAGAATTTTTGGAAGATGCAAATATATTCAATAAGAAATGGTTACTTAGGTAGTTTTAAATAATTATTTTACATTTAATTATTAATGCAATAGATTGTCATAAAAATGAAAAAATGAAAAAAAAATAAAAATGAAAAATTCAACTAATCAAACCTTTTACTGAACTAATAAATTAAAAGAGAAAACAGGTACTTAGCTGAACAAATTTTTTACTAAATGTGTAAACGAAAATAAAAAATTTAATTGGGATTAAGCCTTAAAAGCTTAAAGTGGAGAAAATTGAGTTGGTTGAAGAAAATCTTTCCTTTATGACATATGTCAAGTCTGGATGCATAAAATTGATCTATTTGCCTATGGAAACTAGGGATTTGGTAAAAAGAATGGGAGTGGGGAAAACCTATTCTTCAGACTTTATCATTGCTACAGTAAAAAATACTCTCAACTGCTATAGTAAAAATTACTCTAAGCTAAGCAACGCAGGGACGACATGACCTTCGATCACCCTGCAACCAACTCACCAACACTTCTACCATTTGCTAGCAACTCTTATGCTTTCAACGCTACTGCTCTTAACCCGTCTCCTACTACCCACCAAGTGGCGAAAAGTCAGATTACAAGAGAGGGATGAAGATCCCCCTCCCCTTGAACCTGATCCACAAAGACATTCTCTAAGTTACAGTGTGGTTGTTAATGGTCATACAGAATTTGGCCGTTCAGAAAGACTCATAAAATGGAAGGAAGAGGACCTCATAGAAGTCAACGAAGGAGACATTTCTATAGTACAAGGAAAATTTGGTTTGGGAGTTGAACTTTCAAACACATTTAGAGGCAAATTAGATAGAATCTAGGAAAAGGCTGTGATAGTTAAACTTTTAGGCCGATCAATTGGGTTCCATCTGCTGAAATCTCGCCTACTATCCCTATGGAAACCTAAAAGCCTAATCAAAATTGTCGACATCGAAAACGAATTTTACCTTATTAACTTCTCGGAGGAGGACGACTATGTGCAGATACTCACGTAGGGGCCCTGGATCATTGTGGACCATGCCCTCTCGGTTTAGCTGTGGTTCCCAGATTTTCAGCCATGTTATGGAAAAATCACCCACGTCTTGGCTTGGGTGCGGTTCCCTGATCTTCCCGTTGCGAGGTACCATCTCTCGATCCTCAAAGCACTCGAAAATCTGGTGGGTTGCTCTGTAAAGATTGACAACCACACTCACTTAACGCAACGAGGTAAATTTGTGAGGGTGGCTGTAGAGTCTCAGCTCACCAATTCGGCCCTTCGTTGAATTAGATGGCGAGGTCATCAAGGTAGCGTACGAGGGGCTCCCGTCGATCTCTTTCTCCTGTGCATGGGTCAGGCATGGAGCGCCCACGTGCCCTACAAAATCCTCTAAAACCTCGGCGTCGGAGCAATCCACTCTTGAGCCGGTGTCGCCCTCCCAAACTGCTAACCTTGCAGCTTCTTCTTCCGATGGGCCTCGTCTTGATCAATATGGCCCCTGGATGTAATTGGTTCGCTGCCCTCGCCGAAACCCAACTACCTCGTCGACCAAAGGCCCCACCCGCACCAACAGCTCCCAACCTGTCAATTCACGCGACTCACGGTTCCTCGTCCTGTCAGAAATTGAGCCGTTAGAGAACAATACAGCCTTCCCTCACTCACTTGAAAAGACCCGAGCGCCTGCACCCATACAATCAATAATCCAGCCCCAAATCGTGGCCAAATCCTTATTCCAGTTACATCTCCGGACGCTCGCCTCAAACACTTATCGTCACATGGACGTCGTACCAAAATGAACCAATCCCACAAAATGATCGCGCTCGATAGTCTACCCATGCCTATGATGTCGTACACTCCTCCACAAGCCCATGGTGTGGGCTCAGATGAGCTGCCTCAACCAGTGGGCTTAGCTTCCCAAGGTATGGGCTCAACTGGGCAGCTTCAACAAGTGGGCTTGATGTCTCATTTCCAAGCTAAACATCCTTACCATGCCCCTACAGCAGTGGTCCACAGCCCAATTAACGAGCACGTGGCCCTGTCCATGCCCATACCGAACTTATAATACGTGATCCTTCGTTCCAGTTACATAATAATGAGGATTCCGGATGCCAGGCAATGGAGGAGGAAGTCTAATCACCCCACTCCTCGCCATTGTCTGGTCAAATGCATCTGTCAACCCCTCCACGACCTCCAGACCCTGACATGTCCGATACACCCAATCCGGCTATGATTGTAGAGTCAGATTCACATATGATGGAGACTACGAAGAACCATATGACAGACCAGGCTCGAGAGCTGAAAAAGAGCGCAGTCATCGTGCTGAGTGAGTAAACCATTTCTTCCGATTCCGATGTCGATTTTCCTTTGGAATTATCAAGGAGCTGGAGGTCGTTCCTTCAAGCCTATCCTACATAACTACATTCGGATTCATAAACCACGTCTTATTATTCTAGTAAAGCCTTACATTAGTGGGGTGCATACGAAGAGAATTATTAAGAGTTTGGGCTTTACCCAATCTTTCCGAGTGGAAGCAGTGGGCTATTCGGGAGGCATCTTGTTACTTTGGAGACCAAACATCGTAGTCTGAATTGAACTAGCCCACCGACAATTTGTGCATGCCAACGTTGAGTGGGACCAAGTGTCGTTTAATTTCACGGCCATTTATACTAACCCCACTTATTCTCTCCAAAAAATTTTGTGGCATTACTTGCGGCGTATTGCTCCGTCACAACCCGACCATGGCTTTTAGGTGACGATTTTAATGCCAAGTTAGAACACAAAGATAAACGAGGAGGATCTCGGCTCTGATCGGTTGTTAATTCCCAATTTAGTGACTGTGTGCACAACTGTCAGATTCAGGACCTCGGATTCTGTGGTCCTAGATTCACCTGGAGGAGAAGACAGATTCTCGCTGGATTAGATTGAGCATTCTATTCGACTGATTGGCAATCTGTCTTCCCCTACACCACTGTTACTCACTTATCGTTCCTTAAATTAGATCATCGGCCTTTGTTAGTGATGTCAGCAGGTCAATCAGCCTGGTTGACGTATGCTGATTTTCGTCAGTTTGTAGCTAAAAACTGGACCCATACCAGGATAGATTTGAGCCGTGACATTAAAATCTTTGCGGATCGGCTACAACAGTGAAACTATTCCACTTTTGGCAACATTTTTCATAGAAAAAAAACGTCTTTTGGCACGTCTCGAAGGCATTCAAAAACAGCTGGAAACCGATGACTCTATCTCCCTCCGTCAGCTCGAGGCTCACCTACAAACTGAACTGGAGAAAGTACTGTACCAAGAAGAACTATACTGGCATCAACACTCCAGATGTGAGTGGTTGAGCCAGGGAGATAGAAATGCTAGGTACTACATCTCTATGGCCAAGCGAAGGCAAGCGAGGATTACTTTCTTAAAAGATGACAATGGTAATGCGTTGTCAGATCCTCCGTCCATCCGCCGACACACTCAGCAGTTTCACAAAAGACAGCTCACAGCATACCGCCAGTTGATCCATGGGCAGTTCCCCTGATTGCCTCCTACAGCCATCGATGCGTTAGAGCAGCCCCTTAACATTGAGGAAATAAAGATGACGTTCTTCAATATGGCGCCTAACAAGGCTCCTGGTTTTGATGGGCTTCCCGCGTTGTTCTACCAGTCCCAATGGGAAATTGTGGCCCCCACTCTGACTTCTTTCTTACAGCGCATTTTTTCATGGAGTCTGGGATTCTGTTTTTAACCGCACCGTTATGGTCCTTATACCAAAGTCTCCGTCTCCCATGACAATTAAATAGTTCCAACCAATTGCGTTATGTTTGGTGATCTATAAAGCCATCACCAAAATTATTATCAATCGGCTTAAACCTTACCTCGATGCTTTGGTAGCGCTTACACAATGCAATTTTATCCCAGGACGCTTGATCACGGACAATATCATTATCGCGCAAGAAGTACTTCACTCCATGCGAAGGAAAACGAGACGAAAAGGCATTATGGCTATCAAGGTGGATTCGGACAAAGCAAATGACAGATTGTCGTGGGATTTCATCCAAGATACTTTATTTCACGTGGGATTGCCCGCTTTGCTGATCAGTCCCATTATGAAGTGAATTTCCTCGGTGTCCATCCAAGTTAAGTGAAATGGTGAACTTAGCGAGGCCTTCAACCCCTCCCGCAGAATCCGTCAAGGTGACCCCATATCACCCTATCTCTTCGTCCCTTGTATAGAAAGGTTAGGACATTCAATTATGCAAGCGGTTACGCAGGGTCGATGGTGACCAATCAAACTAAGCAAAAATGGGCCACCTATTTCTCATTTGTTTTTCACGGACGATCTCATTCTGTTCGCTAAAGTCTCTATGTCTCAAGTGGATGTGATTCGTGTCACATTAGATTCGTTTTGCATAGTTTCAGGACAACGTGTCAACCAGGATAAATCTCGGTGCTCTTTTTCCAAGAATATCCCTACCCCATCGTCCCGCTGCTTTGGTCGTGCTCTAGGGTTCACTCAGACTACAAACCTAGGTCGATACCTAGGAGTTCCACGAGCGCGTGAACCAGCGAACTTATCAATTCATTCTGGACAACATTCACCAATGTTTAACAGGGTGGTCCGTCAATCTGTTGTCCTTCGTCGGTAGTCTCACTTTAGCGCAATCTGTCATAGCAGCACTTCCCAGCTATACCATGCAAACAATCAGACTGCCTCATCGACTTTGCGATGAGTTGCAGAAGCTTATGCGCCAATTTCTGTGGGGCTCGAGCAATGGTACCAGGAGGATCCCTTTAGTTAAATGAGAGGACGTCTGTAAATCGAAAGTGATGGGTGGCCTGGGCATCTGTAGAATCCGAGAAACCAACGATGCCTTCTTAGCCAAACTAGGATGGACCTTGATTAACAAGCCTAACGCTTTATGAGTTCAAGTCCTCTTAGCGAAGTACAAGTTTGATGCTACCAGCCTCCCTTCCACAATAACTACCACAGGAGATTCTATGATTTGGTAGAGTATAAAGGCGACCTGGTATATAGTGTTACAAGGCATGAAATTGGTGCTTGGAGATGATGCCATTACTAGATTCTGGCTGGATCCTTGAGTAGAGGGCATGGGCCCTTTTGTTACACAGGCTACCACCCCCATTCCGGACTTTATTCGTAACCATAGTGTACAACATTTTGTGGGTACCGATGGTCATTGGAATTGAGACACCTTTCAACTTGCCGTGTCATAGCAGGGACTTTCCCCCCGTCCCCCCCCCCCCCCAAGCCCTTCCTCGGGCAGGATAAGTTATGTTGGGGCCTGTCCAATACAAGTCAATTCACGGTTGCTTCCACGTATGCCATGATAATGGATCATGTGGACGCAAACCTTATTGGACTTTGGAAGGCAATCTGGCACTGGAATGGCCCTTAACGCATTCGTTCCTTCCTCTGGCTCCTCGCCCAGGACAGATTACTTACTAACCAACATCGAGCACGAAGGCAACTCACTACGGATGGAACATGTTATCACTGTGGTCTCTACGAATTCTCGCTGCATACGGTGAGAGATTGCGACAGAGCCCGCTAAGTGTGGAGCAACTTTCCTCAACACCTTGTTAATAATGACTTGTTCACAATGCCAGTCCGATAGTGGCTCGAATCCAATCTCCACATCCACCGACGAGTGTTTGACCAGGCTTGATCGACATTGTTTGGCACTACTTGTTGGTTTTTATGGGCTTGGCGTAATGGGTCCTTTTTTGATACGCAATTTATTTGGCCTTCCTTACTCATTTCTGTTATTTTGTCTTATGCAGACCAGATTCAGAAGTCAATCGAGTGGCAACAGCGCACTGCTACGGAAGAGGGTCATCGACACAAATAACTCATCGGTTGGCATAAACCTCCTCTCGGGTGGGTCAAGCTCAACACGGATGGCGCGTGCAAATGGTCTTCTTTCTCGAGCACAACTGGCAACCTCATCCGAGACAGTTCAGGCAATTGGTTAGAGGGTTTCAGCCAGAATCATGGCTGGTGCTATTCGGTGACTGCGGAGCTCTAGGGAGTGTATACAGGACTCACGCTAGCGTAGAACCTTGGCTATCGCCGAATTGAATTAGAAGTGGACTCGGCAGTGGCCCTCACTCTCATCTCATCCTCAACAAGTCGTTCCATGATTCACAATCCCATCGTTCAAGGTATCCATGAGCTGTTTACGTGGAACTGGACGGTTGTGTATCGTCATATCTAACGCGAGAGTAATAGATGTGCGAACTGGCTAGCAGTTTATGCGGTACATTTTGCTGTAGGCACCTTTTATTTTAATTTTCCACCCATTAGGTGTCATGTACTCCTAATGGAGGATATGTCTGAAACCACTTTCCCTAGACTCGTAGTGTAATCGGTTTTGCTCCCTTAAACAAAAAAAAAAAACTAGGAATTTGGTTTATGAAATAAATGAACTTGTTGGCCTGAAGGCAACTAGACATTACTCACTGGTTAAGATATTTTGGGTGATGAACTAAAATTCTCAAGAATGAAACGTGGGGCTGAATCGCCACCAAATCAAATGTTATCTGCTTTATGTTTATGAGAGAAAATTATGATTGAAAGAGATCCGACTGAGTCAGTAAAACAAGACAGGATGGGAGGGAATTAAACCAGATACAATGAGTCTCCAATTCAATACAATTTAATCCAATCCAAATAGTACAGTGATAACTTTGCTACCCAAATCTTGTACAGTGGCAGGTACTGAAGACTCGCTCACTCTTTCACATTCGTGACCAACTTAACGTAGCGTCAATTGCAGGTACCAAAGGGAAGAACGCATCGAAAGAAGATCACACATGCATCAATTAGCGATTTACTATATTATAATAATAATAAACATACAACATCTTTAAGTTAAAGTCTAAAAGTACGGAATAGGCATCAATTACTAATTTCTACTCCCTCCGATTCATAATAAGAGTCGTTTTAGATACATTTTAATTATTCAAAATAAGTGTCATTCTTGACT
>JANZLF010000222.1:13863414-13876669 GCA_026546835.1 Erythroxylum foetidum
AATGGGTTAAGTAGATTGAGAGTGAAATATCCCCAATATGTGAGGAGAGAGCAAACACCTTATCTTGAGTGACATCTTTTTTGTCCAATCTCTTGAATTGAATTCTTTTATTGTTTGTTTTATTAGCACTCTTTCAATTTACTTTGATTGAATTTTAAGGAAGTGATTTGCGCCAAATCCCTGTTATTGTTTTGAGCATGGACGAATTTTCTTTTACACTTGTATCTTTTTGACTCTTATAAACTTTGTCTAGGAGTACAAAGGTCTAAGTGTGGGGGAATTTGATTGAGCCCAAGTTTATCTTATTAATCGGCTACACTTTTATTATTCTTAATGTACTTTTTGACTCTTAATTTGTGATTTTTGTGCCTTAATTAGTCCCTTGCAGTGAGCTTACATTTTATACAATTTCATAATAAAATTGTCACAAATTGACATTAATTTTATCATAATTTTTCCAAAGACAATTGATACTAAAAATTTTTGTTTGATATTGTAGGGGACAAAGAGAGTCAAAAGGTTTAGAAGAAGTTTGCACACCGCGACGTAATGCAAGCAGCACGCCGAGACGAGGATCAAGAGGAACACGCCGCGACGCCAATCAATTAACACGACGCGGCGAGCTACCCAGGAAGACACATCGCGACATCTAAAAATCATCTCTCCGCGGTGAGCAGACAAATATCTGGACTTCATTTGGAAAGATCTCTCACTTTACCGACCTGACCCGCATCCATCGTTTAAAAACCTTGCTATTTTTAGGTCAAAGAAAACGGATATCTTTCAGAAACACTTTGGAGGTAGCAGGGACGATTATCTCTCCACTATCATTTCCATCTTTTCTCATCTTCGACCACCACCATCATCGCTACACCACTGCCATCTACTGCAACCATGGGAGACGTCCAATCTTTAACAGTCGTGAGAGAGTCCGGAGTCATGCGTAGCTTAGCTAAACCACATTTCCTCTTGAATATGTAGCATCGGCTTGAGTTCACCGATTTTAAAAGGGAGTTAATCTTACATCATCAAGTTTAATTACAGTGTTGTAAATTCCTGGGTTAGGGTTTACTTCTTGTAGTTAGATTAGCTTGGTTATAGTATAATCAAGTGTTGAACGATGTCTTATGTTATGGATTGGTTAATGTAGAACTTCGATGCTCAATATATGAAGTCTCATATATGTCTTTTGGTGATTGTATTATCCCTCTTTATCTGCCTAGTTGTGTTTGATATTGAGATTGTGCTTGAACCAATTGACCAATTACATTAACTTGTCCATTTCATACACTAAGATGCATTTAACAAGGTTTTAGTTAATGAAGTTTGTTGATTAAAACCTTGGACTTAAAGAATCCCTCAAGGTTCTAAGGCTTAAGAGCACTTAATGGGATCTTGAGAAATGAAGTTCATTGATTAAGATCCTGGACTTGAGGAGAAGTCTTTAAGGTTGTTATTTGAAAACTTGGTGAATTTCACTTCCTGAAAATTGTTTTGAACCATGATAGTCTAAGCTCATTTTCAAGAGGATTTATTATCATTTGCTTATTACTCAAATTTTCAATTTCATTTTCTTCTTAAAAATCCAAAAATATACTTTTTATACTTTGTCCTTCAATTTAGTTAAATTACCTTAGTTCTTTTTAATGACCAAAACCTCCAATTTATCAACTTTGATTGCAAATTTTGACTATTAGGCTAGTTGAGACCTTTTTCACTTGGTTCCAATTAAGTAAGACGACCCGATGTTGCATCCTGTATTGCAATCCTTGGAATTTTTATTTTTGACTTGGTTTCCAAAGGATTGATCTTTAGATCGATACGAAGAGCCGCGATCATGGGTTGTAACTTGTCAAACGGTTGGTCATATAACATAACCATGTTGAGGTTCCGTCTGATTTCCTTGAACCGTTCTTCACTCAATGGCTTGGTGAAGTTGTCTCCAAAAGTTATCGATCTTCCCTTCTTATACGTCGTCTTACTATTGTCTCCGCACCTCGTCTTATTTTTGCTTCTCCGCTTCATCTGATTGTTGTCTGTACACTTTGTCTTATGTTTGTCCCCACGCTTCGACTTATTTTTGCTTCTTCGCTTCCTCTTATGTCTTGTGCTCGCGTCTCACTTTGGTTTTCCTTGGTTTGTCTCATTTTGCCTTCCGCAGCTTCGTCTTAGTTCTCTTCGGCCTTTACCAAAATGGTACATCGATTTCTAATATCGTTATTATATGATTTCCATCAAAATCATTAATCATCTTATTCTTGTTTCACAATCTCCCCGTTTTTTTATGATAACAAATAATCTTAGTTTTTTAAAAGAAAATTTTATTAATACGATATACAATATAAGAGTGTATACAATTTCAAAAAAAAAATACTTGCTGAATCTGTACATACATGACAAAAGTACCCAAGAGCCCAATCTTCAATTTTAACAGGTTCAAAATTTCTCTACAACCAATATTTTTGTTGCGATTCCTATTCACAGTTATTTACCTATCGATTGTTTAAGTATGGAAACACACAAAAGAAAACCTATTGATCAAATAGATCATGACCGAAGATGTTTCATAACTTCAGAAAACATTTCTTTCATTTCGGTGCACAGTGACTTCATGTTGATGCACAGTGATTTCATGTGTTCTCGTATATACTACACTTTCCTGTATAAGTCACTCACTGAAGGATGCGGATCATCAACTTTATCATCATCCTTCTGTTGCGCTGCTTCAATAGCGATAGTAGTAGTATATGCGTCTGAAGATATGACACCTAGTCCGGTGATTACAAAGGTGGGAGGTTTGAAAGATAAGTTTGGTTCCGGAAGATCAAGGTCATCAGGTCTAGGTAGTCTTGAAACTTGTCTTTCAAATAGGTGCAGTACTCCTACAAAGGAAGACACAGAACTCAAGGGTCTAATGTGCATAATTAAGTGCACAAGAGCCTCTATCTCCAAAGTAACATCTCCAATTGTAATGGATTTGTACTGTCCTTTTGTAATTTTGCCAACTACCTCACAAGTTTTCTCGGTCGTCCGACGACCAAAATTACTTCCTGATGCCTTTGAAAAGTAACGGGAGGCATAGGCTCCAGTATGATGAACTGCAAAGCATACCTCATTTATGTTTCTGACTTCATCTGCAATCTCATCTTCAGTCAAATCACCGTTCTTCCCTTCAGGGTACATTTTCTTCTTCCCTTTTTCCACATTGCGAATAATATAAGGCTGTAGGTCAGGCACAACCTTGATCACAGTTTTCTTTGTGATTGGGAAAATAGTAATTAAATTACCCACCTAATTGGCTTGCAAAATCCAAGTCAAGCTTGCCTTTCCTCTTGCTCTTGTATTGGTTTGTCTTGATTTCCTAAATAAACCAAAATTTTCATTCAATCCAATTTTCAATAAAATTCATAAAGCTTCAAAATCACAAAAATGAAATAATTGCTAAATTGAGCTTAGCTGGTCTACTTAAGTTAGAAAGACCAAAACCTAGTTTAGAAACCCTAAAATCAAATGGGTTCCCTTAAATCATCTTCTTTCAACATAACACCCATTCTCTCTCTAAGTCCTTCATTCTCAACACAACCCATTTCTTTAATAAAGTAAGAAGAAAAGATGATCTTACCTTGACAAACTTGATTTCTCTTCTTTCTCCACGTTGTTCTCTCCATCCTAGCTTCTCCCATGATTTTCTCCTTTTCTCTTCTGTCTCCATTTTTTTCTCTTCTCTTAGCTTTTCACAATTCCTCTCTCTTCTTCTTAATTCAAGCCCTGTTGTTTGGTCTTTCTTCCCATTTTGCTCCTCATTAAACTAGGCTTTCCATATTTACCCCTCTTTCTTTCTTTTAACATAACCCTGCTAACTCTCTTAACCCATTAAACACCATATTAATTCTAACTTAATTCTAACACTTCATTCTAATTTCTAATTTCTATTCATACTTGCTAATTTAATGACTCAACTCTAAAAATAATGAAACAATTAAATCAATAATAATCAAAAAATCCAGGGTCCAACAAAGGTTATCAAGCAAAGTAAGAAATACAAGTAGAGGTTTTAAAGCCTATGGTTGAATGTTGGGATTACTTTAATTAATTGTTAATTAGAAGCCCATTTGAACATTTAGAAATGGGCTAGAGTTTGGTTTAATTTGATTAATTATATTAATTAAATTAAAATAAATTTATTAAAGATAAAAGGAGGTGGATTTTCAGTTTTAATGGGCTAAATGTGCAGCTGCACATTTAACATTGGTTTGTTATATTTAAGATGGTTTTTAACATGTTTTATCATCATTAAATAGAGTAATGATCTTATCATTAAATGGTTTAATGGTTGTCTTTTAATGATAGCATGTAACCGCTTAGCATTCATTGGATTAAAAAAGAAAGAGGTGCATTTGATGGACCATCTTCCTTCTTTCATCACACAAAATCATTTAGGTTATTGGTCTTTTCATAAAGCCATCTTAAAACAAATAAGAAGAGTCTCATTGATTGGCTTCTTTATGATTGATTAAGGAAGGATGTGACACATTGGATGCACTTCACTTCTTTCTTTGAGGCTTAACCAAAATTGAGAGAAGGAAGACAAGGTGTTGTTTAATTTTTATCTCTCTCTCTCCTATCTTGCATGTGTTGGCTAAAATTTGCATGAGAGGTGTCTCGTCATTGGCTTTTTTCTTCTAAAGCAAAATCTCTTCAAGTTTTGTTCTCATTTTCCATCCAAAGATCTTGTTAACTAAGTTGTCCGAGGAGAACAAATGGTAGATTGGATTGGTTGAGGATACAATAATGAGAAGAGGATACATTACCTAGGAGAAGATACATTACTGAGGATAGGATATCACAGTAAGGAGTTAAAGTTGTAGTGAAGGAGTCAGTAATAATTTCTATCTTGTTATTTATGAAAATTATTTTCCTTATATTGTATCATGTATGACTTGGCATGTTGATTTAGTTTTATTGCTTCTGCTGCAATTTTGATTTCTAAAAAGTTTTGAAATTTACCATTTTATACAAATATAACATGCTTATGTTTTTGATCCACCAATTGGTATCAGAGCCAATTTTCTTATGCATGATTTCGGCTCCTATATGTGATGCATGGGTTAGCAAATTTTTGTATGCTGCATATTTTTATGTGATAGATATATATATATAATGTATGTTTTGCTCTTTTGGTTGTCCATAGATTCTAAAGTTACCTTGTAAGTTTTCTTCATTTGGTTTCTAACAAGGAGGGTGGCCTATCATCTTCATGTTTCCTCTTTGTTTTCATCTTTATGTTTTGTTTGATGATGTAATGTACAAAATCATGTAATGATGAAGATAAAAAAGTCATGGATTAAAGAAATGAAGAGGTAAAGTTTTTGTTTTGATTATGGTGTCTTGGCTAAATTTCAGTTTTTAGAAAACAAAAGTGCTAGAATTTTGTTTTAACAAAATTTTGATTGTAGGAATATTTTTATAACAAAGTTTTGGTTTTTACAAATCCTGGAATTTTTATGTCATATACATAAGTTTCAGTTTTGGTGAAAAATAAGTGTAGTTTTTTGTTTTTTTTTGGACAAAAATTCGTTTTTATGAAAATCAAATTTGTGTTGGAAAAGAAAAGCCATTACACACTTTCTACCAAATTGGTTGGGTCATGTGAGGAGTTCAAAGTGGAAGATTCAAGTCCAAGAAGAATTTTTTTGGCTTAAAAGCCTTGTAATTTTATTTATGTTTCTAGGATGGACAATCAAATGTGACTTTTTGGTTCATAAGATGAATGGATAAATGAATGTAAATAATATGTGATATTTTGTGATTCATGCCATTTAGCCAACCTTTCATTATGCATGAGATATATAATGAAACAATACAGGATGGATAATAAATTGCATCTAGACATGATGATATTTATTAAAACTTAATGCCCAAAAATATTGAATGGGAGAGGATGCTCATGTGAGAGTCCACGGTCTCCATATAATGACCCATTTGCATGTGGTGAAGTGTTACTTCCCACCAGAAGGCATGAATCCTAGATCTTGCATGGTTTGGGTCTCCTTAAGGATAAGTCCACTCATTGGTAGCAAATGTGACTTCCTACCGAGGCATGGTTTGCAAGTACCCTTAACGGATGAATCAAATGGTTACACACTCAATATATTTTATCAATAACCTGCCCATCGTAGCTCTGTTGGTAAAAGTATGGACTAAATCATGTAATTTTTTAAAAGGTTAGGCATGAAGATGCTTAGTAGTTTTTTGAGTAAGAGGGTACCAGTTTTTCTTTTAATGGATAAGATGACCCACCATCATTTAGTCCATTATAGATAAAAAAAATAACTGTCGTATAAAGAATCAAATGTTTTTTTTAAAGTTTGGTTAAATCTATCATAATGCATACATGCATCATGATTTTATACAAAGTTCCAATTTTGTTGACTAGTATGCCCATTTTTTAATAATTTGTTTTTCAGACATTATCACCAAAAAATGAATCCACTCACTTTGCTCTTGACTAACAACAAACTAGAAAATGGAGAGAATTTTAATGAATGGAGATGTAACCTTGACATTGTTCTTCAATATGAAAGAATTTCATGGGTATTAACTGAAAATGAGCCTGCGCCTCCTGGTGGAGATTCAACTCCTGAGCTAGTCTAACAATATGAGTGATAGTAGAATGCAGATAAAACTACTAAGTGCTATATTCTAACTTCTGTTAGCGGCATGTTGCAAAAGCAAATTGCTTTTATGAAAACTATTAGTGCAATAGTCCACACCTATATGAGATGTTTGGTGTGAGGACCAGGTCTACAAGGTTTAAAGCTATCTAAACCTTTCATAATCTTAGACAAAAACCTGGTGAACTGGTGTGGGATTATATGCTTAAGGTAATCTTGGCAGTCATTGAGGCAGAGATGCTTGGGGCAGACATGGATATGGACACGTAGATGATTATAATCATCAATAGCTTAAATTCTTCTTTTCAGCAATTTAAGTTAGACTATGAGCTCAATAACAAGGATTACACTATGAGTGAGTTGATTAATACTCTTCAAAATACTGAGGAGATATTGAATATCAAGGTTTATAGGCCAGAAGCTAATGTAGTATCTTTTTCTAAGCCCAAGGGTAAAGGGAATCAAAAGAAGAAGGGTCCAATGAAAAAGAAGGCCCAAATAGGGGTCAAGGCATAACCCATGAAAAAGAAGGCCAAAGAGAACACCAAAGGAAAGTGTTTCCACTGTGATAAGATAGGCTACTGGAAAAGAAATTGTCCAGTTTACCTTAAGTCCCTTAAAAGTAAACAAGGTATAGGTTTCCTAAGTTTGTTAGGAACTAAAAATGTGGCAAATTTATATAATTCTTGGATATTAGATTTAGGAGCCATTGACCATATTTGTAATTCTTTGCAGGAGTTCCAGCAAAGGAAAAGACTACCTAAAGGCCAGTTTCAAGTCAAGATAGCTTATAGATCCTATGTTTCAGTAGAATCAGTGGGAATCATTATTTTAGACTTTCCTGGTGATCATAGGTTATATTTTAAGGATGTATATTACATCTCAATGATTGTAAGGAACATGATTTCTATTTTTTGTTTAATAAAATCTGGTTATTCCTTATATTTTGAAAATGTTGTTTCAATATATGAGAATAAGGATTTTATTTGTAATGCAATAATTAAATAGGGATTTTTTTTATAGAACCTATGATAGGCTCACTAAATACTACAGAATTGATAAAACCAAGACAATCCAATGTCTCTAGCATTAATTCAAAATATCTGTGGTACTTAAGAATGGGTCATATTAATCAGAAAAGACTTGACAGGTTAGTAAAAGATGGGATACTTATGGGCTTGGATAATAATCCATTACCCACATGTGAATCTTGTATTGAAGGAAAAATGACCAAAAACTCATTTTCTTTCAAAGGAAATAGATTTGAATACATGTTGGACTTGGTACATACTGATTTATGTGGGTCTATGAATGTACAAGCTAGAGGAGGTTATGAATACTTCATAACCTTTATAGATGATTACTCTAGAGATGGCTATTTGTATTTGATGTATAAAAAGAGTGAGTCCTTTGAAAAGTTCAAAGCAATCAAAGATGAAGCTGAGAAGTAGCTAGATAAGCCATTAAAATGACTTCGATCGGATCGAGGGGGTGAGTACTTATTTGTAGAGTTCTAGCAATATTTAATTGAAAATGGAACAGAATCCAACTTTTCAGCTCCTCGAACACCTTAACAAAATGGTGTAGCTGAGAGGAGAAATAGGAATCTATTGGAAATGGTAAGATCAACGATGTCCTATGCTAGTCTTCTAGAATCGTTCTGGAGATATGCCATACAAATCATAACTTATCTTTTTAACTTACTCTATCCAAATCAGTGCCTAAAACATCTAGTAAGTTATGGAATGATCGAGTGCCTTCATTGTGGAACGTATGAACTTGGGGTTACCCAGCCCATGTTCTAAGGCTTGAATCCACAAAGATGGAACTAAGGTCAAAAGTCTGTTTGTTTGTAAGATATCCTAAGGGTACTCAAGGGTACTATTATTACAGTCCTCAGGAAAAGACGGTATTTGTGTTGTCAAATGCTACCTTCTTAGAGGAAGAGTTTGTGAGAAATCACAAAGGAAGAAGTGAACTAGTACTCAATGAGTTAGCTATTTCATCTAAACCAAGAGTTGATTTAGATATAGGAGAACAAGATGTCGAAATGGATTCAAGTGTTGAATCTGAAGAGCAACCTGAGCATCAAGTAATGCCTAGACATAGTGGGAGGGTTGTGAGACAACCAAACAAGTATCTTGGTCTAGGAGAAGGCATTATAGCCATCTTATATTGAGAAGAAACATATCCCAATACTTTTCCACAGACTATTAATGATGTTGATGCAGAAAAATGGCTCAGGACGATAGAATCGGAAATAGATTCTATGTATGACAATGAAGTCTAGATCCTTATAGATCTACCACCAGATGTAGAATCCATAGGGTGTAAATGGATCTACAAAAGGAAAAGAGGATCAGATGGAAAGTTATAGACCTTTAAAGCTGGATAGGTAGCTAAAAGCTATACTCAAAAGGAGGGTATATACTATAAGGAGATATTTTCTTCAGTTGCCATGCTTAAATCCATCTTTTGGCCGTAACAACCTATTTTGATTATGACATATAGCAAATGGATATCAAGACTACATTGTTTAACTCAGATCTTGAGGAGACCATTTATATGGCCTAACTAGAAGGATTCATTGAGCCAGGAAATAAATATAAGGTATGCAAATTGCAGAGGTCCATTTATAGGCTTAAGTAAGCATCTAGGTCTTGTAACATTAAGTTTGGTAAGTTTATCAAAACTTATGGGTTCTTACAAAACCTAGATGAGCCTTATGGCTATAAAAGGATACAAGAAGGCAAGGTTATTTTCCTAATCCTGTATGTTGACGACATTGTACTCATTAGGAATGATGTAGGAATGTTATCTACAGTTAAGGGATGGCAAAAATGAACAATTCTCAATAAAGGATTTAAGAGAGGCTAGCAGTGTTATAGGGATCAAACTTATAAAGGATCGTAAGAACAAACTGATAGTCTTATCTCAAATAACCTACATTGAGAACATGCTCAATAAGTTTGTGATGCAAGATTCCAGAAGAGGTTTCACACCTACAAGTTATGGAATCAAACATTTAAAGAAGAAAGCGCTTAAGACCCAAGAGGAGGTCGAACGTATACATAACATTCCATATGCTTTGGTAGTTGGAAGTTTAATGTATGCTATGCTTTTCACTAGATCGGATATCTATAACAAAGTGGGACTTGTAAGTAGATTTTAGTCTAATATAAGAATGGAGCATTGGACTGCAGTGAAGTGCAAACTAAAGTATCTTTGTAGGATGAAGAACTTAATACTGGTTTACTCTAAAAGTAACCTTATTTTGACAGGATATGCAGATTCTGATTTCCAATCAGATATTGATTCAAGAAAATCAACTTCTAATTCTATATTTATTTGAGGAGGTGGAGCCATAGTCTGGAGGAGTATCAAGCAATATTATGTTGCTAATTAGACTATGGTGACTGAGTATGTTGCTGCTTGTGAAGCAACAAAAGAAGTAGTCTAGCTCCGTAAGTTACTAAATTATTTGGAGGTGGTTCTTGAGGCAAAAAAGGCATTAAACTTTATTGTGATAATAGTGGGGCAGTGGCTAATTCTAAAGAACCTCAAAACCATAAAGCTGCCAAACACATTAAAAGAAAATATCATCTCATAAGGGAGATAATACAATGTGGTGAGGTGAATGTGGTAAAGATTCCTACAAAGCAAAACCTTGCTAATCTGTTTATGAAGACGTTATCTCAAAAGAGTTTTAGGAGTCACATAATAGTGATAGGAATGAAGGATATGTCAAACTTGCTTTAGGGAAAGTGGGAGATTATCAGAGTTATGTAAATATAGTGCCTTAGAAAGCAAGTGTATTTACTTATAACTTAATTTTCTTCCAATTAATTTTATAATGAAAATATTTATTATTAATAAAACAAAAGAGTTTGGTTTTATTTGTATGGGCATTATATATCTAATCATAAGGGACTGAGATTCTTTTGTAACTAATATACATATACAAAGAGATAAATGGGAAATTAGTATATTATTATAATCTAAAATAATGATTCACAATTGAATAATCAAGTTGGTCAGTTGATTATGGTTTAAACTGTAGTGTTGCAATTTATCTTCTTGCAAGTAAAAGAGTTTACTTCAAGGGAATGATGAATTTCATATCATGATAGTAGTTGAATATCAATAATGGCTCTATTAAATGAATCTGGAATCAAGTATGTTTTAAAAAATAATGTGGGTTGTTACTTTAATCTTAAAACATACAACTTAAGTGTTCATTTATTATAGATCACAATCTTGATGAGTGGTGAACTCATATATGTTTCATTATAATTCTTGATATAATCGGAATTGATTTTTATAGAGTATCAATCCAATGTCTGCATGTTGGAATTATTAACTGAAACATGTATCAGGAAAAATTCATTCAAATAAAGAGTTTATAATGATATCATTACTTCTAGATGTTTTATGGAAATAGGTGATTAAACTGGCGCCAGTAGTTTGATGGACTAATTATCTATCAACTATTATCACTAAGATGAGATCTTGTGTTTTAGTCACCATATAGAGTAAAATGGAAGATGTAGAAGGAAAAAGCAACATAAGGGCAAAACAATAATTTTACCATTTATTATGTGGATGGCTATAATATGGTTCATATTAGAGTTTGCGATTGGACATATTATTTGAAACATGTGTTCTCGTAATATTTAGTAATTAAAGAGTTCAACTAGTTATCTTTGGTCAAATGACATTTAGTTAATAAAATGGAATTAATTCTAATGACATAAATTAATTCCGCGCTTATTAGAGCTTGAATTATGTGAGTCCAATTAGATTCCACATTTGGCTTGTAGGAAGGTTAACATTAGTTTGCTATATTTAAGATGTTTTTTAACATGCTTTATCATCATTAAATGGAGTAATGATCTTATCATTAAATGGTTTAATGGTGGTCTTTTAATGATAGCATGTAACCTATTAGCATTCATTGGATTAAAGAAGAAAGAGGTGCATTTGATAGACCATCTTCCTTCTTTCATCACTAAAAATCGAAATTGATATGTCTTATTTAGGTTAATAGTCTTTTTATATAGCCATCTTAAAGACAAATTAGAAGAGTCTCATTTATTGGCTTCTTTATAATTGATTAAAGAATGAAGTGATGCCTTTGATGCATATCTCTTCTTTCTTTTGACGTTAACCGAAATTGAGAAGAAATGAGAAGGTGTTCTAGTATTTTCGACTCTCTCTCTCCTATCTTGTATGATATAGCCGAAAATTGCATTAAAGGTGTCTCATCTTTGGCTTCATTGTTCTAAGGAAAATCCCTTTAAGTGTTTCTTCTCCTTTCCTACCAAAGGATCTTGTTAACCAAGTTATCCAGGAAGAACAAGTAGTAAATCGGATTGGTCGATGATATAATATCGAGAAGAGGAAACAATAACGAGAAGAGGATATATCACCTCAGAGAGGATACATTTTAAAGGATAGGATAGCACAGCGAGGAGTTAAAGCTGTAGCAAAGGAGTTGGAAAAAATTTCTCTATTGTTAGTATGCAAATGTTTATCCTTATATCATATCATGTGTGGTTATGCATGTTGATTTTGTTATATTGCTTCTGCTGCAATTTTGATTTCTAAAAAGTTTTGAAATCTACCGTTTTATCCAAATCATGCATGCTTTATTTTTCTGATCTAACACTATCTCTCCTTTTGTCCCAACCGAATGAATGTGTCCGTGATGTGTGGAATGAAGAGTGAAGGAAAGATAATGTGCCGCCACCCTCCTCTCCTTCTATTTGTAGCCTCATTTAGGTTTAATTTTTCATGCCCCTTTAACCTATAGCTACCATATAATAAAATAGATAGAGTGGATGAAAATTTGCACCATGGTGACTATGTTTGTCACCCTCATGAAGACTGGTTAATGTGAACTTTAATTTTTCCTGCAAAATTAACAAATTAATCCAATCAACATGTATGCAATATTCACACTATTTTCATTCAATTTATCTCTCATTTGGATCAACTTACAAGATTTTGTAACAAAAATCAAGATATGAAGGCAATTAAAATCAACACTACAAGAAATCCGATGATTACCGACGGAAAGTACCGTCGGTAAATAACGAATTTCCGTCGCTGAAGACAATCACCGACGGAATTTGGTGGCGTGAAATTCCGTCGGTGGATGCGCCGAAGCTAAAAACACCGACCGAAATATTCCGTCGCAATTTTACGGCGGAAATAACGACGGAGACTTTGTCGTCGGTATATATTTATCGACGGAATGACAAGTAATATTCCGTCGGTGAAATTGATCCGGATTAACCAACTTTTTCCGACGGGTAATTGGACCGTCGGTAAATTATGTTAGTTTCCGACGGAAAGTTGTCCGTCGGTAATAAATGGTAAATTTGTTTTTTTTAATGTTTTGTTGTTATAATAATGTTATATTATATATATATTTTATGTATTTGTGTTACGTTATATTAATGAATAATGAGACAATTTTTAAATAATAAAACATATGAATTTGTTATTAAAAATGAATAAAGAACAAATCTCTTATATTTTTGAATTGAAAACAAATGACAATGTAATTCACAAATTCG
>JANZLF010000222.1:13885278-13897450 GCA_026546835.1 Erythroxylum foetidum
ATTTTGCTATAATCCATGCCTGAATATTCATATGCTTGTTGATTTTTCCTTGGATTTATTTGTTATTCCTTTGGACTGTTGGAAAATGTCTTGGTATAAATTCGTCTTTGGGAGAAGGGAGTTTTTACTAGAAGATTAAGTTGAAATTGGCCTTAAAAACACATTCCAACCAGCCCATGTAGCCTCCATCCTTGACTTTCCACTTACCAACAGCAGCCTTCATGGAAAAGTTCAAGCCAATTCTTCCACTCTTCACGCAAGCAATCCATGCACAAGAGACAAAGCTTTAGCACTTCTCCAGTCAAGCCTCCATTTCTCTACCAACACAGCCAAGGATTGCAACCTCCACACCTCCACTTTCCAACTCACATTCTATTCAGCCACCAAACTTCACATGACAAGCCTCTATTCAGCCTCCATTTTCCATATTTCACGCACAAGACACCATTCAAGCTACATTTATTTTCAAGCCTCCATTTTTGACTAACCAAGCTACCTATCAGCATCAACAAGAAGCAATAATCGAAGCCACACACCAACACCCAATAAGTCACTCACTGCAACCTCCATTCTTGTTTTCCTCTCCAAAAATGCAACCCTTAATTCATTTTCAAAACGCTATACACATCCCAACAACTCCTCCATCAACCAATGCACCATAGCCTCCATTTTTTCACCAGCCCACACACCAACATACAAGCCTTCATTCATCTTTCCAGCAGCTCCAATCCTTATCAAGCTGAATCCAAGTGCCTCTATACTTGAAGGATGCAACCACGAGTGTTCACCAACATTCCAGCCTCCATTCGCCCAACAATGCAGCTTCCATTCATCGCCAAAGAAGCAACCACGCAAGGAGAGGGGAGAGCTCATTTTATTTTGCTGCATATTTAGAGCTTTGTTCTTTATTTTTAAATTGATTCGGTCATGAGTTTATTTAAGCTGTATGTTTGTGGATTATCTGGCATGATGATTTGTGGCTAAAACTTTAATTTCTCTTAGGGATTTGATATTTTTGATGATGCTTTAATATTAAATTTCGCTATAATCCATGCCTGAATATTCATATGCTTGTTGATTTTTCCTTGGATTTATTTGTTATTCTTTTGGACTATTAGAAAATGTCTTGGTATAAATTCGCCTTTGGGAGAAGGGAGTTTTTGCTAGAAGATTAAGTCAAAATTGGCCTTAAAAACACATTCCAACCAGCCCATGTAGCCTCCATCCTTGACTTTTCACTCACCAACAGCAGCCTTCATGGAAAAGTTCAAGTTAATTCTTCCACTCTTCACGCAAGCAATCCATACACAAGAGACAAAGCCTTAGCACTTCTCCAGTCAAGCCTCCATTTCTCCACCAACACAGCCAAGGACTGCAGCCTCCACACCTCCACTTTCCAGCTCACATTCCATTCATCTACCAAACTTCACATGACAAGCCTCCATTCAGCCTCCATTTTCCATATTTCACCCATAAGACACCATTCAAGCTACACTTATGTTCAAGCCTCCATTTTTGACTAATAGAATAATAGAATTAGATTTATTTAGCAGGAGTTGAAACAATTTTTGGAACTTATAATCTTGTGAATTCGTGAAAAGCAATTCTATTTCTTACAGATTAGTTTTAGCTTGGTAATTTTAACATCGTTGATTTATTTAAATCCTTCTCAACTTCTAAATCTTTATATTATTAACTTAAACAATCTAGAAAGAATTTAACTGGTGCTTAGTATAGATCCTCGTAAGAATGATAACCGTACTACAATAACGCATACACTTGCGGTTGGGACTTGAGTGCGTTTCTATTTTATAACCCATCACTTGTTAGTTTCGACCATATTTTTCTTTTTATACGGGAAGATTTTTCACGTTTATCTAGTATTCATTTTATTTTCTTATCATTTATACTGTTTGATTGTTTAATTTTAAAAACTAATACTTTGCTCTTGATTAAAATTGTGGGCGTTGCCTGTTAAACTTATCCAAGTTGGTGAAAGCCGTCCATTATTTATCCCTTAAAAAATGAATCCTACCAGACCAAACCAATTTAATTCCAGGCACATCTTTCAAAGCAGACCTAAAAATCAGGGAAAAAAAGGTTTCTTTTGAGATGGTTACGTTCCAATAGAAATGTAAGCCTCGGCATAACATAAGCAATTAACTTTCATGACAAATATCAGATAATTAAGTTTCTATTAAATACAGACTATACATGACTGACGTTTAGCCTAAACTGCATAAATCCAAAATATGTTTAGATCCTAACTGCTTCATTATACATCTAACCGATAACCTCTTTTGAGAGGCTTCAGTTGATGTAAATTTTTGTGGGAAGGTGACCTCTTGCTACGCGCTCTTCACAAAAATGCGCCTCACAAGCTCTAAGTCTCACAACAGTGTGCGCACTGGGATTGTACCTCCTCCGAACTTCCACAAAACCCTTCTTTAGAGCTTTCTCAATCCAATCTTCCAAAATTTCGTCATATTCAGATAGATATGCAGCTGCAAGTAGCTGCTCCATGACTTTTGAATCAATCTCCAGCAAGCACTCGGTTCCAACAATATTGTTGAAACTCACATTGATCCGTTTTAGGATACTTTCAGCAAGTGCATCAAAATCAAAAGGCCTGAAAATCACCTTACTGTGTACTTTCTTAGAGAAACTCTGCAACCAAAACTTGAAGTCATCAAGCAGGAATTTGCAATCAGCTCTCGCATCATTGGTGCTTAGTTTGTCATTGTCCTCTGAAGGAAGGTTCAAGTCTAGATTCCTGGTTGACATTTTATGTGCCCGTTTTGCTATATCTGATAATTCTTGATTATCCAGACTTTGATCTGTACCAACCAGCTTTCTTTTATTCACACAAATTGAACCAAGCATCCCTATACTTGTAGTAGTTGATATGGATAATTTTTGGTCAATCTTGGAACCACAAACTGGTTCAACTAAAATCTCAATTGGCCTGCCTTTGGCATTCAATATATTTTCCTCAGAGTAGATGGATAGATCATTCCCATAAGGAAGAACGTTATCATCCGTAGACGATGAACATATTATGAATATTGTATTGATGATTCCTACTTCCCTTCCATGTGAATCTGAAAATTTACCAGTTTGGATAGCATGGGACAATATACTCAAAGCCTGCATGTCAGCTTTATCAAGATTTTCAAGGAAAACAACGGACAGGGGCTTCTTGCTCAGCTCTCCGGCAACATAATCAACAACAGTTTTGCCCCTGAACATTGCATCATGGTGACCAAAAAGCGTAAAAGTTTGGATTGTGCCATCCTCAGGATTTAAATCTGCAGAAATTAAATTTTCCTTGCCTCCTCGTACTATTTCAGCAAGAGCTGTAGCAATTTTCCTTTTGCCACACCTGTCAGGTCCCAGGAAAGTGAACCACAAGTCCCTCCTCAGACTTGCTTCTTGGAGGTTTTCATTTTTTGATCTCCAACGGGAAATAGTTTGAGTAATAACATGTATTGCTTCATCTTGCCAACCAATTCGTTCATTTAGAGCTTTAAAGAGCATCTTAGAATTACTGAGATCAAAGTGCAAGTCGGTAGAAGAGGTTGAAGATGATTGAGCAAGATGGTCCGAGACATTTTTGTTAACAGTGTCTCCTGTAAAAGGGCCTGATACATCCGGCTCAGGATCAATTTTCTTTTGGTTTGCAGGTGTCGTCCGTTCATTTATGACAGGAAGCGAGCTTATTCTCAAGTCCAATTCTACTGTCACAGATGTTGCAGAATTAGATGAAGTTTGACTATAATCAACCATGAGAAAGCTATGAGGAGTTCTGAGGCCACTTGACTCGAGCTTGTCTTTTGAATGCTTTTCCACTTGTTTGGAAAACAGATTCTCACTTTTAGGCTCAAAGAGCACTGGAAACTGACCAGCATCTTTCTTTTTTCTAATTTGTCGCAAACCATTGTCAACGCAAGAACAGTTAGGTCCATTTGCGGGTCTACTCGCAAGGCTGCTGCTGGGACTTTGAACGTCATTCTTCTTACAATCAGCCAGTGGAAACTGTGGAGGATGAATGTTCATGCTAGAAGTTTGAGTTCTGTGGAGACGCTGACATATATTATCCCATTTCTGTTGCAGACCTGATATTATGATGCTCAATACCACTCCGTCATCTCTGGTCTGCACTGGAGAGACAAAAACTAGTTTTCACTTGAATATGGTAAAAGCTTAGGAAAAGATGTAAGAAAATTTTGTTGACCAGTTTCCCTGATCAAGCAGTTAAATTCAATCACTTCTTCAACATTTTCACGACCAATTAACAGAGAGAAGCGTATATGCAAGCATTAGTGCATGGATTTGTAAATATGCATGTGAAGACCTTATGCACCTTCGTATCCAATCCTTCGCTTGTGCCGAGTTCGGCCATCTGCAGCCAAGGTGATAAGCTCGAATGGTACTGATCCGTTATAGAAGCAGTGAAACTTCCCTTTGAAACATCAAGTACTTCTCGTTCACACTTCTCATTGCATAAATTACAGCGAGGAGGGCAGCGGCATGAGTTGCTTAATCCACCATTCATTTCGGAAGGTGTAGAAAAGAAGCCTCCAAATGGGACAAATGATTCCATCAAGCTGCCATTAAAGCCCATCCGTGGTGGCACTGTGAGACTTAGTAGGCACACGATATAACACAAAAAGGACCCATATACAAGATTCCGGCTTAGGAAACTATGTTTGAAACGGTTATTAAATTTCATAAAGTATTTGTGTTGAACTAAAAAGTTGGATACAAACTGACAAATAGCTTGCTAGAGCTAGACCTATACCTATAAAATTCTTACCAGATATTCCAATATTTTGAAGGGAAAAATACGACTATAAATAAACAATTATTATTAAATTCCAAAAGCCTGTGACAAGGCTAGGAATCATGCAGGTCCACGTAAACAATATTTCACAACTCCAAAGAAGTTAATTCAGAAAATACTACGAACTCCACCTTACCTGGATTTGGGAAAAGACTCGGCCATGGAAGACCTCGAAGAAGTAATAGGCAAAAGCTGCAAATCCCATTCTTTTTCAACACGAGGAAATCTACTAACAAACGCTACGTAAGTCTCGTTATTCTCCACGGCACCGATCAACCACAGTTTCCGACCATATAGCTGCAACAACCTTGTCAATTCTTCAACCACATACGCCGCAGTCTCGTTGATTTGATTTTTAACAAATGCCTGCAAGTCTCCGCAATTCACCACCAACCCAGGTCCCAAACTCTGCTTCACAAATTGACCCACCTCCCAAAATTTCAAATCCACCACCCTTCGGTCAGAGCTTTCTCTGATAATCTTCGAGATATCAGTTCCAATGCAAATCACACTCAGCCCATATAACTGTACTGGTAAGTTACTCTTTCTTTTTTCTAACAGTTCGCTGAAACTTGCAAGTGCATCGTAAGCAGACTGGCCAACGAGTAGTGGATTCCTGCCTTGGTTTCTTAGCAGAATTTCGCTAATCCTCTTGCAATTTTCGTCTCCGTGGAGAAAACTTAAATCACAGTCATCCTGAAACGAAAAACTTAAGCTCTCCCGACCCGGAACCGGATCCGAATCCCCGCTCAAATTACAGAGAAAGGGAGGCGGGCCCTTATAGCGGGAGAATTTGAAAACCTGTGGAAGAGGTCGGATGATAGCGAGTTTAATTTCGGGGCTCCGAAAACCCGCTTCTCCAAAGACCCGACTCACAACCGGGTCGTCGAGGATCGAGAGAATCAGATTCTGGAGCTCCACTTTGATGCACGAAATGGACGACGAAAATTGTTGCTGCGATATTTGTTGATACAAATGGAAATTTTCCGGTTGTCTCCTCTGGTTCGCTTGCGACCGCTTTATCGCGGCCATGAGCGAGTTGGACACAGGTGGGTCGTTGCGGAGTTGACTAGAGGAGACTCGCTCAAGCGAGGCGGTGAGGCAGAGCTCAAGAGCCTTGAATTGGAGGCGAGGAGAGTAAGCCGAATTTCGGGCACGCGCGCACGCGTCGCGTAGGATGGAGGATGGGAGGGATAGGAGAGCCGATACGGCGTGCAGCGACGTCGTTTGAGCATGGCCTCTACAGCGAGCCACGTTCACAGCCTCGTCGAGAGCGTGGGCTGCCTCAGGTGTCAAGCATTGCCTGGCGGTACTTACCGGGGTAGGCATCGCCGGTTACGACAGCAAGTGTTAATTAAAGTTGAGGATAAAAAGTTGTATTGTGTCTGTTATCGTTTTGTAAGGTTTTTCATTTAGTTTATTTAACAAGAAGAAAAAATGTAAACCGAGAAAAAGAGAATGATATTTAAGATAGAGAGATATGGGAGAAAAGAAATAAGAAAGGGAAAGAATCAACTCAAGTGTTTTGTTTGATAATCATAATAGGCAAAGCGAGGGACGACTTTTTAAATATTGGTGGTGGAGTGTTGATGACGGCGGTGGAGGTGGCAGTGGGAAAAAAGAACAAGTGGGTATGCTAGTGGGGAATTACAGAGAAAGATGAACAGGTGGTGAGTATAGATTCTACACATCCAAAGACGAATTTTTTTACGCGATGCAAGTTACAAAATTATGGAGCAATATAGAGAGAGAGACCGAGAGAGCTGCGGTGTGGGTACTGGTAGTCAGCATTCGTTCTCTATAGAGCGAGGCAGATGCGGTGTGGGTAGTCAGCATTCGTCTTTTCGAAGGCTATAAATTCTTAAACCGCAAATAAGTTGACACGTTAAATAACTCGACTCTCTCGAATTTGTGTGTGTTAAATATCATGTATAGTGAGGTAAAGAGTTGCAGAGTGAAATCAGAGCAGTGTTATACTGTTACGTGAGTGGCAGGGTTCAGATTGTGAAAAAGGTTGAAAGCGACAGGAAGAGAATAAACCCGAGACCCACCAGTGCCAGTCATGGGTGATAATCAAAAGGGCCTTGTTTTTACTCTGCAAAACTTGCATTAGTGTGCTGTGCATCTTTGTGTACTTGTGGGCGTGGGAGGAGAGCAAAAAGTGAAAAGGTGTTGGATTTGATATGTCGTTTTTTATATTATCTTGATCTCTCTTTTTTTTCCTCGTGACCAACTGAGCTATTCGTATAATCTTGTATATTACCTTATAAATACAGGAAGGACGTTAAAAGGTCGGGCTTACGATTGGGGTCTTTGGAGTTGAGGATCAACCTTTTGAAGCAAGTAAAGACGTTAAAAGAAAATTATTGATCTATGTTGAAAGAAAAGGAAAAAAATAGTAGCAAAGATATATAATAATTATAATTATATATTGTTGCGCTCTCCAACACTTTAATTAAGTTGCGGAAAGGTGATTTTGATGGAGAATCTGAGTGTAGAAGATCTCTTGTCCTGAGCTTTCGGATCCCTCACTTTATTTCTTTCTTTTTCTTCTCGTCCACAAACTTTTTGTCATCTTTGAATACCCATATTAAATTCAGGGCGGGTCAACATACTTTCACGGATTTTCGCTTTCGGTCAACTTCATATAATAAAATAATGGCAACTTTTTCATGTAACTAACTTAAGTAACATTTTTTTATGACAGCAATTTAATTGATCTATCAATTCATCTGAAAGTATACAAAATTATACTTAGACTTTAAAGATCACTTTGACTGGCAATTAGGTAGACGGTTAAATTAAAATCGACGGACAATGGTTGCAAGTTTTAACAAGGAGAAGAAGAAAGTTTTGTACACGCTGGGGACCAACACTAAAATGCCTGCTTTCGATGGCTCATCACTCCCAACTTTTTTCAGACATCATGCAAAAGATAGTTCGATTCAACTTTACTATCACTTCATGGTTGAATCCTGTTTGTTTACACAAAGAAAACAAATCGTTCATTGTGAGTCTTCTCTCTAATGCGCATGATCTTCGATTCTATTCATTTTCACTTTGTCATAAAAACACTTTACCCATTTCATTCATCATTTTCTTTTCTTAACTTTCTTGGCAGGCTAGTGGCTGTGCCTCTGAGTTATGATAATGCCATTAATCCCCGCGAGAACTCTGACATTGGCTAACCAAATATATCTTAGACCAAACATTACTGCTATAATTATACGCAGATGAACTGAATAATTCAAAATATAAATCATTATAAAAATAATTTATTAACAACAAAACAGTACTTTATTTTAATAGTAAAGTCTAAAGTTATATTCATCTAATTGATGATTCCAATTACTTCTTAATCGAATTTTTGAACCTAAAATTTACAAAATTCTATTAGATTAATTTACGAAAATATTTCTAACCTAATTATACTTAATAATCCAATATTATTATATTTTCTAATTTATTCTTAATTAAAACAATAATATTCTTACTAACCTAACCCCCATAATTACTAAAATACCTTTAAATAATTAAAAGTCCTATTTCACCCTCATCTATTTCAAATAATACCAAGAATGACCTTCATGCAAGTAAATTTTAGATTTACCCTTCACTTTCTGTACTTCCTATTCGACCCCTACATGCAACTTGAAGTTTTCAAAACAATGTTATCATCTTCACCCTCTCTACTTCTCCCCTATGCTCTTTTTTAAAATCATCTTTCAGCCCTATTTTCTCCACTTTTATCCCTTTATGCAACTTCAATTATTATTCCAACCAATCACAACATGTAAATCAACTATAAACTAGTGTAGGATGGTCAAAATTCACAAAAATGACATAATATAGCTGCTATAATTTTTACCTAAGTGTAACGCACTATGATGTTGTTAACCTTCATAACTCTCTCCAATATTTTTGCAAAACAAATAAAATTAGAGAACCTATAAGGAAATTGTTACATGCAAAACAAAGGGGGTGCATTTTGACAAACTCACCAATTGGAAATGAAGAGGAAAGACGAAGAAGATGGTGGTGTCGTTGGTGTTTATTTGCATTTCTAGATATGGGTTTTTATACAACTTAATGGTTTGTAGGTCGGGTTGAGCTACTAGGTAAGTTTTTAATTTACTGAGTGAGCTTTATAGATCCCCCCCTTTTAAAAGAATTTTATCCTAAAAATTAAATTACGCATCTAAGGATACAAACAAACGACGATATTAATGTCAAACTTCATCGTCTCCCTCCTATGTCGCCTCTACTAGAGAATGATAATAACTCTACAAAACTCATACCATTGGAATCTCCCTTGTCCTTAATTTCCTAATTTGTCTATCCAATATCTCCATTGACTCTTCTTTATAGGTCATATCATTTGTAACTTCGATCTCAAGCTTCGATATAACATAACTAGGATCTGATCGATATTGTCTTAACATCAACACGTAGAATATATCATGAATTTGAAATAAATCTGGTGACGATGCTAATCTGTAAGGGTTCAAAAAGTCTCTATGTACAAAAAATGTCTCAAATCCTAAGAGCATGCACAATCGCCGCTAACTCTAGATCATGAGTGAAATAACTCATCTCATACGATCTCAACTTACGAGAGGCATAAGTTATCACCTTTCTATGTCGCTTCTATACACACCCAAACTTATCCTTAAAGCATCAATATCTACCTCAAAACCTCTATCACTCAATATTAGTACCAAAATCGGGCGAATATCAGGTATTAATGGACTATACAATGTCGACATTTTGAATATGTTTAGTATCTGTTCCAATAGAATATCAGGTATTAATGGACTATCAGCTATGAGATTTCTCGATCCTAGGCATGATATATTGGGTGAGTCTCGAGTGATGTCGAAAGGGTGCCCTCATAAAGTGGCTGAGAAGTGTGCACATGTTGCCTTTCTTGCATTAGTAAATTGACTTGCTGTTGCAATAATTCAGTGACGGAGGTTTAGTTTGATATGTTAGTGGCTCTAATGGGATCAATAACTGGATTGCTTCCTTCAGTAGCGGGCATGGTATTTCCTCCAATCGTATATTGGTTGCTTCCTTAAGAGTTCATTTTCTTTTGCCAAAACACTCAGGTCAGGTAAAGAATAATTCGGATGGGTGAGGTGAAGCTTTGTGCGCTTCCCACAAACAATATTAAATGATACCACTATAAATTATATGTGCCTACAATTGTTACATCCCAAATTTGAAGGTATATACGTACTCCCTCTTTTGTGCACAGATCTACAAGAAATACTCAGAATGTCAGAGTTTCCCTCAATGTGTTTAGTTCAACATTCATATCAACGGAGAATAGAGGATAATGTGATTATAAGTATCAATATGGTAAAAAGTGCTTACCTTTCTTATGATACTCATCCCTTGTATATAAAAGGTGTAGTGTTGTTCCGATGTAATTGAATTAAAAGATTACATATAGGACAATATTCCCAATTATCATTATCGCTATCCTTTAACGAAGATAGCGAACATCCACGAGTATCTTTATTAATGTTTGAACGTCCACCAATATCTTTCTTAATGTTAGGGGTCATCTATATCCAAAATATCAAATTATCCCGATAGGCTCGTAGGTGACTTTGACTCACATATTTGGACTCAACAGAAGTGCCGCTCAGGTCTTTGAGCTTTTAATTTCTTGTTAGCAACTTCACCACTCTCCACGTATGTGTAATGAGTAATCCCACTAGATCCTAAAAGCAAGTTGGTAGGTCTACAAATATCCGTTTAATTACTATTAACTTTTTCACTTGGTTATGATTAAAAGTCGTTTTGTCAGTATAATAAGAATATATGAAACAAAAGTAACAAGAAGAGAAGAAATGTGACATGAACAACTTCACAGTGTTACCACGTATATATGTTACTTCAAAGATGTTAAATATAGCATATGTATACCTTTTCCTTTGACATGCATCGACGGATCACATTTATGTATAGTTTCAAAAAAAAAATATATGTATTATTCTTAAATTGTTCCTAATTATTACTCCATTAAAACTAGATAACAATAAAGTAGAAAAATTAGTGCATGATATATTTTTTTATTATGAAAGAAATGATGATCTTATAAACTAAATTACGAATATACTTAACAAATATGTAAATATTTATTAGAGAATAAGTTTACTAAACTTCACCAATAAGGGAAATTTGTATAAAGCATTATTTATATATCCATGGAAAATGCTTATTATGATAATTACAAAAGGAGCCATTTAGTTTTACTTGTGTTTTTTTTGTTGTGATTTTTAGTTTTTATTTTTATGTTTTTAGTTTATGTTCTTCTATCAGTAATAAAAATATAATTATATTGACATTAAAAACCAAACAGATTTTTTAATTTATGTTCTTCTATTAGTAATAAAAACATAATTATATTGAAATTAATAACCAAAAAGCATTTTTAAATAAAAACAAAATTTTTTTGATTGATAATGTCAATATAGTTATATTTTTATTACTGATAATAATTACATATTATACAAAAATTAAAGATAAATTATTTTTCAAAATTTTATTCGAAATTATATATTTTGAAGATATTTTAAATTTGACAATTTTATTATAAAATTAAATAAATTTAAATTATTCTTAATTTAATTATTTAAATATAATATTAAATTAAATTATTAATAATGTTTAATAATTAATATATTAAATAATACATTTTTAGTTGATAGTAAATCATATTATGAAAAAATGGAAATAGAAAACAAAAAGAATCACTTTTTGTAGTTTTCATAAATTTGGAAAATTAAAAACAAAAACCAAAACTAAAAGCTAAAATTTCATTTTACTAAATTTGAAAACAAAAAAGGAAAAAAAATAAATGAAAACAAAGGAGTGATCATTTTACTTGAAATCTAAGTAAAACATATATGGATTGTTATATGTTAATATTATTTATAACCTATCCTAGCTAATGGTAACTTGTTGGGTAGTCATCGGATATAATATGAATTATATGGAGGTAGTTGAAAAATTAATATATAATTTGATACTTTAAAATAGTTAGGAAGAATGTTCTAATATTTTCTATTAGTATAATATGCTTCTATTCAAATCATTGTTATGAATACCGTTTCGGGTTTGGTACCGGATTGAGCTCTGGAACGGAACTGTACCGATACCGGTTGGTACCGGATACCGTTTCGAAAATTTTTTTAAATTTATGAAATAGTCCCTAAAATTTTTAAGAACTGCAAAATAGTTTATATTGGTATATTATACAGTTGTACTGTATACTTTACTAGTTTACTGTTTACATCAACCATGCTTTCAAAAATCTTA
>JANZLF010000222.1:13967324-13983051 GCA_026546835.1 Erythroxylum foetidum
ATATACTCTAAAGAAAAAATTTTCAGAACTTCATCTGGCAAATTAAGACAAATATAATGATAATTTAATGACTTTGTACCACCGTCCTTACAATTTAAGGCAACATTTATGGTTTAAGATTTTGTTTTCTAATTATCACCTAGATAATAAAATTTAAACGTACCTCATCCTTAGTGATCACAAATCATTAGAGGTGATTGCCTATGTGAGAAAGCCAATCTTTGATTTGTCTTATATGCTATTGATTTGCATCTCTCTTTCTCTCTCTATATATTTATATGTGTGTGTCTGTGTTTGTGTATATATTTACACAAAATAAACAATCTCTATCAAACATTCTCGTTTAAATATAATATTACAACAAATGAACATATAAAGAGAAATGTTTCTTATTACATTTCAATATCAATGTAAGCCTAGTGTCTTTACATACCCAATATACACATCTTTGGAATTAGGTTTGCCACTACATCTTATGTAACTATATGATTCATGTTCACTCTTTTGCAACTATACCTTTTATATAATTATACCTGGTATATATATGCTTGCTTTCACAATGAAATATAGGATCTTTTGTATAAGTGATTGCTACTTAACTATCACAGTTAATAGTCATTGGTTCAATTTCGCTTTTAGTGACTCCTAGATGAACCAAGAATCATCAAAACCATCCAACTTCATGGATAACTACTAAAATTGCTATAAATTTAGCTTCTATTATAGACAGTGAAACATAAGTTTTTTTTTACTATTCCATGATATTGCTCCATTATTAAGTAAGAAAACAAATCCAGAGGTAGATTTTTTTGGTACATAAATCTTCTTCCCATTCTACATATGTATATAATTGTATGCATAGGTCATTGACTCAATAGCATAATGCATAGTCCACTGCACCTTTTAAATACCTCAATATTCTCTTTGTTGCTTTCCAACGTGCTTTTCATAGATTTGACACATATATGCTCACCATTCCAACAACGTAATACATATATGGTTTTGTACACATTGCTGCATACATGAGACTTGCAACTATACACTTTATGTTCTTGGCCTATCTTTTTAAAATCTATTGGTTGTTCCATATAGATTTCTTCTAACTCTCCATTTAGAAAAGCAATCTTTACCTCCATTTGATATAATTTAAGATCTAAACTAGCTATTATAGCCAAGTTTAGATTAATAGAAGCAAACGTCACAATAAGTGAAAAAGTTTTGTCATTATTGATTCCCTTTTGTTATATATATCCTTTAGCCACGAGGCATGCTTTGTATATTTTGATACTACCATCAAAATTTTGTTTTATTTTGAGAACTTATTTGTCCATGATAGTTTTGTGCCCATTAGGGTGATCCACCAAGTCTCATCCTTGATTTGAGCTTAAAGAAGTCATTCTCCTTTCATTACTTTCATCCATTTTTCTTTGGCAAAGCCATTAAAAGCCTCATGTACATTTGTTGGCTCATCATCTTCTTGTGGGATAATCATGTGAATTTCCTTCTTCTATTTCAAAACAAAGTTGGGGAATAAATCCTTAATTACTGAGTTACAAATAAGGTTCATCATAAATAGATTCATAAACTTTCTGATTACTCCCACTCAGGTTATCTTGGTCACTCTCAATGTCCATAAGGACTCCAAAGTATTTCACCATATTCTTATATAACAACTTTGTTGTAATGTCTGAAGGACAAGATGTTGGTGTTGGCCCGAAGATTGCATATTTAGATAATCGATCCACAATCACCATAATTGTCACCATGTTATCTACCTTTGAAAGCCCACTAATAAATTACATCAAAATTGACATCGATAATTTTTCAAGAATAGATAAATATTGTAGCAAACTGGCTTCCTTCTTCCTCTTCAGCTTATCCAATTAACATACAAGGCATGTCTTGACATACAACTCTATAGCATTCTCCATCTTTAGCCATTAGTAGGAATGAGTTACGATCGTAATCACCCTCTGAACTCCAGGGTCACCAAACCACTGTGAGTCATACATCTCCTTTAATAATTATCTGGTTAAGCCATTAAAACTTGGTATGTATACTTGACTACTCTTAGTCATCAATAGCCCATCATCAACGAGCCAAAACCTACAAATAGCACCTTTGCTGACTCGTGAGATTAACTTATAGTGTATGTTGTCTAATGAAGCTGTCGCTTTGATTTGTTTCAACATCTTAGGCTTTACCCTAGTAATGGTATATAAGGTCATGAACACCTCCTTCCAACTTAAGACATCTACCACGTTGTTGTGCCTTCCCAATTTATGTTCCCACACGAATTCATATTTAACACGAAACTTCTACCACTTGACTTGCTTCGTGGACAACTTTTTTTGGGTCGTCAAATGCTACGGGATTACTTTTTATATTAGGACTTCATTAATAGCTTTGTTCAATGTATTATATTTACCTCAAATGGAAGATTAAACTCAAGTAGTTTTAATACAGGTTCAGTTGAGATAGCAGTTTTAACTGTCTCAAATGCCTCCTAACATGTATCTTACTAATATCATTCTTAATTTTCTTTAGCAAGTCCGTAAATAGTATCACTTTCTTCGAGTATCCAATTATAAACCACCTATAGTAATTAGCCAATTTGAGAAAAATCCACAAATCTTGTACTATTTTGGGAATCTTCCACTCAACTATCACTTTCATTTCCTTTGGATTCATCCTAACCTAACCTTTGCTCACCAAGTGACCCAAGAATCTGATCTCCAACTGTGTTCCACATGTTCTGTAATATTTGTGTTGTGTATCATATTGTTGTCTAGATGCACCACAATAAACTCATCAAGGAAATCATAAAAAAATTTTATTAGGTTACAAAATGTTGCATGGGAATTAGTCAATCTAAATGACATGAATAAGAATTCGTATGATCTATACCAAGTCACATATGCTGTCTTTTGCTCATTGTCCTCAACTATCCACACTTGCCAACGCCCACTCTAAAGATCCAACTTTCAGAAAACCACAACCCTCAATAATCTGCCCATCAAATCTTGAACTAAGGGAACAAGATACTTGTTTTTTATTATTACATTATTCAAGGCTCGATAGTCTATGCACATTCGAGGTATTCCATCTTACTTCTTCTAAAACAACACCAAGGTACAATATGGGGCTTTGGAAGGTTGGATGAACCTTGCCTCCAATAATTTACTAAGTTATTTTCAAAGCTTTTCAACTCTAATAGGGACATCCTATATGGGGCGTGAGCAGGTAGGATACAAGCTAACTTGATCCTATAATTGATCTCTCGATAAGGGGGAAAAGTCCTAGGCAACTCTTTCAATATCACATAATAAAACTCCCTCAACAAACTTGCAGCTACATTAGGGATTTCCACCATGTGGTGTCATCAATCTCCAATAAAGTAAGGACATAGGTCTCTATTCCTTTCTCCAACCCTTTCTCAATGCTCATGTCCAACATATGTGCTATCGTCGATATATCATCCGTCGTTCCACTACTTAATCTAAAACAATTTTTTTAGATATAACATAGAAGGAATTTTTTTCATGCATGATCATCATACCTTCCAAACTTAGATATAACACAACCTTAGCTACTTTTAAGAAATCGATCCTTAGTATCATCTTGAAATCTTTAAGTGGTATGATCGTGCAATTGAAATTGGCACAACAAATTCCTATGTTCATTGAGACATCGTAATTAACTCCTACCATCGCCTGTGCCTTACCTATAAGGGTTTTCATCTTTGTCAGGGTCTTTGACACCTTAAGCCCTAACTTACACACCATCCTTTCCACGATAAAAGAGTGTGTCGCATTATATCCAGCATTGTGATTACCTCCTTCTTATAAGAAGAAGTTTAGAAACGAAGAAGTTTAGAAACAAAGAGTGTTAATCAAACATATTAGCACTGATCTTATGATAGCAGATCCATTAACAAAAGGATTGCCCCCGAAGACATTTAATGAACATGTCAAAAGAATGGGTATCATTCGGTACTATGATTGAACATGTTATTATTTATGTATTTTATGTATTCGATACTTTGGGCTTATTTATATATATTGTTTATGATATTGTATCCTGCTATTTATTGTTAGTATATATACATGAATAGTTATGTGAATTTTAACAGGATTTGTCTTTTACAACGACATTATTGTTGAACCATTAAGATATATCTCATAATAGATCATATTAAGTTATGAACTAGTTTTGTGATGCATAGAAGGAAGTATGTCACATTCAAAGATGTACAACCGCTATGATCCTTTCTAATTTTTACTTAATTATGATTAATGTTGCACCTAAAGGAAAAAAGGGATTTAAGTTTTATTATATGCATGTTATGTTATATTATTAAACAAGTTACATGGGCCAAATGGGAGATTGTTAGATAATTTCATTATGTGACCCATATATTTTGGTTTAATCATTTAAGAATATGACATCCCATTATTTATTTGAATAAGAGATATTAGGTTTAATTAAAATAAATAATGTGATGTATTTACGATAGAATGTAAAAATAAGGATAATGAAAAGAGATATCATTTGAATTGTAAACTAATAATTACTTCCTCTCTCTCTCTCTACTTGTTAAGTTTTTCACATATCTCTCCGTCAAGCAATATACAAAAAATAACAAAATAAAGGTCAAAAGATAGAAAAACAAATCTAAGAAGAATATCTTGAAGATTATTGGAGATTATCTGTTCAGAAAATATCGGAAATACAATAGATCAAGATACGCTTATGTTATTGTGAAAATTTATTATATTATAAGATCTTGCAATTTATTTGTTTAAATTTACATAATGAAGTTTTCTATGTTAGAAAGGTTACAATAAATACCACTCTTTTCTTTGTTTGCTTCAAGGCCAAACGACTTACTAAATATCTTCAAGGTGGTCATGAAGGAAGTTATGAAGCTTCCGTCTGCTCTTCAAAATAACTTTAGGCTGTTTGTAAAGTTCAAGCTAATAATTTCTCGCTTCTTACATTTCATATGAAACTTAAATTGGTAGTTTCTTTACACTATCCTTTTAAGAAGTATGTTAAAGACTTCCATTATTTTTTCTATCTTTACAACTTAACAAACAACAAGAACAATAGCAATGCCCATTAAGAGTTTTATTGAAACACGGAGTTTAAAAAGGTCTAGTAATATGCAACTTTTTCCCTACTCGGTAAAAATATTGTTTCCAATTGTTCCACATACAATGCATATCATTTTTTACACCTTAAGAAAAATCATAAATCCAGTTTTAGGTTTTCTTTTTTTTTTTGAAAATATGATTTTGTTACTAACTCACTATAGCTAATTTTTAGTATTAATTAGTAAAAAAAATTAAGCCTGATACAATTTAATTATTAAATTATTTTTAAAATAAAATATTTTAAATTTTATCATATTTAATAAATATATTTTAAATCTAAAATTTCTTAAAGTAGTTAATTATGAAATATTAAATATTTAATTATAAATAATAACATTAGTTTTAAAAATTAAAATATATATTAGTAAATAAATAATAGTTTAAAATAAAGTTGTACGAATTTTTTCTTATTTTAATCATTTATTTTGATAAAAGATAATTATTTTATTATTCATATTTGTTAATAAATATTAAATAACATATTAAGATAAAATAACTTAATTAATGCATAAATTATATCTCTAGCTTTTATTTAATATTTAATTACTTTGTTATAACAAAAATATAATCATATTAATATTAATAATTAAATAATTTTTTATTTATATAAAAAAGAATTTATATTAATCCAACATATAAAATGCAGTTGTTGTGAATGTAACAAACAATTTACTTTATGTTAATACTATTGGTGTGGAGCACCACGTAATTGGACTAATATTGTTGGTGTGGTCCCTGTGGAGTACCACGTAATTAGACCTTGTTTTACGTTAATAGATACACATAATCTAATAAAGTGAATACTTAAATAAAATAACAAATTTAAATTAGATATTACGTAATTAATATTTAATTTTCTTGTTGAATGTTAAAAACACTAATAGTAATGTAAACAATGAATTATATCTATAATAAATTGAAATGTTGCATATTTGGTTGACATCATTTATAGTTTTAATTAATATTATAAATTTAATCAAAATTTTAGATTAAAAATATAATATAATTTTAAAAAAAAAGGTGGAAGTGAAACGGTTGTATTTTAAGAACTATACTTTTCCCTCGCAAAGGAAAAGACAACACAAAATCATGAAAGTCGTGAATTGATTTGAAACATTGGGCTCAAAAGTTTTGAAAGGCAAACGATAAAGGGTCCCGTTAAACGACCATAATGACTCGCTACCAACAGCAAAAGAGACTGCGAGGCATCTAACGGAATACAATCATCCACGTGTACGGACAAAAAGATCCATGTGATCTCTTGAAACCCCACCTTAAACCTTCATCTCATTTGAAGTTGGTAAGACACAACACCTCCCTTCTCTCTCCAGAACTTAGCTTCAGTTTTACAGTCATATCCGTTACACGCGCACACAGAGGAGGCGAGTGAGAGAGAGAGAGAGAGAGGAGCATGCAAATTCTGAAGCATGTCTTATTTTTTTCCCACTTTTCACCTTTCATATTTGCTTAATTCACATGCAAGCGACGTCTCTCTTTCAACTTTCTCAAGTTCCACTTGGAGTTTGACTTTTCGCGATCATGTCCCAGGCTGGAGGTCTAATATCGGAGGTCGAAGCAGTGATAAATTTTTTGCGGAAGAACGGATTAACAGAGGCAGAGTCTGCTCTCAAGGAGGATATGATTGAGAAAACTGAGCTGGGTTCTTTCGATTTCGAAAAGTTCTTGTTTGAGTTGCCGCCGGTGAGAATTCCTGCTAGTCTCGGGCGACAGGATGTTGAACCTGACATTGGTGATGCACGCTCGAGAGCGAATTCTGGGTCCACCTCGGATGATGAGTTCGTGAGCTTGGATTCTTCCACAAGTGATGTTTGCTCTTCAGGTAATATGATAATTGTACTAAATCTTTTTTCCAGTACTGATCAAAAACTAAATATTTACATCTACTTCAGCTATATATTCATAACTTGCAAGTTTCGTTTAATATGATGAACTGTAAGATACATTGTCTGCGATCTTTAGACGCTAAACTTGGAATTTGATCTTTTGCTTGTGTGTGGAGGATCTAACTCAAGCAGAGGCTTGTGATAAGACCTAAATATTTATTCTTTTGAAATTTTAAGTTTCTATATTATGTAAGGTTGCAGAGTACACAAGATTCCTCATGACTTCAATCCACCATTAGGAATGCCATCATTTCTCAGCAACTAGCGAGAAACATATGTGAGACACTTAGACACGCACATACTCTAGGTTCTTCCTAAGGTTTCTCAATTTCTTTTAGGAATCTTAGTTTCGATAAATTTGCGTCAAAGTGGCACCTTCATCAAATCGTCAGGGTTGCAATTCGCACTCTGACTCCGTTCCTATGTCTGCAGAATTTACCAATCCGTATGGACTGCGTTCTGCATCTCAGGATTCAGAAAGTTCATCTGAAACGTATTCTCAGTTCGGCACAGCACGTGATTATCCCGACTTTGATAAGCAAAATGATCTATTTTGGTCTGACGACAAAGATGAAGGCTGCTTCATGACTCCTACCTTTCAGGTGCCAGATTTCTATGGCTCGCAAAGTGAAGACAAGTTTGTAATGACAGCAGAAACTAAAAGACAATATGAAAGTCCACTGAATACATATAAAAGATATGAAGGATTTAAAAAAGAGACAAGCCCTGATTGCTTCGACAAACTTTGCCTTGCAAACAATATTTTGGATGAGCAAAATGAGCCTCAAGCAAGTGAGTGTATCTCTTGTGCAAAAGAACACAATGAAGGAGGTGTTGCAGGCGTTGGAGGTTCAAACCCACCACTTTGCAAATGCCATTTGGGAGCTGGTGGAAATTATAGCTGGGATTCTGTTGATAATATTTACCTAAGCTCCAAAGAAGCTGATTTTGATCATTTTCCGATCAAACTTGGGGATCTTTCTGCTTATTGGAATATAGATCCTGAACACAATGAAAGCAAGAAAATCACGTATTCTTCTGAAAATGTTTCTACCAGTGACCAGAATGGGGGGTTTAAAGATCGTTCTGAAATCATACAAAATGTACTTGACGATGAAGCTGGAGATGATAAAGGAGTATACACAGGAGAGGAGGTAGCCAGGCCTGCCGCTAATGGAGAGGATGATCTTGATGATGAACTTCTGATGTATGGCACTCAGGAGGATGAATACGAAGTATTCAACCTAAGAATCATTCACAGGAAGAACAGGTTTGTAGGAGATGATGAAGTTTTTATTTTCTTGTTGCATCAGGGCATAACATGTTTGCTAAGGATTACTAGCAATAACTTTGACATAACAGTACTATTTTAAATGTGCAGCAATTGGTAAAACTGTTTTCTAATTAAAAAAAAAGTTCTCTTGTTATGCCAATCCTTCTAGGATTACTATGTTATGTAAACACAATATTATTGTGATCTTACTTCATTAGTCTGTATAAAGTTACTGTCTTAATCAATTATCATTAATTATGTTGAATTCCACAGAACTGGATTTGAGGAGAGCAAGGACCTACCTATTGTGCTAAATACTGTCATTGCCACCAGATATTATGTTACAGAATATCTTGGTTCAGCTGCTTTCAGCAAGGTTGTTCAGGCGCATGATCTTCACACAGGAGTAGATGTTTGCCTGAAGATAATAAAAAATGACAAAGATTTTTTTGATCAAAGTTTAGATGAAATCAAACTTCTAAAACTTGTAAACAAAAATGATCCAGCTGATGAACGCCACATTTTGCGTCTTTATGACTACTTCTATCACCAGGTATGTCTTGATTAGTTGGCAGTTGTTTATGTACTGCATATAGTTGCTGAAAAGGATGCTCTTCGTGTCTTTAATTAGTAAACTTACGCCCATAATGCTGTACTACTGCCTGTCTGACAATTTCAGTAAGCACACATCGAATTTGTGATCTTCTTATTCACACTCTTTTCTTTTAGCTTCATTTATGGTGATTAGCATGATCAGTGTTATCAGCAGTTCCTTTGGAAGCAAGTGTCTAGCATTCTGGGTCTTGCAGTACAGCTCAAAATTCTCCTGCAGCATAGATGATAAGGTCTATAAGTGCTAATTGAGGCATGTAGTTACCATTGACGATATTCCATTTTCCTAAGACGAATATCACAGCTAGGAGCCCTCACTGTTAAAGGATATATAGAAACTAGGTTTCTTAGGTAGGGATTTATGCATTATACATGGATTATAAGTTCAGTTTTGTCAGCATGCTTAACTTTGCATCACTCTTCAAAAATGGATCTGAAGTGTTGTTACAGCTATCATTGCCATTTGACTTTACCATGTATTAAATAAACAATACAGGAGCATCTGTTCATAGTTTGTGAACTCCTAAAGGCAAACTTGTACGAATTTCAAAAATTTAACCAAGAATCAGGTGGTGAAGCTTACTTCACATTGAGCAGATTGCAGGTCAGTATTATGAGTTTTCAACTTTTGTAGTTGCGAAACAATTTTTACAGGCATTTGGGTTCATATATTTCAGGTATTTCAGAAACCAAATTGTGCAAATTTCCGTCACTGTAATAGACAGGAAGAAACATGTATAATTTTGGGCTCTTAATTGGTTGTTTCACAGGTCATAACCCGTCAATGTTTGGAGGCGCTGGAATACTTGCATGGCTTGGGAATTATTCATTGTGATCTAAAGCCTGAAAATATACTTATAAAGAGTTACAAGAAATGTGAGATAAAGGTTATTGATCTTGGAAGCAGTTGCTTCAAGTCAGATAATTTGTGCCTTTACGTGCAATCTCGTTCCTACAGAGCCCCTGAAGTCATTCTAGGTCTTCCATATGATGAAAGGATTGATATATGGTCTCTTGGATGCATCCTGGCTGAGCTATGCTCTGGGGAAGTATGTCTTAGCTATCATCTGTTGCATTCCTTTAGTAAAGCTTTGTGGTATAACTAAGCCATAATATGTTCCATGAGTGAATTCAACAAGTTAAAAAGCTTGATTCATTACATAGTTTTATCACTAATTAATTCTTAAATGTATCCATCTATGTCAGGTGCTGTTTCCAAATGATGCCGCTGTGATGATCCTCGCACGGATGATCGGGATGTTTGGCCCCATTGATCTGGATATGTTAGAGAGAGGACAGGAAACCCACAATTACTTTACAGAAGAATATGACATCTATCACATGAATGAGGTTTGTCATTTTATTTCTTTTGTTGTAGTCAACAGACTGCAGTGCCACTCTCATTAGCTGTATCCAAATTGGCAATAGGGCATACGTTGCCTCTGGACATTGCACATCCTTGTCTAAAGAAGAAAATTTTGTGGTCCATCCTGGAGTTGAGTACCTAGTTGTGCAAGGCTAAATCTGCTATGATTAATAAATATTGATTAAGGGAAATTGTCTTCACCCTTTAGATCAAGGCCTCCCCTAGTAGATATGTTAGAAAATGGTATATTCTGAAATTGGTAACTCCATAACTTTGACCTTGCTCTCTGCTTCCAGGAAAACCAATTAGAATACATAATACCTGAGGAGTCCTCATTGGAGCAGCATCTGCAAATTTCCGATGTTGGACTTGCCAATTTCGTGAGAAGCATGCTTCAGGTCAATCCTCTGATGCGACCAACTGCGAGAGAGGCATTAAAACACCCTTGGCTCTCACATTCATTCGAGTTCAAGTGACTGGGGATCTGGTACCTGTTCAGGATCAGTCACAGAGCTGAACAACCAGCTTTCTGTGAGCACTCGGAATGCAACCATGCCACTTTGGATACAATTATAGCACCCACTTATCAATCGACACCTTATCATTTCTATTGTACAGAAAGCGTTTTTTTTTTCATTTTTCTTTGGGATATCTTTTCCATCCCTTCACTTACTGGGAGCTTAGAACTAGTGTAAACAATTGATTTGGAAACAGAAGAGAAGAATAATACCATTCATGTTCATTCTTGTCACCCAAAACTTATTGTTGGTTGCACCTGATCCACTTTTCTTCATATTTCAAGATGTTTACTATGAATCTTGGGTATTATCAATGCAGGACACAGCAAATGTTGAAGGTTGACATGTTTGTCTCGTTCCAAAAAACACCACGAAATTATTAGAAATAATTCTGTTCCGTATAGAAATTTTAGAAAGTCATCGACTAGTCAGGATCAAACAAAACATCCTTACTCATTATAATTTTAAATTTCTCATATCCTCATAGGTTGATCTTCAAATTGCATTCTAAAAATTTGATCCAGTTGTCAAAAGCCCTCAAAATAATTCTAATTCTCTAACTTTTTGTAATAATTATGGAACCAGGTCGAATCTCAAGAGAATTAATTACTAGTTTTTCAATTTCAAATAAAGTTTCGATCAATTAATTAATTAACAAAAAAAAAAGAATCAAATTAAATCAACTGTGTATAGACTGAGAAATTCAAGAATACTAAACTTTGATTCAAGGGAAAAATATCATCTAATTATAACATTGATCATTAGTCTAAGAAGAATATTTATCACAATTCAAAACAGTTAGTCCAAAACATATTAGGATAGTCATAATAAGTTTCAAAATTTTCTAAATTAATTATTCAAACCTAACATCTAAACTAAAACTTACCATCAATTGACTGAGTATGATAGCATTCCATATCAATTAAATGATAGCAATACGATTAATGAAAAATACTAAACTCTAAATTAAATAATCGATATAGATGCAACTATTTAACTTAGTTTTATTGTTTATCATAAGTTAAATATACAAATTAATAAATAAATTATGTGCTATTTATATCAATCCTTCATGACAATTATAGATCATTGAATTTATGAATAACGAAAGAATAATCAATATTAAATTAATTTATCATATTAATCAATATTAATCATTCATAAAATATAAAAACTTAAAACAAAAAATACTTGAATTAAAATATGAATAAAAGTTTAAAACAAAACCTCACATGGTTACAACTAAAAATTCGATCCGCCTTGAATCAAAATAATTGAGTTTAGTCACACATGACTTTAGTTCCAACATCAAAAATAGAAGAAATATGAAAAACTAAGAGAAAAATAAGAAGAAGAACGATTGATTCCTCTCTCGAGAGGCAGAGAACATCTCTTTTATAATGTTTTCCTACTATAAATTTAATCTTATCCTATCTTGCAAAAATGCCTATCTAAAACAAATCTCAATTCTTTCATCATAAGGATAGAAACAAGTTTTCTATTTAAACTTCAAATCTTCAAGTAAATTTAGCACTAAGCTTTGTCTCCTCTTATGCACTACATTAATCTATCAACTTTATCCAAAATTCGTGATTATTACTAGTAATATTCTAATTTGATGTAATCACCACTTTTCCTCTCATAAAACAAAACAAACATTTATTTTCCTATTTAAGCACCAAAATATATTCGAAACATAAAAGATAATTTCAATTAATTTAACAAGATAATATTTTACCAAAATCTCCCATACTGAACTTATCTTGTCCTCAAGCATTCATCAATTCAACACATCAATCATTCTCATAATAACTTCTCATCTCCTTTCATGTTATCCAAAAATATCCAAAAGCTAATTCACATTAAAGATTTAAGATAACATAACAATCGAGAAACTAAGCATTCTTAGGACACATTGATAGAATTAAAACATAGCATCTCAATAATTCCATCAAAATCAAATGAAACAAAATTTCACATCTTTCATCAATTTCACTTTATACATTCAAAAGTGTTTAAGGTTCATTAAGCTCTCAAATCAAAGTACATAGAGTTATTTTCCTAAACTTGCTTATAAATTATATCACCGCCACTTAACAAAGATGAATATAATGTATAAATCTAAGGGACTTAATAAGGGTTGTAACATGACTTGGGTTAGGTATGATTGAAAAGAAGTTTTTAGGTTAAATAAATTGAAGGAAATTATTCAAACACTTATCCACACAAGTTTCAACTTAAATGAATCCAAAATTTGATTCAAATAACATCCCTTTCAATCACTTTTTTCTTTTTTTTCTCTTTTTTCTCTTTTCTCTTTCTTTTTTTAAACAAAAATATCAAAGAGGAGATTTTTTTTATACTTCTCCCCCATTCTATTGAATAAAATAAAATAAAATAAAAATTCAAAACAAGGCAACTTGAGTGAACTAATTTATTTTTTATGGAAATAGTCAAAATCTAATGCAAATAAGCTTTAAACAATTCCTTCAATTTTGGGGCTCAAAATTATTAAAGAGATAAATAAAAGAAGGAAAAATTTGGCTTGTAACAAGGTTATTAAACAAGAAAAGAAAGGGTAATGCTCAAATTGGTTTTCTAGGGATAAAAAGTAAGGTATGATTGTTTAGGTAAAAAAATGATTATTCTAGATGCTCTTATAATCCTTATACACAAATTCATAAAAAATGTGGTCTCAATATGTATTCAAAAGCAAGTTCTAGCATAAACAAGCTATGTTTGATAACATACATCAAATAGGTATGTATGAGCACAAATGTGATGAATGTTCTTGGGCTTAAAGCTCACGTAGGTGTCAAAAATTCATCAAGCCTTACATAGTTTCTTTCAAAAAAACCAATAAGATATTAAAATAAATTAATGAAAACACTAATCATACTTGTCTCTCTCATGCATTATTTCTTAAACTAAAAATGTGTCGTAGCTTAAGGATTATTTATAAACAACACTATCGTAAAGAATAATTAATATATGAATTATAGTATCATGAGTAGAGCCTGTTGTAGTCCTATCGCTGTTTTCATTCAGATTTAGGTTTGTTTCTGTTTTTTCCGATCGGCAATTGTTTCAGGAACTCGATGATTTGCAACAAACCAAGCCATCTTTAGTCTTTTGCTTGGTCTTCTTTTCAAACCCCAAGTCTCTGTCCTCAATTTTTGTACAAGGTAATCAAGCATCGATCTTTTTCTATGTATATACTCTAATGGGTTTTATTATTTTGGAGTTCTTCTTTGATTTTGATGTGAAAGATTGGTTCTTTAAGACCATCGGCTTTAGTTTGATGATATGAAGTATGAATGGATCTAGTCATGTTCTTATGCTGATGATCTGTGGCTTGTCTTTGATTGCCTGATTTGTAGTTCCTGAATGTAGATTTGTGCTGGATTGTCATTTGGTTTTGGTAAAAAAATTATGTCTTTTGCTTCACTTCATAATCGAGTTCCTTAGCTGATGTTTATGTGTGATTGAAAGTGAAGTAACTTGTACAAAATCAAGATTCAGATTTTGCTTTGCCGGGTGATTAATTGTTTAATTTTATTCTTTTGGAGATAAAAGTAGTTAAGTTTTGGGGAAATTTTAGTTGGCAATAGTGTTGATTTGTAGTTTAGTTTTTACAAAAATACATTTAAGATATATAGAGAGTGTTGCGCCCTTTTGTGCAAAGAGATTGTTAAGATTATGGCCAGTGCTACTCCAATGCACGGATTGACAAAAAGGTTATGCCCTCTTCTTCGACGAGATATGTAAACAGGAAGTTTTTTCCTAAGATTGAATAAGAGATATGTAAACGTTACTCTCCCTCTTTCTTGGCGCTCTCACTCTCTTCCTTCTCCGTAGCCTCCTGTTTTCAAGTATGATTCTTGATTAATCAGTTTCTTCTGCTTTGATTTTTTCTGAGTTTTGTTGGGTTTTCTGAAATTCATGTTCTTTATAGTTTTTTTCCTTTTGATATTAGCTTCTTTGTTTGATTTAGTGTTTAATGCTTTATGGGTTTGATTATGTGGATCTCTTTGCATATGATATTGTTGGATTTATGTCAAGACTGAATTTTTATGCTTAATGATCTTATAGTTTTAGACGTTTTGTGTTTCTACATGTTGAGTCAAAGTCGAGTTTTTTTATGTTTTATTGCTCTCTTATCATCTACGTATTGGTACTTTTCTACAGATAAAGAGATGATATATTTTGTTATATTTTAGTTTTAAAATATATTTTATTTTTAAAAGTCGAGTTCTATTCTATATGTTATATGTCATATTTTATATTATTATTTATTTTTATTTATGTATTTATTGTAATTTTATTTACATAATTTTTTAACATGCCAGTTTTACATATTTACTCTTTAATATGCATCACTCTTTTATTGTCACAACTACATATGAGTCTATCAGAAACAGTCTCTCTATTATGTAAGGATAAGGTTGCGTACTATCAGTGTAGCGCCCCCTTACCGCAGGGTACACAACGGGACGTCCGTGGGTCGTTCCGACGCATATCCCACAGTAAGGAAGTACTACGATCGCAAACGATCACTAAACACTCGCATGGCATCAATAAAAATAAACAGCATCATGAAATTCACTAAAATTTAAAACTACAATATTTCTTTCATTAATAAATCCATCCAAAATATAGACATAGCTATCAGTCCCCTTCAGTCCCAATACAGTATCTCAAAAAGGGAAACTGATAAAAACATCTATACTAGGTCATCCCAAAAATATAGTCCCAAAAGAAGTCACCCCAGCTGACCAACCTGCGATCCATCACTGTACTTGATCACGAACTCTGACTGCAGAAACGTCTATCACGGGAGCTAGAGTCCTACTAACGTTGTCCTGAAAAATATATTGCAATGTTGGGTGAGTTTGCGA
>JANZLF010000222.1:13983151-13996724 GCA_026546835.1 Erythroxylum foetidum
ACTTCCGAGCTACTGCCTGGAAGTCCCAGCAATGTCCGTGGTCTGACGATCCAACGGCGCCTCTATAACAATTCAAACACATTCTCATCACTAAAATGCTCAATTAATCGAAGTCACTGATGCACATGTCTTAATTCGCAATGATATGATGCATATTCATGATTTCCAGCTCTCTAATTCCATCACACTATCTCTCACTTCATAGCCACAATTCACTATTTTACTAGGTCCATCTCACTCATTAAGTCCTCAATATAAACTCTAATTGCCACATTATAACACTTAGGTCACATTGATATTAGAATTGATTCGCTTTCCGATAATTCACAATCCCTCTAGATAATTCAACTCTCAATTAACACCACACTTAAAGACCCTTTTCCTCTAGTTCACAATGAATCAAGGATCATCTCAATTAGAGGTCTACATTAAAAGATATACCCTAAAAACCCATTTAATCTCATCTCAAATTCCCCTCTTCGCCGCGACCCCACAACATTCGCCGCGGCGTGAAATCCAATTCACGTCTTCGCCGCGACGTTACCTCACCTTCGTCGCGGCGCGAAATTTCGCATGTTCGCCGCGACGTCTATGCCTTACACGTCGCGACGTCTAAGCCCTTATGCTCGTCGCGACGTCTCATGCAGATCTAAACTATTTAATTTTATTCGTCGTGACGTGCGACTGGTTCATCTTCTCCGATTCTCATTTTCCGCCATTAATGCTATCAAACCTCACAATAACTCTCTCAACTACCATATTATCACATTAAAACACTATAAATGCTACAAACAACCATAAATACAACATTTAATCACAACAAAACTTACCAAAACAAACGATCGACGGAAACCCTAAAATCGCAACCTCCGAAAACTCTCCAAGCTTCAATCTCTCTCTGAATCACTCTCAGATCTCAACCAAAGCATGATCCACTCTCAATCACAAGCAAAACCTCAGCCACAATGAAGAGAAATCACGAAATCTCCAAGGAGAAACTCGCGATCGTCGACGGTGGGAGAGAAGGGAAAAAGGGAAAATGTGATTAACCCTAGCTCCAACATCACTTATATATATATACACTAGGCTGGTTTCAACTGAGATTCAAAATCTATCAGTCCTCAAATCACTTAATTTCAACCCCTAATTTCACTGGCTCATCACAATAATTCTTAAACTCATAACTTTAAATTTTCAAGTCACAAATCACTCACTTTCAGAACCGAATTCTCAATTATCAGTCTCTAGGTAATTTTTCCGGTCCGAACTCATATCTCTAAAAATTCTGGAAAAATTCCCAAAATTCCTCAAAAATATAAAACACTAGATGCTATACTCAAATCTCAAATTCAAATTCCACAATTAAATTTTCACATACTAACTCAGCTATATAATTCAATTTCTCTCAAATTCTCAATCATTCCTCAATTCTCAATAAATCACTCTTCGCTCAACCCACAATTCACAAAGCAACTCAAGACACAATTAAATGCTGGAATAATCATGAATGCATGTCACTATATATGCATGTGCAATAAACTCATGACACTGATGCAGAATCACTATACGTACAATTCAATTATGAATGCACTCACTACTCACTCATCCAAATTACCGATATGCCCTCACATCGGTAACGGGATGTTACAATCAGACTCTCGCAGACTCCGCTTCATTGTAGGACTTCATATTGGGTGTAATGATGATGATGAGTCCAAGAAAAAATCACAAAGTTTATCATAATGTAAACACTCGCTTCCCTAACCTAAATCATATATTGTCCTTAATTTAAGAATAAGATACACACATCTCAACAAAAATAAAGCACCTAATAGAAGACACCTTGAGGTGTGAGCATCGGAAAGGAGATGTACTATGGTGTCAGTGGCATGGAAGTATCATGTGGCACATAACTAAATTGTCTCTTTATTTTTCAATTTTTCTCATCCTTTAGCTATTCAGACATGCATCTGATGGGTAAACAATAAACTAATCTAGAAAATAATGAAAACAACCTAATAATAAATAAAATTAAAATGAAAGTAAAGAAACTAAAATTAATTAATCAAAAGGGAGGAAAAATAAATAGATTATAAAAAGAACATCAGTACAATATTAGTGGGTCTTGCCGGCTAGAGTTGCATCTAGTGGTTGGCTAGGGTGTTTGCGACTGTTAGGAGACAAGACTTAGGCTGGATGTTGAAAAAGAAACACAACAAATTATTTTTTGTTTCTTAATTAAAAAATCATTATTTTATTTTATTTTTTAAAATTGTTTTATTTAATTGTATTTTTATTTTTAAAAATTGTGTTTTAAAAAACAAACAAACTACTAACATTTATAAGGCGTGATCTCGTGTTATGAGATTTAGTATTCTTGAATTTTAAGTCTTTAATCCTAACAATTAAATTACGTAAAGTGAGATCACGTCTTATAAAATTTAGTATTGTGGGATTTTAAGACCTATTTTCCCTTAAGCTAATAAACTAATTTCTCATTAATACGAAAACTAATAAAAACTATCATATTTTGGTTTGTCTTCCAAAAAGCACAATTGTTTAATGTCATTATGCTGGACGAGGCTTATTCTTCCCAAACTTTTATATAATTGCAGTTTTGTACTCATTAAGTAATGCTAGTAGCCTTTCCTCTTGCCATATAGCCAACTTTTTTTAAAAGATTGCAAGAAATGACTTTCCATCACCCAAATAGACATACTTTATGTGATCAAATAACGTCTTCAATTCTATCTTCGAGGCCTGTAAAACAAAAGGTAGCATGTTCTTTTTAGTTATAGTAAGTTTATCATTCAAAGTTTTCGAATCTATTAGCATTGCTGATAATGATTTTACAACTTCACAAGTTTCATCAACTTGCTCGTTCACTCCCGATTTAGCCTTAAAGGCTAACTTATCTTCAACACTTTCTTCTTTAAATATATCCTGCACAAATGAATCCAAAATATTCTTATGATAAACAGACTGGAAATCATTAGAGACAACAAAATTGAAGCTAAATGTTCAACACTATCTCCATCTATTTTCAAGATGTAAAAACTCACTGGAAATACCAAACTGTTAACTTGGACTAAAACATCCTCAATAACTCCAATATGATGTACATATGAACGATCAGTTAGTTTAATAATCACATTAATTTTTTGCAAAGAACTTGGATTTAAAACTCAGTAAATTGAGTATAAAATGACATTAATAGATGCACCTAAATTTAGAATGACATAGTCAATTTTCTTATTACCAATAACACACGGAAGTGTAAACATACCTATATTTTTGCATTTTTTAGTAATTTTTATTTATCGTAGCTAATAAATTTTTACCCAAAATTATTCTCTCCTTATCCTTCAACTTCCTTTTATTTGTGCATATTTCTTTCAAAAATTTTGCATATTTTGGAACTTGCTTGATGGCTTTTAGAACTCATATATTGATTTCTACCTTCTTAAAGGTTCTAAGATCTCTTTTTCATGTTCCTCGTTTTTTGATCTAGCTAACCTGTTAGGAAAAGAAGGTACGTGTGTATTAATTAATGTCAATGAAGATAAATCATCTTTTACCTTTATTGATTTTTTAGTTGGGAGTGTTTCTTTTTTTTCTCCATCGTCGTTCTTTTCTACCTTCATTGATAAGGAAGATCCTGATTAAATTTCCTTATCACTTCTCAAAGTCATTGTACTCACATTCTCCTTAGGATTCACCACAGTTTGGGAAGGTAATTTTCTTGATGCTTACTCTTCCAAATTACTTATAAAGGTGGCTAATTGAGTGATCTGATTTCCTAAGTTTTGAAAGCTTGCTCTTGTTTCCTGTTGAAATTGTTAAGTAGTAACAAAAGCCTTTAACAATTTCATCCAAAGATATACCTAAATTTGAAGATTGAAGTTTTCTAAAATTTTTAGGTTGATATCGTTGTTGCCCTCCTTGATTTCCATAGCTCAAGTTAGAATGATCCCTCAATTCTAAATTATAGAGATTTAAAAAGGGTTTTTTTAGGTTGGCCAGGAAATGCCCTTATTGCATTAGCTTTTTGCAGGGGGAGTCTTGCTGCAATGTAAGGCACATATTCATAGGATGCCTATAGAATGAGTATATTCTGCACACTCTTACTGATTGTAATTAACCTACAGTTACTTGACGAACTAGAACAGTTAAATATGAAATTTTATCCTTAAGATGCATATTACTAATCCTATTCACATGCTTAACAGCTCCATTCATCCTTGTCCCAATCTTTTGACAATTTCCAGCCATAAAAGCCACCTCTCAGGTGATTTATTTATCAAAGCTCCTCCACTTACTACATCCACAATACTTTGATCCAATGGTAATAGTCCTTCATAAAAGTATTTAATCAAAAGTTGATTAGGAATTTGACGATGTGGGCAACTGCCACATAACTTCTTAAACCTTTATCGTTATTCATATAATGTTTCTCTAGTAATTTACCTTATCTCATGTATCTCATTTTTAATATTCGCTGCTTCTGATGCAGGAAAGAACTTCTCTATAAACATTCTTTTCATCTCTTTCCACATTGTCACGAAGTCAAGCGGAAGATAATATAACCATTTTTTTAATTTTTCAAAAAGCACTTAAAGGCCCTAAAATTAATTTATTCTTTATCATCCCTTATAACTTATTTCCAGAGCAGACAATATAAAATTTCTTTAGGTATTTATGTAGATCTTTACCTGTAAGACCACGAAAAATAGAAAGCAAGTGAATTAAACCATATTTCAATTTGAAATCTCCCTCAACATCTAGAAATTGTATGTAAAAGGGTTATTGATTCAAATTTGATGCTGCTAACTCCCTCAATATTCTAGTATTAAAATTTGTCATCTTTTCTTCTACTTTTTGAAAATTAGAGGTTTTGCCAATTATTAGATCTATTTAAACTTTCACTTGTAAAGGTGAATGATCGGTTTTTTGCTTAGTCTTTGTTCGTAGTTTTCTTGTTTATCATAAGTTAAATGTGCAAATTTATAAATAACTTATTCACTACTTGTATCAATCCTTCATTGCAATTACAGATCATTGAATTCATAGATAGTGATAGAATAATCAACATTAAATTAATTTATCAGATTAATCAATATTAGTCAGCCATAAAACATAAAAACTCGAAACAAGAAATACCTGAATTAAAACATGAATTAAAGTTTAGAACAAAATCTCACAAGATTACAACTAGAATTTCGATTTCCTTTGAATCATAATAATTGAGTTTAGCTACACATGACTTTAGTTTCATAATCAAAAATAAAAAAAAGGATGAAGAATTGAGAGAAAAGTAATAAGAAAAACAATTGATACCTATTTTAAGAGGTAGAGAACATCCCTTTTATAATGTTTTTCTACTCTAAACTTAATCTTATCCTATTTTGTAAAGATGTTTATCTAATACAAATCTCAATTCCATATAAAGAAGTTTCCTACTTAAACTGCAACTATTTATATAAATCTAGCATTAGGCTTTGGCCTTGTTTGGCTGTTGGCTGATCAGCCAAAAAATAGCTTATTGACCCAAATCAACTAGTTGACTTCATACAAAAATTATTTGGATTGTTTGGTTATGAGCTGGTTGGGTTGGCTGATTCAAGCCAACCAGCTGATTTTGAATAAGCTCCTTTGGAGGATCGTTTTAACGTAATCAGTCGAAATTTGTTTTTAAATGTCGATGTTGCCCTCTTACACTTTACTCTTTCACCATCTCATTTGCTTCTGTTTGTTCATTGTTAGCCTAAAATTCAAGTGCCCAGGGAGTCTTTTGCGGGGAGTTGTACGAGTGTAAACATTTCTAGTATAGATGAAAATAATCACTTTCCCCATTCTCCAGGCTTGCGAAGAAGAATCGTGTAAGTGGGTTAGTTATTGTTGGATGTTATGTGATTCATGGAAGATACCGATTCTTAATCCTTTATCTCTATACTTTCTTTTGTTGGGATTGTTATTTGTTTCATTTGAAAATGTTTGGCTCATCAAACAGCCCAACCACAAATTTTGAAGATAGGACTCATGAGCTTCTTCAAGTTGATCCATCAGCACCTATCAAACTGGATATAGCTACAAAAGCACACATTGAAAAGTGCAAGTGATCTACTTGTTTCCTTGTTGTTACAAGGCAAGTAGCTAGCGCATCTCATAAGATCATAGACGATGAGTTTTAGTTCTTAGACTATTTGTTTGAGTTGCTAGAGAAGTGATGCTCTTGTTTACACCTATCTTTTGGTTGTAGAAATCATATCCTCTGATAAATTTACTTGCTTCCAATAGAGCGTACTTTTACTTTAATGTTACAAATAATGGAAAATGATTAACCTCCAGGCCAACTTGAGGACGTTAGTTGATTGATGATGAAACTAAGACTTCCCTTGGAGAAAATAAGAAATATACTTAGGGGTTGATGTAAAAACATACCTTGGAGTAGTTTAATTTAGCATCTAGCCCAAACAGGTAATCCGATTGTTTAATATCTTTCATTTTTGGTTTATCAATGTTGGCTTAGGCCTTAATCTATTCTTAAAGGCATTCTGTGGGACGTTAATGAAATTTCAGAATGAAGCGCTCTATGGAATCTTAATCAGCTTCAAGGGATATTGTTCAAACTTAGAACCTTTGATAAGCGTTGAACATTTGCAGCCCCATAAGTTTTGCAAGTTGTTTTGTCTGTTACTTAAAGACTTTACATGTGTGTGATCATTTGTTTGTCTCATCCTTCCTTTGGTAAAGTTGAAATAATGCCGACCTTTTAGAAATCATTTAACCTACTTAAGCTTAACCAATGTTTGTCATTTTGCAATATTCTTCTTTTCTCAATTTCACTTGTCTGGTATGTTAGTTACAACAGTAAACGAGTAGTCTTTATACTGCAATTCTTGAAATGATTTGGCTAAAGTTGAAAGCATTCAAAATGCAATTGGTTCACACATATTATTGTTGCTTTAAGGTCCTATTCCCTTTTTTTTCCTTTTTCCCCTCCCTTTTGTTGATGTAACAAAAAGTTTCAAGAGGATTTGAATGATGAAATGGTTGCTTTGGCAAGGCAACTCAAAGAGACTAGCCTCATGATGAGTCAGTCTGTGCAAAACATTGAGAGGTATTATTTTCTCAAAGCTCTGGCAAAGACATTGAATATTTTAACACATTATAGTGTCAAGGATTTGTGCGTCATTTGGAATGAATTGCTTTGTGCTTAAAGTTGATTTTGGTTGTGATAATAGCTTTACTATTGGTTTTACTGGTTATAATATAATTAAGGAATCAGTGAACTTTGTTAGATAATAACATTATAGGTCTTGTACATTGATAATCAATATGATTTCTGAGGTAAATTTTCTGAAGTTTCTCAAATAAATGGAGCAACATATTTCATGGAGAAAGTAAGACATTTATTAACTTTGATGAGGCCATTGATGACATTTATAATTACCATTAAGAGAAATTCTTGAACACGACATTGCCAAATGGATTACCTGTTCCTGAATTGGTTGATAAAAAAGATTGTTCTATTACATTCTGGAGAGAATTTGATGCTTCTAATGGTTTATGCAATGAAAAAGGACTTTTCTGCAAGAATTTTGCAAATAATGTCATATATGCAGAAATATCAAGTGACTTGGAAAACAAGTACCTAGAATTGAACATGAAATTTGTTTTAACAGAGCATCAATTTGAAAGTTTGGTGGCCCAAGATATACAGTTGACGAATGATCATTTTTTATTCTTAATTGGTGTCAAGACCCTGTGTTTTAAAAATAACTTCTATTAAAGTATGATCATCAATTAAAAACATTATTATTACCCATTATTAATCAAATTTATAATTAAATATACCGTGAGTTGTTATAAATTTAATATAATTTTTTTTATAAATTGATACAGTATGAAAACATAGATTTCTAACTATGTAGTAAATTTCATGTTTATATTTTTTAATATTATTTAATTATTTAATAATTGTTTTGTTACCAAAAGAAGTATAATTTTCTTAAATTATTATATATAAACAAATAGTAATTTAATAAAAATATTTTATAATATAATAATTTAAATAAAAATATATAACAATTTTATATAATTTTTGAATAATATTCACAAGTTAATTCTATTACTCATTTTAAATTAAGAGATAAAATAATTTAGCTTCATTGATCAAGATCTTGAATTTATACTTCCATATGTTTTTCAAGAAGTTGAAGTTAACTCTATATAGAAAACTATTATAATTTTTTTAAATCATGTCAATATAAATCATTTTACACATAAATAGATAATATTAAACAGCTAATTTTATCAAACATCAAATGATAAACAGCTAATGCAATTAGCTGATCAAATCAACTGATATAATCAACTACTAACTAACAGCTAATAGAATCAGCTAACAACTAATGTAATCAGCTGATTGCCAAACAAGATCTTTATCTTCCTTTACTTATGACAATAATCCATCCACTCTATTTAAAATTGGTCATTACCACCAATAATGTCCCATCAAATCACCACTTTTATATTATAAAATAAAACAAACATTAATTTTGCACTAAAATATATTCACAACAAAAGAGATAATTTTAATTAATTTAACAAGACATTATCTTATCAATATTTAAAAACAAAAGCAAAAGTAAAAGCAGAAGCCATAAAGAAAGAATACAAATATCGTACGAACTGTGTTTATTAAGTTACAAAAACGAATCAATTATTTATTTCTCTTTCTAAACATCCTCAGAATAAAGGAATTAGAGAAAAGAAAGAAAGATTTCACCTGCTTTTAGATAGACGCGACCTCACACAATCGTTCCCTGCCCTTTGAGACACGGCTGCGGAGTGCCGAGAGTTTTAAGGATAGAGACCTTAACAACTCCAAGATTGTCTTGTTTTGAATCACAGATTCGGCTTAATGGAAGAACTCTCTCCTCATATTTCTTACCCTCCACGCGCTCTTTATACCAAATGAATTGAGGGGAATTCAAAACTCTCATGTTCGAAAAATAAATAAATATAATTTTGATCAAAGTTAAATGTCAAGGTCACTCAAAGATCCTGCTCCTGCTTAATAATTGGAATTTGGAGAACAATTGCGCGTGTGGAGCTGACGACAGCAACGCGTGGGACAATTTCATATGCGTTACTCTAGGAATAATCAGTACCATGAGACCAAAACTCAAGGCACGGAAAGACCACACGGGCCATTATTGGTAATAACAAAAAAGGAGATAAATTTTAAAATAAGGAGAAAAAATTCATCAAATTAAACAATAAAGTATATAAAAACTACATATACATAGAAGTATACAAATTACGTAAAAATATGAGAAATTTTGAAATTTCAAATTTACATCATCTAAATTTTTAGAATAAGGTTATAGGGACTTAAGATTATTTCGATTAATTCAGGATACCCAATATAATAAAACAAAAAGGGCGATAAATTTTAAAACAAGTAGAAAAAAAATTGTAAAGTAGTAGCAAGAAAAGCCAAGTTGCAATGATGTATAAAGGCACTCTTTATTTTGCTCGGCTCTTAATCATTTACCTACGTCAGGACCGCCATCGCCGTCGCCGCCGCCACGACCACAGACGCGAAACGATTCGTTGATTCGTAATGGCCGAGTTAACTCAGGCCGAGGTGGTGTACTCGCCTCGCTCGCTGCGAGTATGGCGAACACTCTGGAATTGGTTGGGTTTCTTCTTCCAGATCTTTCTATCAATCCTAAGGGCTCTAGGACACCTTCCTCTTCTCTCTTCTTCTTCTTCTTCTTCTTCTCACTCCTTCAAGCCCTTGCCGGTTGTTGAATTGTCGGAGACTGATCATCTTTCGGCCCTCGAGATCGCCGCCGATCCTGATTCACTCGTCGCCGATGAGACTGTTCAGAAACTCACGGTACTGTTTTCCTTTTCAAGTTCTGTCTTGATTTGACTTTTTCCATTGATCGCTGTTGGACATTTGTTTTTGGTATTGAATCAGTTGTGGCGTATTTTCAAAGGACAAATATTAGTTTCTATTGCCTTTTAGGTCGCTTATTTTTGGGTTACTGTTTTATTTGAAATTATTGGAAACTGAAATATATGTAAATGAAAATGAGGTTTCAACAGCTAATTATTTGTTAAGTGGACCAGCATAACTTGTCTTGTAAAGTCCTAGTATTGTTGTCTTGTCTATGTTTTTATAGTAAGTGATGACATGAATATAAGGATTTACTCCTTAATTTGTTAGAGGACATCTATTAAGAGCAGATTCTTGAAGTCTATGTGAACTGTTGTCTGTTGGTTGCCTCAAAGTTTTGGCTTTGTAAGAACGGAATCTGTAGTCACTACTGCAGAACCAATTTTTTTTCTAATTTCACTTCATGTTGGGTGAGACTGACACGTTGAATTTGCAGGTGGTTCTGGACTTGGATGAAACTCTAGTATGTGCATATGAGACATCGAGCTTACCCATTGTTCTACGAAATCAAGCAATAGAAGCTGGGTTAAAGTGGTTTGAGTTGGAATGTGTTTCATCTGACAAGGTTTTATTAATAGTTTTGTAGTAAGGCAGTTGCCTAGGAAATTTTTAGAGAAACCCTTTTGACTTGAATATGTTGGTGTTTGAAGGAATTTGAAGGAAAGCCTAAGATCAATTATGTTACGGTGTTTGAGCGGCCTGGACTGGATGAATTCCTGAAACAACTTGGTGACTTTGCTGACCTTGTGCTCTTTACAGCTGGCCTTGAAGGTCTGATTATCACCACTACAAATACAATCTTCTGTCAGCCTGTTATATCTTTTCATTTTATCTTTGATTTTCTTGGAAATTCAGTTACTCTCTATGACGTTTACAGGTTACGCTAGACCACTTGTTGATAGGATAGATACAGAGAAGAGATTTTGTCTTCGCCTATATCGACCTTCTACAACTAGCACGTAAGTACTGTCCTTTCGGTGTCCCTCTCTCTCCTCTGTCCCCCCTCTCTCGTTATATTTGTCTTCCCTCCAAATTTATGCCATTACTTAAAGAGCTCATCTCTTGAAATAGGGAACTGTATCAATTTAGATGAGGGTGCTCGTTATGGAAAACATGTTCTCCACGCTGACAATTTCCATGAGTACCTTGTATCTATTATTTTCCATATATAACAGTATAAAAATATGGGAAAGATGCCATGAAGATCTTATGTTTTTCTCCACTTATTTTCTCTTAACTGGATAATCCTTAAAAGATGTGCTCCTTAATTATCAAGAGATCTCTTGGAGGTCGGAAACAACTAAACTTATGTTCAGTGTGCTGAAATTTTGACTGTTTATAGTTTTTTCGTTTGTTCAAAGTGCTGCTAGATTAGCCATGGACTGCGATATCCGGTGATGCAGCACTAGGAAAGGGATGCAGTGAAATATGATTAAGATGCTTGTGAGACGTTGTACTTTCCTGGTTAATATATGTGAACTAAGACCTTTATACCTGACAGAATATGTTTCAACTGCCACTTGAGAGAAAATATTGTGAGATAAAGCTTGATTCCCTTCTTTTGCACATTCAGTTGTCTGCAGTATCCATCTGCTGCGCCTGGTGTGTGTATAAGAGCCAATTTTGTAAGATTTCTTTATTAGTCGCAAGCATTTATTAAAAATTCAAGACAGAGGTTCATGTTTTATTAGCATACACAGATCCTTCCAAGGTATTAAATCTTAAGAAGCGTTAGCTTATCCTATGAAATAAAACTATATGTCCTGCAAAAAGTGAATGATTATGTTAATGACTACTTTCCATGAACGTTATGATGGCTACTTTACTTGTATAGTTTGTTGGGCTTGTAAACATCATTGAAACTTGGGATTGTAATTTATGTCGGCAAGTCTCATGTGCTGTTTGTCAATAGGGAATACCGGGAGCATGTGAAGGATCTTACTTGCGTGTCAAAGGATCCACGCCGCATTGTTATTGTTGACAACAATCCATTCAGTTTCTTGTTGCAACCAGTGAATGGCATTCCGTGTGTTCCATTTTCTGCAGGGCAACCTCATGATACACAGGTACTTGTGTCTTAAGAGTCCCTGAAATCACAGTATTGATTTCCAGTCAAATGTTTAGCTTACCACCTCTTCTTGACCATGATCGATTAGCTTCTGGATGTACTTCTTCCACTCCTGAAGCATCTTTCTGAACAGAAAGATGTGAGACCCGTGCTGTACGACAGATTTCACATGCCAGAGTGGTTTCAAAAGCAGGGAATCCCTGCTTCTGGCTTGACATAGCAGCACAAGATTGTGCACAACAGCAGTCTCCTAGCTTTCTCAGTACTAGCCTCAGCATGAAGAAGGAATGATGACCTTTTGTATAGTATTATCCTGTCTGCCCGATGCATTAATGGGAAGCAACGTTTGGAGCGAAGGAATTATCTTTTGCTTTGATTGATCAACTAGGTACGACAATTAATTATGCTTGTAGATTTGCCCATACTCTGATTGTAAATGTGTATCTTTCAGGGTCACGAGCTATTCTATTGCGCTGATTATTTGTAATTTATACATCCCCTCGTGATAATTGACTATGCAATTATTTAAAAAGCATTTAATCTCTGTGTCTTCTTCCTATGAATTCTAGAGGCAGGCAGGCTTTTCCAATATAAATTATTAATTGTACTTACCCGATAATTAATGCCATCTTTTTTGGACTCACTTTCCTTTCCAATGACCAACTAGCTTACCCGTGTGGATTATTAGTTCCATCTTTCTATTTTTCGCGGGAGTGGGCCCTAGGCTGGTCTGGATTTCCTAGAGTTAAGGAGTTGCGAAGATTGATCGTTGTCCGGAAATTGTCTGTGTGTCTACCTGTAAGCATGGTGACAGAAGCGTGGTGATAACTTTGTCAAGTCGGCAACTGGCCTAGCTATTTGTTTGATCCAAGCTTTAACATCATTACAGCCATAAAACCTTTATTTATTAAAGGCTTTTATCTGTACACTTTTTCACGCCAGAAACCTAATGTTGTTTTCAAGCAACTTTTATGAATATGAACCAATTAATACGCAGACAATCATAGCAACCTCTCATTCTGTTAAAAGTTAAATTGTCACATCTCGGAAAACTCAAAACACTTCTTTTTTTTTTTTTTACATTAGGTATCTTGGCTTAGCCAAACTAATCTTAATCCTCTAGAATTCCATTCCAAAAGTTTAGCGGAGGTAAATCTGGAACCCTAAGATCCCTCAGGTTCCTACATAACATGTACACTTCTGCGCACAAGAAGTCTTCACATACTTGATTGGTCAGCGGATGATTGATCACTGGCTCCCTTCTGTTCAGGTCCCAGGTTCCCATCAGGTCCCAGGTTCTCGAGTAGCTCCAACTCCCACACTGCTGCTGGAAGCGAGACGTCCATAATTGATCCAATCAAAGAGCTTTGTCCAGGGGTTAGAAGGTCATCAATAGGAACATGCCTATTTCTTCTCCTTATGGTGACTCGAACTCAAGACCTCCTTATTAAGGGAGAGTCTTAAGTGAAAAAATTGGACCATTTAGTCCATCCCTCGTCGTCTCAAAACACTTCTAATTTGGTTGTAAAATA
>JANZLF010000222.1:14012683-14031629 GCA_026546835.1 Erythroxylum foetidum
ACATTTAATAATTATTTTTAACTAAAGGTTAAAAGAACATAATCTTTAGAAAATGGAAAATTTTAAAAATTTTCTTAAAGTTCCTTATAAATTTTTTTAAAAAATATCAGGACTATTTTTTTTACCCCTATATTTATAATTAGTTTCATCTCAAATCTAAAGATTATGATATGAAAAACAAGAAACTTTATGATATGAAAAACAAGAAACTTCTTGCTAAAAGTGGACCCTATGAAAATTAACGGGATGACGCGATAAATTATGAAACAAAACCAATGGACGTGAAACAAAATGAACCCATGAAGCTTGTACACATGGGCCACCACGCCCATCTATATGACTATGATGTCGCACTGGACTGGACAGTGGCAACAACCCTACCCATAGTTATCCCACATAATTAGCTTCATCTTACAACCAAGCCAAGCCAACCCAAACTACCTGGACCGAGTTAGATTTAGTCCGTGGTAAGAGGCGTAAATTATGTACCCAACAAAATCTTAAGGTTTCAAGTTCGACTCCCAAAATTTCCTAAAAAATGGGGATAGGAGGTAGACAACCTAAGCGACCAAAGGGGACAATAAAAAAGACACATTTTTATCTTAAAAGAGGAGCAAAAATATATATATATTTTTAAAAAAAGTATTGTAGTTCGCTGTATATGGTAGATAAAGAAACCTAGTGGAGAGTTCCATCAACAGACGGCTTAAAACAAACATTATACTTTCTCAATTTTCAGCTTGGTCATAATTTTTCCACCTACCAACTGTTTTCTTGGATAGTACAGGCAACAAAGATTAGTATTCTGAAATCTAATCCCACTCAATTTCCCTGTGAAACGTCCAATCAGAGGGATTTAGTGTTGTTTTTCCATCAGCAGCAACAAGATAATGGGGGGAGTCCTCTGAGAATTCGGTGTGCATTGATTTCCAGTGCAGGGATGGACTCCATTCAGCTTCTTTTAGCACCTTCAGAATCTCCTCCACAACTATTTTGCTTCCTTCAGCTGATAAATGGACCCCGTCTCTAGAGAAGCAAAAGGCAACTAATATTAGCTTATTTAACCTTAATTAGTGAAGTAATTCTCCGCTACTCAATAAGGTTAAGAAAAGAGGATAAATACACCTTTCAAGCCAATGACACACACAAAGTTCTATTAAACAACTTACGTAAAGCACGCAGTTGTCCAGTCGCTCCTTTTCTGAAAGGCAGAAAATAGATCAACGAACTTTAGATCCATTTCCTGGCAGAGCTTTATACAAGCTTCTGAATACTTTTGGCACAACTCATTGGTTCGTACCAGCTCACTGAATATCCCACTGTTTATGGGGCAAAAATAAATTAAAAAGAACAACGGATGATTCTCCATTTTAGGTAGCACCAAAAGAAAGAAGATGAGCAAGAGTTACACTGCCGCACACCGTGTATTTGTACGGATTCTCGCCTCATCGACCGGGGGACAACTCAGGAAAACAATGCGTGTTGTATCTGAAAGATTCTAATTGCCAAAATAAATCATTTAGTGGATACAATGCAGGAAAAAAAACATTTATAGGCATTCAACAGCTGGACAAGAACAAATTGTCTGCCAAATCCTTATGGACCAGCTTACTTGGGGAAAATTGGTTTAGAGTCACACACAAGAGAATCAAGAAAGACCTTAAGGTGAACTGCAATCTTCCGCATATTCTCGATATACTCAGCAAGTGGTACATGAGGCCCAAGGCCAGATGAGTGAGGTCCCATTGAATCGTTGCCACCAAAGTAAACTATTATCAAAGACGGCTGCACAGCAGCATCCTATGCAGAGGAAATATCTCACTAATTCCATCGTAGCAACATCAACGGACCAAAAGAGTTTTAAAAATTAAATGCCATTGACATAGAAATTGATTTGAAGGAAACAACAGCACAAAATCAATCGTTATGATATGTTGACCAAATAGAAGAAAGAATTTTCGGAATACAAAACTGTTCTTGCCTGCAATGCACCCCTGTTGAAGCACCTTGGCAATTTCACCAAGTTTGATTTTCACCCATTTATTTTCAAGAACAATGATATAATTAAACCCAGTTCCAATGCATCTGAAGTACTCTTCTACTTCTACAAGGTCAACTACATAAAGGTTCTTGCACAGGAATTCATATTTGAGCATTAAATTAGTGTTAATCCTTATAAGAACAGTTGTGTCTGCATACAATGCATGCTCTTTTCTGCACAAGCATACCTTACCAGAGCATAGGTGGTTCTCAAAGTCATAGGAATTAACCACCTAGAAGAACTTTGTGGCTCTAACTATATGTTCATAATTGCATCAGAGGATATCAAACCTTTGGGAAAACTTGGTCCAGGACTTTAATGGCAAGCCGTGAGTTCCATCCATAATACCCTCGAAGAACAATGTCCGCCTGAAATCAAAGACAAGTAGCACAAAGAGGAGATGCAATATTACATCATTAATACCAAGAATGTAAATCAGATGGCAACAAACTAAAATAAGATTTTGTGGGCTGAGGAAATCCAAATTTTTAAGATTTATGAAATCAACTTTAACTGCAACGCATCTGAACACCATTTCATCTCCGACAGGTAAAGCACTCGAACTTTTATTAGGCAACAAATATACTACCACGGAACGAAAACAGTTGATAAATTTAAGTGGGGAATAAACAGATTCAAAGTAGATGATAGTATGGAAGAAAAGAAAGGAAAAAAAAGAAGAAGAAGAGGAGAAAGTTGCAAAGGAAAAAGAAAAGACAGAAAGAGATTACTTTGCGAGAATAGATGTCCGAAAGGAGGGCGCCCCAACCGCCATGGCTGAAGCTGAGCTGGACAATTGAGGATCCAAAGAGAACGAACTGAGGCCGCGTCGGTCCCACCATCTCTCTCGCTCGTCTCTTTGCTCCTCTTTCTGGTCTTTGGGTTGGCTTTCTTTTTCAATCTCTTAAACCTTGTACATATGATACTGGGGGGGTTTAGGTGTGCGGGCTTAGTTATTGATCCTCACCCTCACAGAAAGTACCGTCCTGGTTTCATTCATTACATGGGAGAAGTTGACCAGTAAAGTGGGCCAAAACGGAATTGTAAAACCATTATTATGCGACCTTTTCTTTCTGCTTTTATCGTTTTTCTTTTTTCACATTTATTGCCATCCCAACAAGTCTGGCGAACTACCCTTTTTCTCGCCGTTTTTAACAAAACGTCTACACTCTCTGGTTCCACCAATACAATACTTCAGTCAAAGAAGAAGAATATAACAAGTTATGAACTGTCAATTGCCTTTAGTAGAGAAAATAATCGGTAGGATAAGTAAATAATTTCACGGGGATAGCAAAAGCATCGTGAAATCTCTTAGCCTTTCAGCCACGCCATCGCAATCGCATTCGCATGCACCTGGCCTCCAAAATTTAATGCTAGTTTGGTGTCATTCTGCATACTTCCAACCAATAAAACTCTAACTAAGCCACCAAACAAGGAGACAATTTAATTCATAACAGATCTCTTCGTACTAACTATTAGACCTCTAAGTTCATTGTGCTAGTGTTGGCAAACCTTGATCATTGCTTGGCACGCAGATAGGCACGATGAAAGCGTGTTGATGAGGGAATTTGATAAGTAAAATTTGAGGAACTTACGAAATAGACGAGAGATGCGGGAAGTATCGGCAAAGATTTCGAAAGTATGCGAGATTTGTTATGCGTAGGTAAGCGTAGGCACGTATTGTTCGAAATCTTTGACAAAACGTGAGATTCGGATGCGAGATCGCGCGGAGTTGGCGAACTGTCATGCGAGACCCGAGGATGCGCGAAGGCATGTGAGCGAGGAAAGGCACATAAGTACTTAACTTCGGCGGAGTAGGTCGAAGGTATGTAAAATATGCAAGATTTTATACTAACTCGAATTTTGACTTGTACTTAGCCATAGAACGACGAGACTGCATCATGAGTGAACATGATCATAGAAGATGAACTTGTTCATGAACGTGCATTAATGGACCTATGAGCGGATAGGACTTGGTGACTTAGAAAGCACATCAACAATGACATGGCAACTGTGGGTGACGTGGTACATGATGACGTGGCGAGATCAACTTGAAGATCACATAGGAGATTCATCAAACCTACGAGATAAAGATTATGCGAGAGAATCACTTAAGATAGCAGAGATCTTCAAGGATATGAACGCAATCTTTCAAGTTGGTATGTAATATTTATTTGATTAGATTCTGATGTAATGTAGCCAATTAGAAGAGTCCTAATAGAAAGGACATGTCTTCCCATTAATCGATGTGATGCGATGTAACCTGTAATTAATAGGATCAATTATGATTCCCTAAAGATCTTAAACTTGCTTTCCAAGCAAGAGGAGCTATAAATAGCTCGTCAGAGTTGAGAGCTAGGAATTTAATCATTAAGTTATTCATTTATTGAGAGAAATTACTCAAATGAGAGAGTTTTGATAGCTGAGTAGAGAATTCCTTATAAGTGCTTCGAGAATGAGGCACTTGTATCTTTTGTTAAAATTATGTTGAGAGTTAATGAAAGATTAGCTTCGGCTATATATCTCTTGTTGCTTTCTTTATTTTGTTATACACTTGTGTTATTTAGTGTGTGATAGAAAACACTTGTATGCACATAAGGTGTTGAGGGCTAACATAATTGTTCAGCTACATTCATATGAGAAGGTTAAATCTTGCTTAAGCGGATCGAAATGGGATTGTCGTGTAAAGGTAAGCGCGACTTGTGGTAAAAGTTTGAGTCCAAATTAGACCTTTGTAACAATTGGTATCAGAGCCAATCTAGAGCGATAGTTGGTAGAAGCAATCTGATAGAAAGAGTTACCAAAATAGAAGTGATTCTTGAGTCTCTAACCCCGACGAATGAGAAAGTAATTCCTTTGTGGGAACGTATTGCAATCTTAGAGAGGGAGCTTCAAGCAACTATGAGAGCGCTCGAAGAACAGATGCAGGCTCATGAGGAAATGAGCTATGATCTGTTGGTGCTCAAGCATATGATGGCAAGGCATGAGGCGAGTGTCTGAGTAGACAACACTATGGTGAAGGTGCGAGAGCCACAAGTTTTCGATGGCAAGTAGAGTGTCAAGGAGCTCGAAAATTTTCTGTGAGATATAGAGTAGTATTTTGCAACTGCAAAGGTGACAGACTCGAAGAAGGTGTTAATCATAGCAATGTACATGGTGGGTGATGCCAAGTTGTGGTGGAGGACGAGGGCCTCTAATGTTATTAATGCTGGTAGACATCCCATTGATAGGTGGGACAAACTGAAGGAGCTAACATACCAGTTCCTAACAAACAACATTTCATGGCTAGCAAGGGAAGCTTTGAAGAGGTTGAAACAAGACGGTTCAGTAAAGGAGTATGCGAGGAAGTTCACATTGGTGATGCTGGACGTGCAGAACATATTGGAGGAAGACAAATTATTCAACTTCATTAACGACTTGCAAGGTTGAGCACAAATGAAGCTTCAAAGGTAGAACGTGAAGGCCTAGCGCAATAGCAACGTCAAATGCCTTGGTGAATCTTCAATTACCACTACTAACTCGACCTGATGGAGAGGGCAAGAAAAATGATAAATCCTGGGATGGCAAGGAGAAAGACAAAGAGAAGTTGGAAGAATCTTCTTTGCATATAGGGTTCTTATTATAAAGACTTCGAATAGGGAGTTCCTTGTAAATATTTCGAGAATGAGATACTTGTATCTTTTATTAACATTTTGTTAAGAATTAATGAAAGATTTGCTTCAGTTATATATCTCTTGTTGCTTTCTTTACTGTTATACACTTGTGTTATTTTGTGTGAAAGAAACACTTTAAACACTTGTATGCGTATAAATTGTTCAAAGACTATCAAAATTATTTGGCAACATTCACGTGAAAAAATTAAATCTTACTTAAGAAGACCGAAACGAGATTGTCGTGTAAAGGTAGACACGACTTGTGGTAAGAGTTCAAGTCTAAAGCAGAATTTTATAACACTATCCGTGACGAATCGATCAAATGTTAGTACTCCAGGCCGTTCCAGATCATTAACAACCTTCGAAACAGATGAGATCATTTTCTCTCCCGAAATTTAGGATCTTGTAACTGGTTAATGTAGTAGTTCATTTTCTCTTGCAACTAAACGCTCGACAAGTTTGGTTGATGGCGTAGTCAAGAAAAAGGATGTGATCACTAACTGGGCGCGCTAGGATATGCTGAGACAAAGAAATGCGAGAAAAGGAATGGGTTTTAACAATCCACGTCGCATCCAATTATTAACCGTGCTTTGCTTTGGGATAGGACAATGCAACCCCCAACTTGTCTGCCGCAAAGTGACGTAGGGGAACATCTGGAAGGAAGCTCAAATTAAATAATTAACGGACAAAGCATACCTCTGCTTCTCTCTCTCTTTCTTGCATGATTAGAGAATCCGGAGTGAAGAATGAATCTCATGTTTTCCCATTGAATATCTCAAATCCCAAATCAGGGGATGAATTATCTAACACGGTCGCTATAAAACATGTTTTTACATCGCCGTGAAAAGTTTTTACAACATAACTAAACCCTTAATAACTTGTGACTATTCTTGGGATAAACAAAAAATGAAACATAAGTATATCTCTGTCATCCTCTTCTGTCTATTATTTCCGCTAAAAACAATTTTCAAGAAACGAAAAAATCAATGAATCAATCCACGTTCAGGGTACCTGCATGCAGACTGCAATAATTGCACCTTTCCCGTACCAAAGAAAACAATGAGTACGCATCTCCTCAGATTAGGTTTCATCCAGTCAAAGCTCTCCTGAGTTGTAAAAGCCACAAGGCTATCTGCATTCCCACAAGTCGAACTTCCAAGAGAATTTCTTCCAACCACACATATAATCGGCCCAACACAGATTTCCTTTGTGACCTCTTTGCCTCGACAACGGCTTCAGAAGAAACTTTTCCGATGATAAAAAATGTCTCGAGGGAAGATCCCTGCATCTATTAATAATGTGTTTTCAAGTAAAATTATAATTTACATGATAATGACGACTAATAGATAACACACAATAGATACAGGAAACAGATAATGACCAATATATGCACCTACATTGACCAACATTACAATAAAGAAAGATTGACAACTACTACTAAATGTATCGGAAACATTATTATTAGCATCTCCTAATCAAAATCAAACAGGACGTCGAAAATATGTCCCAATTTGCACTAGCCCTCCAATGTATTAAAGGTCCAAACGTCTCAATGATAGAATTGGCTCCTTGCCAATCTCAATCTTTACTCCTTTTGATAATTAAATTTTGCAACCAAAGAGAAAGTACCAGAGAACTAAATGGCAACAAGGGGGACAATATAAAATACCAGAGAATTATTAACAGCTCTTAAGCAGTCATTTGTCTTAAGCATCAACAGAATTACACGTGGCAGCCTCCTCAGAAGCTCTGAAATTTGGGGGAAGTACTCAGATGCATACATCTGCAACACATAAACATTGTAAACCAGGTTTAACAAAAAAAGGACCTTCCCGAGGATCTGTCTGTTTAAGATAACTAGAACTAATATATTCAGACCTGCAATTCAGAACGCTCACTAGCACTGCCTTTTATGACCAAATGATCAACAGAACGGTCAATAACCCTATTCCAGGGCCTCATTGTAAGGATCCCTGCAAACAACGCATAGAGATCCTCGCCAGCACCCAATTTAACACTGTTTTCCTTTATTGCATTGGCATCAGCAAAAACTAATCCCTGGCAAACATTCCAATATCAGAAGTTCTAAATCATGCCACTGACATGGAGAACAAAAGCATTGTAAGAAACCATAGTTTACCTTCCAAAGGGAAGCATAATTAAATCTAGTAGCAAAGTCAAGCTCCTTATACAGACCGTGATCTAAGAGTATCAATTGTGGTTTTCTCTTCCCTATGGAGAAAGGAAAGCACGCAACATCAGTAAACTTTAAGTAGACATTATATATAATCAGAGATTTTAAGGAAAAAATAATCTTGTTTGTCATTTTATGAACTTGCTTGTTGGTGCTGCAACTGCGAGGTTCTCCAAATTAGAAAGTTTCATGTTTAAACATATATGATCTTATTAACAGTATAAATAAAAAAAGCCGGATTTTTCAGGAGAAAACAAGCTCCATACGACCAAGCTCTCACCCATAATGCTCCTTTTGCTAGAAGGCAGAGGCCGTATTAACATGTTAGCAGCATGTGGGTCACAATGCACAAATCCATGTTTGAACATCATCTCAGCAAAGGCTTGACTAACCTGAAAATATAAATTGGAGACTATTTACCACATCATTTTATCAATCAAAACGGAAGCATAAGAGAGTTTTGCAAAATCAGCTCTTATACAATAAACGTTTGCCCAAAGCCACTGAAAACAAATTGTTGGCGACTAAGGTGCTGTGTGAAAGTAAGCAACAATTCATGATTCTGATCCCTTACCACAATACTATGTTCAAATAGCACACTAACTTGTCACATTTCCGTCAGCAAAATGAGACCATGTTAGGAATAATGGTCACGGAGGAGAGTGGTTAGTTTATACAAGGAAGAAGAAGACAGGCTGTAAGCAGTAGTGAGATAGCTAGATATTGATAGTAATTCAGGTTGTTAACAGGAGATATCTATTCCTTGGAAGTTTGTTAGGATAAGTCAATATAAAATAATAGTCTATGGGGGAAGTGGGGTAGGCTTTTAGATTGGAAATAATTCTCGGAAGATTTCCTGAGATGGCAAGGGGTTTCCCCTTGTGAAGAAGGTTCTTCCTTCTTGTTTCACTGAGCTATTGCTCTCTACCTAGTGCTATTTAACACACGGGCACATTAAGTTGAATTGTTGCATAACAATTTGATCCGAACTGCCGGATCGATGGAGGCACATGTAGGGAAAGTTGGAAGACTCTGTTGCCAAAATTGAGAGAACCATGGGGGAGCAAGTCGTAGACTTGACGGAAGTCAAGAATGACATGGGTCGTTTGGAAGCCATCCTGACTCACTTGATGCAACGACAAGGGTCAAGAGATAAAGCATCCTCGAAGGCCAGCAAAGAGGAGGATGTTGAAGGCGAGAAGGACCACGAGAGTCACTCTTGGGTCAAGAAAGTCGAACTGCCCATTTTTGACGGAACAAATCCGTTGAGTTGGGTGGCTCGAGCGGAGAAATTTTTAAAGGTCCACCACGTCAAGGAAGAAGAAAAGATGCGACTGACCTTCATCAGCATCGAGGGGGCTGCAATGCATTGGTTTCGCTTCTTGCGCAAGAAGAGTCCGATGTTAACATGCTGATTCCCACTCTGTTGCAGCGTTTCGGAGAAGGCAATTAGGGAAACGTTTATGATAGAGTAACTTCCATGCAACAAGTTGGTTCAGTGGAGGAACATTTGCGGGTGTTCAAAATGTTGGTGGCACAAATACCTAAGGCTTTGGAGGAGCAACTGTTAGGTTTTTTTTGGTGGCCTCAAACCAGAAGTGAGGTGTCAGGTCTGATCAATGCAACCCACTACAGTCTTACGAGCAATGGAAATTGCTCACAATATTGAGGATGAACTGCAGGTGATTTATGGAGGAATTCTTCCATTTCTGGCAATTTTACAAATCGCGTACAGACACAAGGTAGTATAGTTTCCAAAGTGCAAGGAATAATGACCATTGGAGGGTCTGTTAGCGGGACAATGAGTAATGATCCAGGCAAGGTCACCAGAGGAATGGAGCAGAAAACCTACAACCCTAACCGTAGTGGGTCATCTGTGGGGTCTAATTCCCAAAATGGGACTTATGGGAACACAGGGTCACGCAACAACTATGGGACTAGGCAGCTCCCCTACCCAGAATTTTTAAAGAGGAAGGAGGAAGGGAGGTGTTTTTGTTGTGGATTGCCTTTTGATCTGGGAAATAAATGTTCAGAGAAAAGTTTAAGAGTGACCATGTTAGGAGAAGATGAAGATGTGGTCTCGGTGGTAGAAGAATGTCTAGACACACATGAAATGTCAAGGGAGGTTGCTAAAGAAGCTCAGTGCAACTAGATGGAACTTTACAATGTTCTGCCAATAGATGGACACAACCCAAATCCATGAAGCTTTGGGGGAAGATTGATGGAACACCTATTTTGGTGTTGATTGACAGTGGGTCGAGTCACAACTTCGTATCCAAAGAGGTGGCTTTGAAACAAGGCTAGAAAGCGCATAACACTGCGAGCTTCAGAGTGAGGATGAGAAACGGTCAGAAACAAGACTCTCAAGGTTGCTGCGAAGGTTTAATTTTTGAAATGCAAGGTTACGTTTATTTAGGAGTTTTTTTTCTCTTTGAGTTAGGATGATTGGATATTATTTTGAGGATGACTTGGTTGGTTTTGTTAGGTGAGGTGCAACACAATTGGAAAGATCTTTCCATGAATTTTTCGCACTTGGGTTGAACAGTCACTGTTAAAGGGGACTACTAATTTCCACCAAGGCATTAAGGAAGACTACTAAAATTGAGGTTGCAATTATGGTATTTTTTTTTTTGGTTCAGAGAAACAAGAGAAGGATGACAGTTGGTCCAGCAAAATAAGAGAAAAACTCGTCCATCACCAGCAGCAGCAGTTACAGCAAGTGTTGGCAGAATTTCAGCCAGTTTTTTCACACCCAATAGGGTTTCCTCCCAACAGACCAGTTGATCATAAAATCCCAATTAAGGCTGGGGTTGATCCGATAAATGTGAGACCTTATCGTTATCCTCATCTACACAAAAATGAGATTGAGAAATAGGTTTCAGAAATACTAACTTCTGGGGTTATTAGACCTAGCAACAACCCATATTCAAGTCTGGCGATTCTTGTGAAGAAGAAAGACGACAATTGGTAGTTTTTTGTCAATTATCGAGCTTTGAATAAAGCCACAATACTGGATAAATTTCCCATACCAGTGATTAAAGAACTCTTGGATGAATTGTTCGAAGCCACGTATTTCTCTAAAATCGATCTACAGACAAGGTACCATCAAATACACATGAATAAAGATGACATTTCCAAGATAGTTTTTTTGGACACATTAGGGCCACTACAAATCAATCGTCATGCCGTTTGATCTCACCAATGCACCAGCCATGTTGCAATGTGTTATGAATTCGATCTTACAGCCTTACCTCAGAAAGCTTGTGTTATTTTTTTTACGACATTTTGGTCTATAGCATCGATTCACTCACTTAAGGAAAGTAACATACGTTGCAACAACATTGTTTCTATGCTAATACAAAAAAAATGCACCTTTGGGAAGCAAAGAATTGAGTACTTGGTTCACATCATTACCAAAGATGGTATTGCTATGAACCCCAAGAAGATTGAAGCGATTTTACAATGGCCTATTCCTACATCTCTCAAAGCTTTGAGAGGGTTCTTAGGCCTGACTGGGTATTACCGAAGGTTTGTGAAAGATTATGAGAAGATAGCACAACCTCTTACCAATCTATTGAAGAAAGGGAATTTTAAATGGGAATATTCCTGCAGAAACAACTTTTAAGCGACTTCAGAATGCTCTGACCAATGCTTCGGTTTAGACGCTACCAAACTTCAATACCCCCTTTTCGGTGGAGTGTAATGCATTAGGTAAAGGCGTGGGAGCAGTGTTAATACAGGGAAAGAAACCAGTGGCTTTTTTCAGTAAAGCATTAGCTGAATCATCACTGAATAAATCCATATATATGAAGGAACTTATGGCGCTAGTGTTAGCCATTCAACATTGGAGACCGTATTTGGTGGGGAGAAGATTTACAGTCTATGTGGATCAAAAAAGCCTCAAACATTTGCTAGAATAGAGAATTACATCTCAAAATCAGCATAATTGGTTGGCAAAATTGCTGAGATATGATTTTGATATTGTCTACAAGGTGGGAATTTCCAACAGGGCAACAGATGCACTCTCTATGGTATGCGAGGACATGGAGTTACAGGTTATTTCTAGGCCATTTTGGCAAGATCTGGAGCAAATTAATATGGAGATAAAGGAATATCCACAATTGAGCAGAATAATAGAAGAAATTAAGAGGGAACAAGATTCTCATCCTTCTTATACCTTGGAGAATGGGAGATTATGTCATAAAGCGAGGCTAGTTGTATCAGCATCTTCGGAATGGATTCCCAAGCTTTTACAAGAGTTTCATACTACCCCTAAAGGAGGACATTCGGGAATTTACAAGACTTATAAGAGGATAGCTCAATCTATTTTTTGGAAAGGTATGAAAAGGGTTGTATCTGATTTTGTAGCAACTTGTCACACTTGTCAGCGTAACAAGTATCAAGTTACGTCTCCAGCAGGTCTACTCCAATCGTTACCTGTTCCCAACGCCATTTGGGAAGAGCTGAGCATGGATTTCATTGTGGAACTACCCAAATCAAAAGGCTATGATACCTTGTTGGTCATACTGGACAGGTTGAGCAAATATGGGCATTTTATTCCTATTAAACATCCTTACTCAGCCCGTTCTATTGCTGAAATTTTTTACCATGGAGGTTGTCCGATTACATGGAATTCCGCTTTCCATTGTAAGTTACCAGGATCCGATGTTCTTAAGTAATTTGTGGTAAGAATTGTTTACACTCCCGGGAACTCAATTAAAATTGAGTACCACCTATCACCCAAAATCGGATGGCCAAACTAAGGTAGTTAACCGCACTATCGAGACATATCTTTGCTATTTTAGATCGGAACAACCCAAGGTTTGGTTAGATTATTTACCATGGGAAAAGTATTGGTATAAGACCAGTTTTCATTCAGCAGCTAAATTTTCTCCTTTCGAGGTAGTATATAGCAGACCTCCTCCCTCAATCACACGTTTTATTCCTAGAGAAACATCGGTAGAAGCTGTGGCGCAGGAGTTAATGAGTCATGACGAAGCTCTAACATAGTTGAAACATCATCTGGAAGCAATCATATGATACGTTTTACGGATGGCCGAAGGCATCTTCATGACATTCAGGTAGGAGATTGGGTGTATTTAAAGATTCATCCACATCAGCAAGGGTCCATGCCTAAGCGGTTGCATCCAAAACTGTCAGCATGATACTATGGACGATATTTGGCGGACAAACAAGTTGGCGGCGTCGTATCTCAACTGCAACTTTCCCCTTAAGCTAGTATACAACTAGTATTTCACGTGTCCCAATTCAAAAAGGCTGTCGGGCACCACCATGTTTAGGAAGAGTTACCTCCAGAGTTGGACTATACTCCTGACTTGTGTACACTAGCCACGGTCTAGGGTACCAGGACACTTCATAATCGAGGAGTTGCTCGTGACCAATGGTTAATTAATTGGCAAGGCAAACTGTTGGAGGAAGCTACATGGGAGGGCCAAGAGCTTATCCGTGGCCAATTTTCGGAGGTTAACTTTGGGAACAAGGTTATTTCATCAGCGGGCGGTATTTTTAGGAATAATGGTCACAAAGGAGGAGAGTGGTTAGTTTATACAAGGAAGAAGAAGACAGGTTGTAAGCAGTAGTGAGATAGCTAGATATTAATATATTTTAGTGATTCAAGTTGTTAGCAGGAGAAATCTATTCCTTAGAAGTTTGTTAGGATAAGTAGATATAAAATAATAGTCTATGGGGGAAGTGGGCTAGGCTTTTAGATTGGAAATAATTCTCGGAAGATTTCCTGAGATTGTAAGGGGGTTTTCCCTTGTGGAGAAGGTTCTTCCTTCTTGTTTCACTGAGCTATAGCTCTCTACCTAGTGCTATTTAACACATGGGCAGATTAAGTTGAATTGTTACAGTTAGAACTCTAGTCTTGGAATACTAGAATTTCTCTATTTTATTTCAATATATTTGTAATGTGTTTATCACTACATAATAGTAGTATCGTATTTCTCCCTAACCAAAGCAGATTTGCTCCTCAGAAGCTATGAATATCCTTCCGTCGCTATCTTCCCTCAATTTTCTACCTACCTTCCTCCCTTCTCTCTCCCCCTTTATAAACCCCCCTCTCTAGGTACATTCTGTTATGCCTAACTAATTTGCCACATCAGTTGATAACTAACTCCCTCCTTGGCCCACTATTCTTCCTCTGGAATAAATCACTCTCTCTCTCTCTCCCGATGATCCTAGCAGCTACCTAATAGACTATAACCAATGCATCAAATATAGCCCATGAAAAAGCTAAAACTAGTTAGAGATCAAGGAAATAAAAGAGAGGACTCAGGTCTTACTAATTTGGCAACTTCGTTAGGACGAATTCCGAAACTTTGGATGGCCTTCACATCACTTACTTGTGCGCCATCAATGAATTCCATGGTTAATAATTTTGGTGTGCTCAAATTCCAATGGACCCTTGGTGCATATACATACTCAGCAATATGAGGAGATAACTTCCAGAAATTTTCCAAGCACTTCTCACTATTCCTGGCCTCGATTAGAAAATCTAATTCCTGACGATCATTACTAAAACTCATCAAAATCATGATTAAACTTGTCACATCAATGCTTCATGTCTCACTGTTTTTTGCATATTTCTTGAAGTTTTGGGGCAAAAGCAACATTCTCGTTAAAACACAACATCTTGGGAAACTGTTAAAACTTGCCTTCGGTATACTTTCACTCATTTCATCAACCAACCATCTGCAAGTGTAAGTCATAAAAAATTTTAATTACAACAGCTGTTCAAAACCACAAGCTAGCCACACATAAATAGGCAGTAAGAAGGTGCGTTCATGGAAATCCTAAAGAACAATGCTCATTCTGATATACCATACTGATTTTCTGTTTAATGTTTACTAACATGCCTGGCTAAAAAACCACAACAACACTCAAATGGAGAAGATAACACTACCTGTAATCAAAAGCAGGGAAAATCCTGTGTAGGGTATTTACAATAAATCCTACAACAGCTTGATCTGCTGCAGCAGTATCTGTCATGTGAGTATGCTGAACCTGATCCAGAAAATAGAAACCATGGACATCAAAGGGAAATTCCTCATGGGCTCTCCACTAAATGCATATAAAATTCAAATGAAAACTTATCGTATTCAGCTCATAATAAAATACGTTGGCTTAAAGTGACAACAATGCGAACCTTCACAGCAACCTTTTGACCATCAAATGTCTGAGCAACATGAACTTGTGCAAGGGAAGCACTTGCTATCGGAACAGAATCAAACTCTTTAAAGATCTGCAAATTGGGAGAGACAGCTTAGTTTGGAAGTGTATAGTTTCAATATAAATCAAACACTATACTCAAAACCGTCAACAGGGAGATGCATGTAACAACTAAAAAGCAACACATAAATTTTTTGCCACAAAAACATGGGAGAGCTACCACCTCCCACTTCAAACAATCTTCCAATAAGATATCAAACCAACAGATACGTACTTTATCTGGTGACTGTCCAAGCTCTTTCTTAACAACTTCACATATTTGGTCATAAGAAGAAACTGGACATTTATTCAGCATTGATTCCCTCATTGTATGGACATACTCCTCAGGTACAAGATATTCCTACATAGTGGCACAATAAACATTTAAGACTCCCACTCTGTAAACTGTTATTTGAGTTAACAATCTATCAAAAACATGTATTGAACATATTACTATTGATAATTGCAGACGCACACTGAAAGCATACCAACTGCCCGATGTGTTGACCAAGCTTGATGTATATTCCTCCATTTCTGAAACATAGCTCTTGAAGTTTACGTGCGGACCTGAGGTGAACTTCATGTTTTATTTTTGATCTCTCGATACTTTCTTCCGGCAATCCCCATAATGAGTATTCATAATCTAGTCCAAATTTTAGACGCCATTAGCATCAGTAACTCATAGCACTAGGATCCACCTTAAAATGAACATGACAGTAATTTTCAAACGTTAAAACATAACAATGAAAAAGGTAGAGTAGCCAACACGAAATCCACAATCACATTTCTACACGTATCTTCTAGGTTTTGTATCATACACACAAGTCAGCAACTTTTATGGATAAGAAAATTGTGTGATTAGTCTAAATTTAGAATCAAGAACTTCTACGTCATTAAAAGATTACAAAACCAGAATAATCCAAAACTGGTTCAAGTTTTCAATTCCAGATTCTTCCTCAAATTAATGACAAGAAATTAACGCTTCAGTTAAAAGAAACAATGAAAATCACATTAAGTGAAATAAACGATGCAAATCAGAAAGCCCTAAAAAAATTCTAAAGATAAAATTTAGGGAGGAAAAACAAAGATTTTTTGATACCGAAAGCTATGGAGGCCGCAGTTACCGCGTCGCGCATGAGACGAAGTGGTATGGTGGTGCAGAGCTTGAGAGTGGTGTCTGGATCTTTAGAGGTGGCGACGGTTGCCGCGCCGCTTCCAGCAAGGATCGCAGAGGTCGCCACCGCGAGCTTTGCTCGCATACCCCACAGAGATCGGGTGGCCATACCTAGTGCTGTCCACTTGTCCTCCTCCTACTACGAGGAGAATTCAATGGACTAGGAAATTAAAAAATTACTCGCGCTGGTCAGAAAGGCTACAAGTCCTGTCCAACCCACGAAGTGTGCTTGAGAAATTGGACCCAATTTTGACCTAAGTAAAAAATCGTAACCAGTTTGTTAAGTTGTATTTAGGAAGGGTTTGTTATGATTGGAATGGGCCCCTATTTTCCATACGCCCTGTTTGGGAGGTCAACTGGTAATTTATACTGTATGCCAAGTACTAAATAGATGACATTTCAACTGCTCACCCAATAAATTAACTAGCTAACAGAGCATATTAAACAATTACATACATATCTAGAATACCAAGTAAATCATACTCAAACACTTTATGATTCCATGCTAAAACCCAAGGCTAAATGTTGAGGGAGGAAAGGTACCCTCAAGTAAGATATGGTTAGGTTTCCTCATAAACCTCATCGAACATTTATAAAGCATACAGTCAGAATAAAACCAAGCAAAAGAGCAACCCAGAGATAATCTCTGGAGTTCCTCATTAAGTACTTAAGAAGCACTGAGTCAAAAAAAACTAAACAAATGACCCAAAATATGATAGTGAAGCAGACTCCATTACTAAATCATACCTCACATTGCTATAATTAGCACCAAAACAGAATGGACAAGACACTAACCTGCATACATAAGTTGCAATGCATACTAAAGTCATGGTTACATGCTTAAATATGAAATCAACCATCCAGAGTATAAACCTCCATTTCATGATTCTAAAACCACAATTCAACTAGGTTATGCTAACTCCATAAAAAATTATGTTAAAGCCTATCACAAGTCTCACAATAAAAAATCAAACCACCGTTCTGTTCACAATAAAATGCATTATAAAAATTGATGTTACAAGCATTATCCAAAACACTGACATAATTAAATTTACATCTCCTCGTTCATATCAAATGTTCCAATGATAAGGTTTAAGGAATTCATCTAATAAGATCTCTTAACAACCAAAAATGGTAATAATATGAAAAAGAAAGTAAAAAATCAAAACAACACCATTACAATTTTTTGCCATTTCTCTCTCTGAGATCAATCGAGAGGAATTTCCACTTTCCTATCAGTGATCTCCTATTACAAGTCTTTAGGATCCTTACCATCGACCGTACACCCAACGGACACGCAAGTGTCAAGAATCTGCTTGACGGTCCCACTTAAGTCCTTAGCCATTGACCTGGGCTGCGTGACCTTCGCAATCTCAATCACGTCATCTAGAGAGATGTTCCTGTTGTGTTTGATGTTTTTGGTCTTCTTGCAATCATGCTCCGGTTCCTTCAACGTCTTGATGACCAGCGTCGCGGTGGATGGCACGACAGTGACCTTCGCCTGAAGATTCTGCACTGTCAACTTAACGGTAATGCGTAAGCCCTTCCAATCCTTTGAAGTATCTTTGGCGATGTCTTCATCGATCTTTTTCAGATACAAAACCAAAGGTTCGATTTTTGGATCAAGAGACAAAGTTGCATTACCTATTCTGATACAGACCTAAAGCTGAGAAGGATAAATTTGTATTCAAAAGAATAGATATTCCTCGAATAGATAAAGATAGGTTAGGGGAAGTTTTATTTGTTCCTCAAAATTTAAGAATAGGCATTCTTGAAGATTACCTATTTTGTGTTTAGTTTCTAACCAAACACATGTTTAATAATAACCTAGGAATAGCAAAGGAATAGAATTGTTATTCCCTTAAACCAAACATATTGTAAGGCGTATGTCCTTTTTGACCAACATCTAGTCATTTTATGCTTCTGATGATGAGCTAAATACCAGAGAAAAAAACCTGTTTTTGAGACAAAAGTTAAAACGGAAAAATAATAAGCAAGATATTTTACAGTAAAAGGTTAGAAAAGAAATAAACATTTTACTAAAATTTAAAGAATCTTAAGATTTTCTAAACATTAAAAAAAACTAACTAAACATTTCTTTCAACTTTTTGTTACAAAAAAACATCTAACATATTTTATTAATTTTATGCAAATGACCCAAAGAATTAAAAAAATATGGATCATATTTCTCCTAAAGAACAACATTTAAGTTTTTGACTTGAAAACAACGTTCAACGACAAATGTCGTTGTCACGACTCAATCAAAATCTAAGGTTAGCACATTCAAACCAAAGGACAACACAACACAACACAACCTCTGTAACATCCTATCCCCGATGGGAAGGATAAAATAGTAATTTAGTCAGGGGTGAGAGTGTTTAGGACTGATTTGGCATTTTTATGCATACTGGTATTTGTAAATAGTGAAATTGTTGCACATGAAAAATAACTGTACATGCATTCATGATATTTCCCAGTATTTGTGCCTAAATGGAATTTTATTTTAGAAAATGTGGTTTACGAGCTTGAAAATTTAATTGGAGTGGATTGTTATGTGTTTTATATTTTTAGGAAATTTTAGGAATTTTTCTGGATTTTTCCGGAGAAAATTTCCGGACCGAAAAAAATCGCCAAGTGGCGAACCGGTTGATTTT
>JANZLF010000222.1:14103712-14117001 GCA_026546835.1 Erythroxylum foetidum
TTTGAGTTGTTACATGTTGACATTTGGGGACCTTATAAAGATGTTTCCATTTGTGGGGCGCATTATTTTTTGACAGTTGTCAATGATCATAGTCGTTGTACCTGGATTTTCTTGATGAAGCATAAGGCGCAAGTTAGTCACCTTCTGGACTGGTTTTTGATATATATTCAACGACAGTATGCTGGTCACATAAAGATTGTGCGGACTGATAATGGCTCGGAGTTTTTGGGTAAAGATACACAAGACGTGTTTAATAATAGAGGGATTCTTCATCAGCAGACATGCATGTATACTCCACAACAGAATGGTGTTGCGGAGAGGAAAGATCGTCATTTACTGCAAGTGGCACAGGCTCTTTTGTTCCAATCTGGTCTTCCAAAGAAATTTTGGAGCCATAGTATTTTGCATGCTCCTTTTCTCATCAATCGATTGCCTAGTAAATTGCTTAATTGGAAATCACCTTACGAGTTGTTATTTGAGCATCCACCTAGTTATACTGATTTGAGGTGTTTTGGGTGTTTGTGTTTTGTTGCTGATACTCACCCACATAAGGACAAGTTGGCGCCACGTTCTTTCCGGAGTATTTATCTTGGTCACTCTTCTAGCCAAAAAGGATACAAGTTTTACGATGTACAGATTGGATGTGTTTTTGTTTCTAGAGATGTGTCCTTTGAATCTGTGTATCCATTTAAGCAGCCACCAGATAATCATCAATCTACCAGTAGTTATGCTACATTACTGTCCATTGTGCCTCTTGATCCTTGATGCCTTCTTCTGATGTTTTGGTTCAGAATGATACATATGCAACTCCCTTGTTGGAACCCCGTGATGCCTCGACAGTTCCTATTGAGGCTCCACTTGATCTTCCTGCTCCTATAGTCACTACCCGGCGAAGTACACGCGTTAGACAACCGCCTCCTTGGTTACGCGATTTTGTGTCGCACGTAAGCTTTACTTCTCCCTCTGTGAATTGTTCACCTGTGCAGCGTAGTTCCTCACATACCCCTCTTACATTTCCCTTTACTATACATCCTGGTTTTAGCTCCTCCTATGTTGATTTTTTGGCCAATGTCTTTAGTTTTACTGAACCCACATCTTATTTGCAAGCTCATCAAGATCCTAATTGGGTTAAGGCTATGCAATCTGAATTAGATGCTCTTGAAAATAATGACACCTGGGTTATTGCCACGTTACCCGACGGGAAGAAGGCCATTGGTTCTAAATGGGTCTACAAAGTTAAGTTGAAGCCTAATGGTAAGGTTGATAGGTTTGGCCAAGGGTTATAACCAGGTTGAAAGGGTTGATTACACCGATAGTTTCTCACCGGTAGCCAAGGTTGTCACCGTAAGGATTTTGTTTGCTCTTGTTGCTGCTAAGGGTTGGCCCTTACACCAACTCGATATTAATAATGCTTTCCTCCATGGATTTTTGAATGAAGAATTCTATATGCTTCCACCTAAGGGGTATTCTAAGGCGGCACCACATGAGGTCTGTAAGTTGAAGAAGTCGTTATACGGGCTTAAGCAGGCTTCTTGACAGTGGAATGCTGAGTTAACTCTCCGACTTCAATGTTATGGCTTTCATCAGTCTCAACATGATCATTGTCTCTTTACTTTTTGGACTGCTACTTGTTTTTGCTTATCATAGTCTATGTGGATGATATGCTTTTAATAGGTGATTCCGAGGAGGAGATTCAAAAGGTGAAAACCTTTTTAGATAATACCTTCACTATTAAGGATCTGTGTCATGCGAAGTGTTTCTTGGGTCTTGAGATCGCGCGTTCGACTCACGGCATGTATATTAATCAACGTAAATATGTGTTGGATTTAATTCGATCCGCCGGTTTATTGGGTTGTAAACCGGTGTCCACTCTTTTACAGAAGGGGTTACATTTGGCCGCATCAGATGGTTCCCCTCTTGTTGATCCTCAACCATACCGCCAGCTGGTTGGGCGATTATTATATTTAGGGTATACGCGCCCGGACATCACGTTTGCTGTTCATCAGCTTAGTTAGTTCGTCCAAGCGTCGACAGAGGTTCACTGGCAGGCGACTCTCCATGTTTTGCGTTATTTGAAGGGTTGTCCGCCACTGGGCTTATTTTATCCTACTAATCAATCATTTGCTCTTTAGGCGTTTTGTGATGCGGATTGGAGGGCTTGCCGCGATACTCGCCGATCCGTATTTGGGTTCTTCGTTAATTTCCTGGAAGTCCAAGAAGCAAGCTACTGTATTCAAGTCTTCGGCGGAAGCAGAGTATCGAAGCATGAGTTCGGTAGTTTGTGAACTTCTTTGGGTTTCTTACATTTTGCGGGATTATTTAATTACTGATAGTTTTGTGTTCGCTTCGTTATCGTTAAGAGTAGTTTATTTTTTGGAAGTGTATATAAGACTCTTCTTGATAGCTGATGAATACAATGTCTTTGTTAACTTTCGTGGAATTTACATCGGATCTGATGAAATTGAATTCTCATGTTATGTTTGACACTAAGAGTCAGGAACCACGATCACGCCTCATATCCTATCTCCCGAACTGATGAAATGGAATTCTCAAGTATGCACTGCACTGCCTGCGTTAACCATAAGCATAACATTGGATATAATTATTTTTATTTAATTTAATAAGCAAAATTCACAAAAAGCATTAATGAGTTTGAGGAGAAAGGGTAGCCATCGTCACTCGTCGTACTAAAATTAGGTAGAGGGACCAGACCACGCTTCTTCGTTCCTTGTACATATCCTGTGTGACTGATTTCTTCAGAGTAACTTCATAGAAAAATATCTATGAAATTAAAGAGACAATAAATAAATAAATAAATAAAGTCACCAAAGATGAATATAAGAATTAGAAAAGTTAACAATGACTTGCATAGACTGTAAAAGAGAAGATATCAAGGCGTCAGTTTAGTTCCCAGAATAGGGATTAGAGTTTCTGATTTTGAAAATTAAGAATTTTAATTTAATTTAATATTATTATGACTAAATAAGACTATTTAAATTAATTAGAGATTAGACAATATAATAATAGATTTTTAATTTTAAATTAATTTAATATTATTGTAAAAACTAAGTTTTCACATGACACTAAAACTTCAATATTTAATTAAAATATTAAACTTGTGTTACATTGGTGCTGACATAGTTCATATTGAATAAAATTTAATTATATTAAAAACATTTGTCTAAAATTTATTTTAAATGTTTACAATTATAAATTTGTTTTACATATTCTAAAATATTAAAATTCAACTTATAATTTGGAAAGCACTTTAAAGTTAAAATTGCGTTTTTTTATTTACTTTAAAGAGGACTTCCAAAGGATTGAATATTGGGTCAACTATCACCGTTGATTGCGTGTGCAATAACGTCTCTATTGTTACACCGTCGCCCTTTGCTTCTCTCTGTGCCGAGCCCTGCTTCTTCGCCGCCTCCTTCTAGTCGTCATGCCACCATGCTGGTCAATGGGTGTTAGCCGCCCTTCTACACGTGACGACGATTACAATTTTTTTTTTGGTATTTTGATTTTTAAAGACTAATATTACTTTAATTCTATAATATAATTAATGCATAAAACATAATAAAATACGCATCTTAATTTGTATCTTATTATGAAACTTGATAATATCCTTGTCGTATTTTTTGAATCGCTTTCAAAACTGATTCATCTCAACCACTGTAACCGTATAATTATCTGTCCTTTAATGGTATCTACTAAATATGTTAAAAGAACTCTGTAACTCTTATAAAGAAGGTCAAGCAAGAGATATTAACTTTATTAGGGCTTAAGCTTATTTATAATAAGTTTCGAATATTTTAATATTTTAATTAAAATTAAATTATAATTATAATTAAATTTTAATTAGAATTATAAATAATTTTAATTAAATACCAATTATGCTCAAATAAAACCTAATATCTCATTTTGATTCTTATTTATGATTAAATATGAGATATTTAATAAATAAGGATCAATATAAATTTTATAATCAAGTCTAACTTGATTAAAATATCTTTGATCTCTTCAACTCATTCTTTATGTGAAATTTATTAGGTTCTCAAATATATTAGAAATGATTATAAATTATAATTATAATTCATAATTAGAATTGGATATATTAAAATTTCTTTTAATTTATTTTTAACACGCCAATTAAATAATTTATAATAATAGATCAAGATTGACGTATAGTAACACATCGTGATCTCCAAATACTTAGAAATGTCAAAATGATTTTAACTAATCTTTTCATACATAATTTTTCATATAATTCAATCTTTTTATGATATAATTTTTCGATTAGACATAGAACATAAAGTTAATGTGTACTATATTTTGAGTTCAATCATATTAGTTTTCTGCCTACTACAAGAAAAATAGGTTTTAACAACAAAAATGACCGACATAAAGAATCGTCGAAGAAACGATCGCAGGTAAAATTTAGCGACGGATATAATGAATTTGTCGCAAATTTAGCGACAAAAATTTGTATATTCGTTAGTAAATTTCGTCACTAAATTTATATTTCGTCGCTAATTTGCTAATGGAATCACAATATTCTATCAGTAAATTTACCTACGGTAAGTTGTAGGTTTATCGCTAAATTTACGGACGGATATACAACATTATTGACGAAAAATATTATCTGTCACTAAACTTTTACCGATGGAATACTGTATTTCTGTCAGGAAATTTAATTATGATAAATTTCAACTGCCATTTCTCACTTCCTACTTAGTTTTTTGTTGATAATCTTATTATTTTTTTTCTACATTAATTTATGTAAATAATATAAAATTGATTAATAAATGTAAAGCAAACATTATCCTGAATTGTATAATAAAAAATTATAATGTACATGAATAAATACCTTGAAAATAACTATAAATTAAGAATTTATACAAAAACTTAAGAGGAGCAGACTATCAAATACATTCACTTATCCAGAAGCTATGCAAGTAGTGAAGGAAGAAGCTGTGACTACTGCGATGAGGACTTGTCCTTACCCTTTAACTCATCCACCTCATTACAGCGCTAGGTTATGCACTCCATCAGCCTCTCTACTATGCTCTCAAGCTAAAGGACTCTTTTATTTGATGTGGACCGCCTACTAGATCTAATTGTAGTTGATGTGAAGAATTGGGAATAACATGTGTTTTCAAATGAACCTAAGCCAAAAATCCTTCTACGATGGTCCCTAGCACTCACTGCATCAAGATATGCCTAACTCTCATCAACAGTTTCAGATTTCTAAGACTGTTGTTCAATGTTTTCTTATATTTGGTCCTATCATTATAATTGTTTATGTTAATAAGTGATACTTTTTAAGAATTAATATTAAAATATAGATTTTACATACATGAAGTTGTCTACATCAGGTATTGATGAAGGTCACATCATCATGCTTTTTAGTGTGCAAAAGGAGTTAGTGTGGTGTAGGCTTTTTGCCTATAAACTTTTCCAGCATCATAATAAATTATTATAAGTGAACTACAATTTACAAAAACTTCAGCATAATTTATTCTATTTTTATGATATTTACCCCCGGTTAGATAAAAAAAATAACTAATCAATACAGTCATTAATGGCACCAGACATTGATAATATTATTATTCTCCATAATGCACATATATTTTCATTTTAAATTTCAAACATCAAATTACATTGAAATTGGATTGCATACATCAAAGTACAAAAATTAGAATATAAGTGTAAAATTTTGATACTTACAGGTTGAAGTGCATGCTCCTGGTAGGTCAAAGATCCTCTAATATGTATAGATAGACCTTCTCCATTTGGTCCCCCACGTTTGTTGGAAGAATTGCGCTCTAAAATAGACATTGCCTCAACTGACACTCAATATTACTGCTAACAACTCCATATTTCTTTAGATATATATGATGGTTGTACACCATTCTTGTGTATCAAAGTAAGAAAATCTCTATAACGTGTATGAACTCGCCTTTCTCATGCATTATAAATTACAACATTAAAGTTTGGACCTCAAAAAATTCTTTCTGAAAAAAAGAAAAGCATATTATAAGTACTTATAAATGACAACATTTATCTAACTAATGTATAAAATTAGATAAAATAAAAAAGATTAAAGAATATATTTTGTGCTCTCAAACTCTTGATAATAAAAATCCCTTATCAGTTGAGAGACATTCTTTCATATATAACTCTCAAGATCTATCATCTCCTTGAAATTAGATGAGATATTTTTTGAGCATGTTCCAAACGGAACCAACCTAATATATAAGTTATTTTAGATCATTTTGAAATTAAAACATATAACTTCAATATAAACCTATGGTATTATCATGTATTACAAAATTTTTAGAATTTTACTAACAAATTGTTGACAATTGTGATGTAAGTTCTTTCATCAACTCCCTTAGCTCCATTCTAAAGGTCGTCTCCTTCATCTACAACATTTACTCCTAATATCTCTATTAGCATAGGGGTGGTGGATGGTGTAGGGTTGGTGGATGGTGTAGCAGGGCTGTTGGATGATATAGCTGCAACTACAAAAGGTGATGCCTCATTTAGATGTGCAGTAGCTGGATGTATAACATATGATTTTGTAGCATCTACAGAATGTGATGCTTCACCTAGAAATGCACTAACTTCTTCAAATCGTTGTAACCTGAACCTTGACTACATCATATCATGTTTTCTCATTGGTGACAAATTTTTAATTTGAAATTCACATTTTATTGAATTTTTCAATAATAGAACAATATAAATTCAATATATAACAATATATTATTGATGAAATAATAGATTTATTCATATAATATTATATTACAAATACAAATTAATCATTATTAACATTTAATTGTAAATCAACAACATCATCATTATCATCTTCTTTTTCCAAAGAATTAGAATAAAATTTAAGCTCCTTTTTAGATTATAGGTGTCAATAGGTCAATGGCTTATGGCCCGATGAGCTGGGATATGTCAGTTTATGGCTCAGCTCGAACCGACCTGACCACATGCTGACAAGCAGGCCAGGCCAACTCAACCCACCATATATTTTTTTGAAAAAGGAAAACGTAAAAAATGACATCATTTTTGACAAAACAACATCGTTTTTAAAGTAAAGGTCAGGCCATGGGCCAGCCCGACCTTGGTCTGTGACCTGCCCGTGGCCGGATCAACCTAAGCCAAAATTGGGCCGAGTTAGGTTGGGTAACATTTGACATCCCTACTTCAGATCTCTCGCCCTCCTCCTCATCTCCAGATGAAATTTCAACATATTCATTATTTGAATCATTTAAAGGTTTATTTTCGTCTAATGTTACAATGCATTTATTTCATAAACATTATCTTGAAATGCTTCACTTTCAATTCTTTTATTTTCTCCTTTTCCATGTAATTCAAAAAAACCTCTAAGTTTTACTTTGCATACGACCAATCAGTCTAACTTATCTCGTTGTAAGATGGAAAAAAGGACACAATACACCTGGATCGCTTGCATCACTAACACGAAAGGTTGAAATTGTCTAAATCTTCTTTGCTGGTTGATTTCAATTAGATTGTATCAGTTGTGTACTTTTTTTTTCCAACATTAGGAATTGGATCAAACTGTTCGCACTTAAATATCAAACTCAGTTTTATTGGCAATATAGGGTACTCAATTTCAAGTATCTCAATAATTTTATCATAATAATCCATCAATTCTCCTTATATACAAACCCCACTATTCATCGTTATCATGCTATGACTATGATATTCTGTTTGAAATTTGTATCCATTAATAAAATTTACCATATACGATTTAATAGTTCGCAAAGATCCTTTACTAACCTAAGTTTTTCACAGGTCTCTAACCATTTCTCCTCCAAATTGAAACCAACCTATCATACCATATGAGTTCATAATTAGAAAACCCAACATTTGTGAGTATTAGTCAAATAAAACAATATGCCAACTAAGCACTATGGTACGTGACATTATTTACACCTGTGAATCGAGAAAGAGATTTCTCATTGTGACTCTTAGGCTCGTGAAATTTTTTACTGATAAGCTTCATGAGAGCTGGATAACGAGTTTCCAGCCTATATACCATCCTTGGGGTTTATTATGTCTCAAATAATCCATAATTATACAAACTCATTCGGCATGCAGTAAATACTTGTGTGAGTTATACATCTGGCCATCAATCATTCTAACAATATTCCAAACAACAATATATAAAACCAAGATAACTATGTTTGAATTAATCACCTATAAGTTGATTTCCAAAATTTGATTTTAAACAAGCAATATGATACGTGGCATTGTTACACTTTATGAATCGAGAAAGTAAGTTCTTGTTGTGATTCCTAGGCTCGTGGAATTTTTCACCGATAAGCCTCATAGGAGTTGCATTACGGGTTTCCAGCTTATATACCATCCTAGGCGTTTATTATGCCTCAAATCATCCATAATTTTACAAACTCATTTGATATGCAGTAAATACTTATGTACTTCATACATTTAGCCATCAATCATTATAACAATATTCCAAACAACAACATACAAAACCAAGATAACTATGTTTGAATTAATCACCTACAAGTTGATTTTCAAAGTTTGATTTTAAACAAGCACTATGGTACGTGCCATTATTACTCCATATGAATCAAGAAAGTAAGTTTTCGCTGTGACTCATAGGCTCGTGGAATTTTTTGCCAATAAGCTCATGGGAGCTGCATCATGGGTTTCTAGCCTATATACCATCCTATGAGTTTATTATGCCTAAAATCATCCATAATTATACAAACTCATTTGACATGCAGTAAATACTTATGTAATTCACACATCTACATCAATCATTCTAACAATATTCCAAACAACAACATACAAAACCAAGATAACTATGTTTGCATTAATCAACTACAAGTTGATTTCTAAAGTTTGATTTTAAACAAGCACTATGGTATGTGACATTGTTATTCCATATGAATCAAGAAATCAAGTTCTCGCTGTGACTCCTAGACTTGTGAACTTTTTCATCGATAAATCTCATGAGAGCCGCATCACGAGTTTCCAACCTATATACCATCCTAGGGGTTTATTATGCAAAGAATTGTCATGTCAATTATGTGAATTTCTTATATTAATACTAAGTTTGAATTAATCACCTACAAATTTAAGTCTTTATGTTTCAATTTAAACAATGCCCAAACATAAATACTTAGACTATTAGACCCTAGCCTAAAACCTCATCAATCATTTTTATAGGTAAAATTGCAAAGAACAACACAAAATTGATCACGTTGTAGACATTACTTAGTTGAACGACTTACCTTAATAGATAGACAATCGCAAACTACAAAGAAGACGAATGAGGTTGGACAATTATCGATGCTCTTCAACACATAACATGACCTACAAGAAATACCATAAACAAAAATATAAAAATTAAGGACCATACCATTGGAAAATCTAATCTAATCACTAGCCTATGAGATATAGATGAATGAATTACATGAAAAGGAGTTTACTTCAACAAGAAGAGGTGATTTTCAAAGTGTCTAAGGAGGAGGAAAATTATATATAAGACCTATATAAGTGACAGTAATGAAGAAGTTCTTCTTGCTTGAATGAAATCAAAATCTATCTTCATGACCTTAAAGACCTCATAACAAACATGCTAAAAGTGATTTTTTTTGTTCTTATAGGAAAGAAAAAAAAGTATTGTTAAAGTGGAAAAACTAGAAACCATGAAAAACTTCTCCCTTTTTTAAAGACCTCTTGGTTTTCAAGTTAAAATTTCCATAAATAAACAATATAAGGCACCTAGTGTGGATGGCCTTATAAAGCTAACTGGCTCCTTATTATGCCTTTTAGAAGTTGCAATCTTTTGAATGATTTCATCGATTAACAAAGTTAAATTAGAACCTAATTTGATTCACAATTTCCAAATATCATATACCTCCTTGAGCAATTTAATTTTATGATGATTAAAGTTGTAATTTAAAACCTTTGAACTAAATGCTCTTTATATTCTTGATTAGATGTTTGTTTCCTTTTTGCTTAAAGACTTAAGCCTTATAGAGCTTATGGATATAGTTTTAGAAGGTTCAAGTACATTGATCTAATTATACTATGATATTCATATGTTTAGGACCTTATTTAGTATCATAAACTTTTGAGAGAGAGGTAAAGGAGAATTTATGTTTTGTTCAAAATATTTAAAGGACTTTAGATTAGACTAGTCTCACTATTAGAAATTTCAAACTTAAAGGAATATTAAAGGGTAGTACATTATAGATCTTTGACAAAGGACACGTCATACATTGTTATTAGGATTAGACGATACATTTAGCCAAGGGATTTTGGGAACATTTTACTTCTAGAATGCTACTTGAAGGGATGGTATAAGAGGGTGTTGTTGAATTAATATGACGATGAGCAACATTGGAAGAAGATTCACAAGGATAAAATAGGAAAAAAAAAAGTGGTCTTAAAATGATATAAGAACTTCTTTAATTTTAGATAGAACTTAAGTAGTGATTATGATCCGCTTTCATGAACCTAAAAATTAAGAGTAACTGTGATCCCATTTTAAGGGCCTAATATTCATTCTATGGGTTCCATTTCATTTTAGTTTAGTTTTAAGCCCTAAGAACTACCTATAAGCATTTCATTTTCCATTTCAAGTCTTATGAAACTATTCTAGGCATTTTCTTTAGATTCCAACAGCTGCTATTCATTCTAGACATTAACCAAGTCTCACTAATATTTCTAAGAGACATTTCATCGAACAATTTATAGGCAAATCGAATTTATCTCTAACTAATAACAAAACTATCACATTTTTCCATTATTCATCAACATAAACATATTCAAACAACAAATGAACCAACTATAGTTAAAAAAAATGCATAATACTCACATTCCATCAAAATAAAACCGACGTTCATATATATAAGCATTTAACAACGAATTCTTTTGTAGACAAAATAAACCTAAGAGCAAAGCACCATGGACGACTAACCTCCACTTAACTGAAGACGATGGACAATGGACGATGGACGATGGATGATGATTTCTAGAGAGAAGATCGATGGCAATAAAGAACAAAACAAGAAGAAAAAATGATGCAGGGGAGGCAGGGAATTTTTGGGTAGGTTCAAGTTAAAACCAAAACGACATCATTTGGTTTAACACCAAACGACGTCGTTTTCGTTTGAATAAAAAATGAAAATACTTTTTCTGTTGGTAATTTACTGATGGAAATTGCTTCCGCAGATAATTTATTGACACTTATTTTTCCTGTCAACCATTGCCGCCTATTTTTATGATGGATTTTACTCTTTCGTCGCTATATTCCATCGGCAAAATCTCAAGGATAATTTCCCTTCACCTTTATCAACATATATTTTATCTATCACAAAAAAACTAATTTTTCAACAATTTTATTAACGAAAAATCAATTTTTGTTAGTAATTTGTAATTTTCTTATAGTAGCCATTAGCTATTGATTTAATTAATAACATTTGTAAAATAATTACAAAATGTCATTCCACCTTGACTAAAGATTTCCTGAATCAATATTAATCTAGAACAATAGAACATTTTTTCTAATTAGTTTATGGCGATGAATCATAACTTGATCACTCAATTACCTCTATATAGTTGATGCTACATCTAATGACTATCGACTAAACAACCCATGATTAATTTAATCATAAGTAATATCAAAACATAGCAATCCCTATATAAGAAAACTTTGGAGACCTCAAGTCAAATGATCACTTATATAATCATCACAATGAGAATTTGCATAGATATAGAAGTAATGCTCCAAATGAATTTCTCATATCAGGCCTTTGTCCAATGAACTTGGTCTCTAACAAATGCTCACATATTTATTTAAGTATTTTCATGCATTAGCTCATTATGAGATCGATTACTTTCTTCATAAACAAAAATATAACGTGTATTAGTGTTTTTACGATCTATTAACGTTTAGTCTTAATAGAACAATGCTTAGGATTAATTTAAGAATAATATATAAGTGCAATATAAATCTTATTTTATCATATACATTTAAGCATATACAATATAAAAAATATTGTTAAGTAATTGTCAATTTACTACGATCAAACCAGTTAGTTACAGGGCATATAAGCCAACAGTTAACAGTCAATTACTTGATAAACTGGCCAAGAGTGTCTCTCCTGGAGTAAAAAAGAAAAGAAGGCCATGGTCAAGGAGAAACAACTCGGGTTCGGTAGAATATCTCTGACTTTGTTTGAAATCCGGGAAAGCATGCGGTGCATAGAACAGAATCAAACTTAATTTATGCTTATTTCTGAAACTGCAGCTGCACGTGACATAAGAAGTTACTTTCAGTTGGGAATCGTTTGACCCAGTGCAAATCATGTATCCAAGATGTCTGCTATGTAGATCAACTCCAAGTTGACGGCTGAAGGCGGCTCCAAGTGTACATTTCCCTTGGACTGTATCAATATCTCACGAGAAAAGTAGCTATGATGTGAACAAAATCCCCGATTTTTTCTTAACTATATTTTTATTTGATCTAACATGGCTGACGCGCAGCTCCACAAAGACAAAAAATTAAAATAAAGCCTTAGTACTGTTACGCAGTTCTATTAGGTAAGAGAGAGAGACCTTATGTTTACATCTGGAAATTGAACAATGAACTTATCTGGTTCTTACGTGGTTTGGACTTTGGTGCCAAAAAGCAATGACAAGATAGAGTCCATAATCTATATTGTTTGTACTTGACGATACATATATCTTTGTATTGTACGTGAATGATTTGCTCAGGAGATGAATGATCGTGTCATCTTTTTTTTTTCTTTTATGGATTTATAAAGGCAAATTGCAAACCATGTATCTCCATATGTAGAGAGAGAGAGAGAGAGAGAGATGATAAAGGTAATATTGATCCTCACATTAGAGTAAAACAATACATGGATGGAACGGAGATGTTCTTGAAAATGTTAATTTTATTAATCGTATCTTATCTTTATTTAATATATTATGGGAGAAAATCTACTTGGAATGTGAAAGGATAGAATAGGACGAAGTAGTAGTTGGAATGTTTTAAAGGGATTCTTTAGACAGTCAGACCGCTATTTGTCTTACGTATAATACTTGTTGTCGTGGGAAGCGAGCAAATTAATTACTCCATTCGATTCATAATAAGAGTCGTTTTAAAAAAATACGCGCTTATTAAGAAAGTTAATGAAATTATAGATATACCCTTATTAATACTCCCATAAAATTACCTCGTGAATCAGCATCTTAAATTAAGATGAGAGAGA
>JANZLF010000222.1:14137480-14149796 GCA_026546835.1 Erythroxylum foetidum
AATCACATCTATTACAAACTTCATATACAAACTTACTTATTTCATACTTTTTATATTTCTAAAATTTACTTAAAGATTGGGGTCCAACAATCAGTATAAAGATAGATCGAGATAGAGCCAACAAAAAGCTGATGTTTTTGTAAGAGAAGTACATTAAGAAAGTACTTTGAAGGTTTACCATGGAAAAGTCTAAAGCAATTAGCTATCCTCTTGCTACTCACTTTAGACTGAGTGTTAAGCAATGCCCTTCTACTAACAAAGAGAAGAAAGTGATGTAGCAAGTTCTATATGCTTCGGCAGTTAGAAGTTTGATATATGCTCTGATGTGTACAAGGCTAGATATAGCACATGCCGCGGGAACAATTAGTCATTTTTTTCAAATCCTAAAAAGGAGAATTCTGAAGCAGTGAAGTAGATTATGAGATATCTTAAAGGTACTACTAGTCTAGAACTTAATTTTGGTAGTGAAAGGCATTTGCTCATTGGTTATACTGATTCAGACATAACCGGAGATGTTAATTCCCACAAGTCCACTTTAGGTTTTATGATTACTTTCAGTGGCAAAGTTATGGCTTGACAGTCTAGGCTTCAAAAACATGTTGTATTTTTTACTACCAAAGCAAAGTTTATTGCAGCAACCGAACCATACAAGGAGTTGTTTTAGATGAAAAAGTATGTCGAAGAGCTCGGTTTCAAGCAGGATATGCATGTGATGTATTGTGATAGTCAAAGTGCTATTCACCTTGGCAAGAACTCTACATTCCATGCAAGATTAAAACATATTGATGTGAGGTATCATTAGATTAAAGAATATTGATAAGAGTAGTTGTCAAAAATCCATACCAATCATAATGATTTGGATATGATGACCAAGTTTTTGCCTAGGGAGAAGCTTGAAGTTTGCCTCTTGATTTTCGAAATGGCAGACTTCTCTTCTTTATCATGAGGGGGAGATATGCTAGGTTGGGTCACTCCAAATAGGGGACCAACTTATGCCTACTTTGAGGGCATTTTAGACAATTCTTTAGAACACATAAATACCTCTTCTTTAGTTGTTTTTATAACTTAGTGTATTGAGAGAAAGAAGTGGGAAAACCTAAATTGAAAGGGAAGAGTGAGTAGAAAGTTTTTGCACAGTGTCATCAAAAGAAAATAGCAGCAGAGGAAATTTCACAGTTGGATCGAGCTGAAATTTTGATAGATTGTTTAGGGCTCATTGCTCTTCAAATTAAACGACTGGTCTCTAACTCCAGTTATATGTCACAAACCGTACATGTTGTTTTGGGAGGTGAGATTTTCTATTTTTCTTTCTCTCATATGATTCTTATCCAAACTTTGTGTTGAACTTGTGATAAGGCAAGAGTTTTTCTTGATGATGTTGTTGAGCTCCTAGATGACCTAGAAAGATTTATAAAACCCATTAATTTTATTTAGTGGAGATATTTGGGTGGACTACTATGAGGCCCCAAATTATAAACTAATTGAAATGTTACAATCCATGAAAGCATATGTGATATGATTATTAATTTCATATATTTTGAATCTTGGTTTGATAGACCATAATTAGTAACTTGGAATTAATTGATGCCATTAGAAGATTGATGAATTCAAATGTACATTTGGACTAGGAAAATTGTCAAGCAGCAAGATAAGTTGGTATAAATAAATTTGGATGACTAAGACTATGAATTAGCGAAATTTGGCATGGAAATTAAGAGATAAATGGCATAGCTAACTAATTGACATATGGCAACGTTGGTTAAGTGAAAAATGACCCAAAATAATTATGACAATTGGTAGCTTAAATGGAGGGAAAATGGACTACATACTTTAGAGTTAAATGTCATATTGAGATAGTGACACCTAGTAACATATGTGTTAAGCCATTGCAAGGAAATTTCTGCACCCTATATTCTTGCCTTATTCTCCACCAAAACTCTCTCACTTAACTTCTGGATTTTTACTTCAATTTGGATTATCAACACTTAAAATCCTTGCTAGATACTGCATCAAGGAAGTAGATTATGTTATCTTCTATATTGTCTTCTTGGTGCAAAGATTTGCACCTTGATCTTGGATGTGTGCTAGTTGCATGAAGGGCTAGTTTTGTTTGTTTTTGGAAGTAGGACTTTGAAGTTAAGAAGTTAAGGGAATGGTAAACTTGATTCCATGGTATAATATGAATTATTTTATGCTTGAATTGGGTTGAATATATATTGAATTGATGATGAATTGGGGTCTGGAACATAACACTTGTTTGATAGCTTTTGTTTTGGATGTTGATATCTGAAAGATCATGGATTGTGAGATGCTTAATGAATGATTTTTGAATTGGTTTGGACATAAATTTGATCAAGTATTGAAGCATGAATAAGGTAGAATTAAAGTGAAATTGATGGACTTTAGTGAAGGTGTATCGAATGGAAGTGAAGAGGTTAAGTTTTGGAAACAAATTGAAGGTTATGGGTGAGTGAACCTTCAATTCACTCATCCTATGATCATGGGATTTATAAGGAACACTCCCACGATCGTGGAAAAATGGTCAGGAAGGTGAAAAACTGGTTTTGTGTAATTGTTGAACTATATAAGGTTAGAACATTTTATTTTGTACATTAGGACTTAATTGGATTGTTAAATGAACTTAAATTGAGGTTAGATTAATTGAGTAAAAGTTAATTTAGTTATGGATTGTTAATTGAGGTAATTATTTAAGGAATGTGTGGTTAGTAAATAATGTGTCTAATTTGAAATTTATGGTGTGTTTAAGGATGAATGTGTACTTATGAACACAAATGTGTTTCAAAGGATTTATATGATGTGAATTGAATATGATTGTTTGTGAATTAAGAATTTGTGTAATTATATGTAATGTGTAAATACATAATGCAATTATTGGTACATTATTGCAAATGTTTATGTTCATGATGTAGCACCATACTCTCGTAAGACACGTACTCAATATCCTAAGTGATATCTAGGTCTGTCGGTCAGTAAAATCTCGTTACAAATTTTTTTCAAAACAATGCACACGTACTTGAAAATCAATTATCAAATTGGGCCCACTTTATTTCATAAACATTTTTCATTTATAAGTGTTACCAACATTTTTTTCAGATGGTCAGAATTTCACTAATCGCTAGGGCCCATTTCAAATACAAAACACTCACAATCATAATGTCATTACAATATAAATACATTTGCATATACATTGTACAATAATTTTGGAATACATTCCTTAACAAAAAAATTACTAGAAAATTCTATGTAGACACAAACTGATCCCGAACTCTACCTCTTATTTGAATGTAGTGGTTATACTCCCGTTTGCCCAATGGGATAGCTCTTCTGAGCCTGAAAAATATTGCAAATTTTGGGTGAGTTTTGCGAAATCAGTGAGTGACCATATTTGATGGCTCACTCAGTCACATAACGTATAATTCACATCATTTATCTAATAATCACATTGAATCACATACACTTGATCAATCATTTCACATTTTACACTCAACGCATTATAATCATTCATATCATACATATGCAGTGCACATGAGACTCATTTTTTATTTATTACTTTGTTGTGACCGAGTGCCTAAATTGTCTCGTATTTATTGTGGATACCGGGCTCATTGATAACTGTCCGGTATCTGTTGGGGATACTAGGCTCATTTTACATAGTGAGCCTTTGACTCTTATATACTTTCTAAGCTTTAAGCTCTTTTTTCATAATATGAGCTTTAAGCTCTTTTTCAGTGGCTACTCCGGTCACAACTTCCTGTATGTTTCATGCATTCAAGTAATAGAATGCATCACATATCATATGCTCAATCGGTCACATATTTACATATTCACATTCAATTCACATTTTCCATCGAACCCAAATTTCGGCATTCAACATCATTATTGAGTAACACTTTTTCAATCATATGCATATTTGCATGTTTCTTCGGAACTAGGTCCCGACATTCAAAGATCACATTTAGAAGCACTTATTTTATCATGTTCACATACAAGTAGCACTTCAATATTGCATTCAAGCATCAGAAACATCGGACCTTCATTATTTGAAATCACACAATCAAATCACATTCGCATCTCATTCATAATTACTCAATTCATAACTTAAACAAAATAAATAATAAAGTAAGACCATCTAGGTCTACTCATAGTATGCTTCAGATTAGCATTAGTTTCCATGATTCGGAAACATTTAGATGGGGACATTTTATCCTATATCATCATTATGCAAAACACATATTGGACACACATTATTGATTGGGCAATCACATAAACATTTAGTTTTACACACATGTATATGTGTAATGTATAATGCATTCTCAATGACAATCCCAGGTATAATTTCTAAATTCACATCTTATGCTCATTCTCATTTCATGATCCATATTTGTCTAATTAAACTTAGATTTACACTTCATTTGCACATGATCATTCTAAATTCTCCATTCAATCTTTACCCTTTGTATTTGTCTGGCTTATTCATAAGCTTACACCTCAAGAATACTTGGTTACTCTATATCATAACTTAATTTCTCATTATCTCTTTTCTAACCTCATATGATCTCATAATATCTAATTCTCATTCATAATTAATACACTTGGTTACTCTATATCATAACTTAATTTCTCATTATCTATTTTCTAACCTCATATGATCTCATAATATCTAATTCTCATTCATAATTAATCACTTAATACCTATTACTCAACTTCTTTGAATCATAGCTACAATCATATGAACATCTTCATTCCCATTATACTCATACCTTGGTTCCTTTGATATTATCCCTTCATTCACTAAGTTATAACTCATTTTCACTTCAAACATATCATACATTAGTCACATAAGCCAAGGATCATTCTAGGTTCAATTTAAGACCCATTTAAGCCTTAATTAGTATCATTTAATCTATGAATGTCCATTAAATTGACTTTTATAGGTCACTTACAGAAATCTTAAATTTTGACCCTGTGGACATCAAAATCTCTTCTTAAGTCTTCATACAATTTATAGATATTGAAATCCTATTTTTAAACTTACTTAAATTACCTCAATTTGAGTTCTACACAAAAAGTTATACCTCTTGCACCAAAGTATGTCCAATTGCATTCTATGTTTTTCATATTTCTAACTCTTTACTAACAACATTGAAGTCCTCATGCTTAGTCTATCATTTCTAGTTCAATACTTATCATTTTCACATCATTATTAACTCCATTTTAAATAAATATCATTCATAAGCAAATTATAATCCATGATTGATCATGAATAGCAAAACAGAACGTATACATATATACACCATCATCATTAACTTTCAGCACCCAGTACTTATTTATAGTCAAAATCTAAAAATCTTAAAGACAGAATTTGAATTATATGTCTTCATGAAACATGTGGCATTATGTATCTAATTTAATCCAAATAAAAAATCATTTCATTTGGATAGATACAGAACAATTCAGGCCTAAAATACCAATGCATATACAATGGAAATGTTACAGTTAACATATTCCAGCACATATTCAACTTCATTTCCATTTTCATTTCACTTCTTAGTATCACCTTAATTCATCTCATCTCAATAAAATAACTGAACATCTTAGTTGGCATAACTTCACTTTCATTATACGCTTGATTCGCCACTCATAACATCTACACAACAACTCATCACTCATGGTTTTCATAATCTCTAAATAGAACACAAATGTACATTCATTTATCAATTTCCTACACTTTTCATTACCCCAAAATAGGACATAAACTTCTCTTCAATCATCAACTTTCTATTCTCATCCATACACTATTTTGATTATTAATCATCCATAAAACAAGAAATAATCTATTATTTATAAAAACAAAACATCACTAATTATTCATGTCTTCATCAACATATCATCACTCTTCAACCACCATTTTTTGATAATCATTAACCTAAAAAACATCCCTATATCAACCTATGAATTATTGAATAGCATATGTACAAAAACAGGAAATTTATTCATCCATTTCTTCATTCACATTATAGCATATAATCAACTTCCTTTAAGTCATCAATCTATCACCAACCATCATCATACATGTTTCATTTAACAAATCATAAGGAACAATATTCTAGTTGCTTTAGTTAGCTTCAAGATCTTCAAAATCACCAATAAACCCTAGCTCTTTCCTCTCCACGATCATCAACTTTTATGGAGGAATGGGTTGAGTCTTTTAGTAGCAAGGTGAAAAAGACAAAGAAAAGGAAAGTAGCAAGTGAAAGGTGAGAGCAATATTTAACGTTGATAAAGGTGGGTGAGAGTGAGTGTCGTGGAGATGAAGAAGAAATGAAGAAGAAGAGAAAGAGATTAACAAGAGATGATGACAATGAATAAAGTGAAATACAAATAAAAGTAAGATGGTCTTTCAATAAAGAGTGAATAACGTGACTGAGGGATGAGTGGTGAGTGGCAAGTGTGGGGACACTTTTCACTTGCCACTTGTCATCTTTTTATGGTTCCAATTGGTCCCCTTTAATATCTAATCCATTTAAATCCAATTTCTACTCCAATTGTCTCCCAATTTTTCATGACATTTGTCATTAAATCTTAATGTCACATTTTAAAATTTCTATTGCCATTTGAAATTTATTTCAATCACTATTAATCAATTGTTCTACTACTTGGCATTTTTCTAGTCCAAAAATACCCTCAAATTTTAGAAAATTTTCAAAATTTCACCAAAATTCTAAGTTAATAAATATACTCTCCAAATCAAAATTTCATACATATAATCCATCATTCCAAAAATAATCACATTTATATATCAATTATACCCGAAAATGTCAAATGAGTGCATGAAAAATTATTTTCATATGTAAAAATCACTATTCACGTGTGTATGTATGCTATATTATGCATAAGCATGAAATGTTTTTTTCTTAATCTCTCTTTGATCTCACAAGTACCAAATTTTAGGGTTCTAACCTTTAGTATGAGAATGGGATGTTACACATGAGGTATGTTAAGTTATTGGATATGAAAGATTATGCTCAATTTGAGAAAAATGGAATAAAGACATATGTTATGCACTATATCTTTTGCATATGATTCTGAAATCTAAAATGTTTTGTTTTAAAACTATCAAGTCCTAGTCATGAGTAAATAGGCATGTCTAGAAGGGTCTGCAGCTGCTTTTATAACCAAACACTAAGGTGTCTTCTATGTTAGACACTTTGGTGTCTTCTAATTTTAGACACTTATATGTCTTCTGTTTCAGAGAATTAAGTCTCTTTTGTTTCAAATGCCAAACATGAGTATCTTCTGTTTTGGTCTCATTACCCATTTCTGTAAAAAGGATTAGTAGGATAACTTGTTTTGTATTATATTACATGCTTAGTTTTGATATAATCAAGCTCTATTTTGAAATAACTAAGTTCTATTTTGGTATAATCAGATATTGTTTTGATACAATCAAGTTCTGCTTTGGTACTTTAAAGTTCCGTTATGATATTATGGTATTATGTTCTGATACTTGTAAGTTTGGGTCTGAAGTCAATATATCCTTTTTTGATATATTATATTTTGTTCTAAGACACATATTGTTTGGATTGGCTTTTATATGAACAATTAAAGATTGCTTGAGATCGGATCTAATTTTGTATATGTTAATGTTAGACGACTATTAGAAATAGTCATCAAATTATATCTTGTTTAGTTATTTCCCCACTAAGCTTTATGCTTAACACGTGGTTTTGCTTCCATGTAGGTTCTGATAAGAAGGTTTAAACACTAGGACAAAGACAAATGAACGACAAAGACAACCGTAGTGGCCAAGGAGATTGTGTTTTGTTATGAAAATGTTCAGTTTGTTTTTGAGTTGTATTTAATATAATGAGACATATTGGAATTTGTATTTTGTTTGAGGGTTTGTAATAACCTTAACACAAGTTGGATTTGGATTTAAGGATTGTATGTGATAAGTACCATGTGTATGTTATGTTTTGAATATGACCCAACCTATGAAATAAAATGTATGTTACTTGAGTTTTTGGAAGTGTTTGAGCATGTTTTGGATTGTTTTAGTTATATTTTATGTGGCATTTGTATATCCTCCTAGGGGGTAATGTGGGTGTTACAACTACGATCTCATAGTTTTTACTCCTTAGATTGGAGAGCTTTTCCATATAAATATTCTTAGTGTTCTTTTTTGTTGATGATTTTATTATCGCTGTTAGCTTAAGATATTTGCTTGTGGATATTGTGTGATTGATTAGTTTGGCCAAAGTGGTTCTTTTGTTGTTGGTGGATTTGGTGAGTTTTCGTTGCACAAGTAATTTGTGATTTGGATTTGTGGATTGATATTGGTTTCTCCCAAAAAAAATTCACTATATGTTGTTCTTAAAGTGAGATTCTCCTACTTTCTCTAATTGTGATGGGAGTGGTATTAAGAATAATGTTTGTTCTATTACGGTTTATGAGTTATACATAGATTTGAATATTATCTCTAGAAGATCAACTTGTTAAAAAAATTTTTTGGTTATCTACTAAAGCTTAGTACAAGGCACTAGTAAATGCAATAACGATGGACATATAGGATTAAAATTTATTAAATGTTGGGTGTTTCTCTTAAGCAACCTTCGACCTTATTTTGTGATAATATAAAAGCAACGTGTTTATGTGCTAATCTGATTTACTATTCGCACATGAAGCATTTAACCCTTAACTATAATTTTTTGTGATCTTTTGATAGCTCTTTATGTGTCCTACATATTAATTGCAAGTATCAACTAGTAGAAGTGCTTACAAATCTTTGGGCCGCTATCAATTTCTTCATTTTAGTTTTAAGATAAAGATTTTAATAGATCTTTCATCTTACGGGGGTCTTAAAGGGTAAGTCTAGACACTAAAACAGATAATCTTATTGGAGACGAATTCAAATGTTGCTAAATATTAAAAAATCATGTGAAATAATAATTTGTGATGAAAAACAATCGTCACCCTAATGGTCACTAAATTTGGTAGTAAAACAATATTTGCGACATTTTTTGAAATTGTCGCAGAAGGTTTTGCATATGCAATATATTCGTTGATAAAACATATAACCATTGAGAACCAAAAACTTCATACATATGAATTTGCGGCGTATATGTTTAGTAGATAAAGTTTTTATCTGTGAAACCGTAGTTGTAGGTAATTATTTTTATTGACGATTTTGTTTTTGCAACATAATAGTTGTAGCTACTAATTGTTTGTTGTACGTAAATGTTTTTAGAGATGTTATTGTAAACGTAAATAATGACATTTTGTAAAGATTTTGTTTTGGTAGCTAATACTTTTTAGTGACAAACATTTATTTTTAAATATAAATTTTATTATAATTGTTAAAAAAGTTAATTTAATTTATTACAAATTTTAAGATAGTTTGAAATATAAAATAGTTACATTTTATAATTACTAATGATGACATAATTTTTTAAATAATAATAAATTGAAATAAAATAAACATAAAAAATGTAATGCATTTTATTAAAAAAATTATAGGTTAATTACAGAATTTGAACAAAATTTATAAACAAACTAAGACTCCTCATTGTCACTATTACTGACATAGTTTGAGCCAAGTAATTGTTTGGCCATCTTTTAAGCTTGTTCACTTCTTTTACATTACGATCTAACTTCTCTTTTGTACATTGTAACATAGTCTTTAGTAACTGGTTCTTCTCTTGAAGAGCTATGATATATGTTGGTCATGACAAAGGTGCACCAACAAGCTTAGGACCATACTCAAGACCTTTGATATACCCCGATCTTGTACCAAGGATATTGTTGTAAATGTTATTGACATTGAGTTGATTCCCCTAAGACAACGATGTCTGCAACAACTCTTGTATCTTATCCTACAATTTAAAGTACAAAATCGAGTTAAGTAAAAAATTATTACTTAGTTTTACATAAAAAATAAACTATAATATTAATTTTTTTTCTACATACATAATTGCTTTGTGCCTTTTTAGATGTTCAACCTTCACCTTCCTTGTAGTGTGTTAGCTTGTACAGTGTAATACTATCACATTCTTGTCCTTGAAGTTGAGTTTGACTCTATTATATGAATTTAAAAAATTAGAAGGTGTGAAAAACCCAACACCTGAGGGAAGAACTATCACGGTTTCAATTGGTACCTTCAAATATGCAAGGACTCTTCTCAGGAATTCAGACATCGAAGACTCAGTTACTTTTATCGACTCTCATATCACTTGGAATCTAAAAAAATAATTAAATCATTATCATTTATAGATGCAATCAACTGGACTTAGCTTTAAAGTTAATTTATTGTTGTATCTATAAGAATTCATCAAACAATCTCTCTACTAGTTAAGGATCAAGCTCTGTACTATTGAGTGTGAACTGTTATTGTTCTTGTTCTATGACTGCAAGAACTGTTAATCTTCTAATTCAAAGATATATCCTATTATTATATTGATACAATTATTAAAATTTTTATAACTAATTTTTGCACTATTAGTAATTGTTAATGATTAATTAATACTACTGTTTAACGTTAAAATTATGTTATATATGCTTTCAATAGTACGTTGTAAATTTTCAAAAACAAATCTCCAATAAAACATATCTTAGTTATGATGGATTATAAAAATATTAGTTTAACAATTTTGGAAAATGTGAATTCTTTGGTAATGATTTTGACAAATGATCACCAAATGAGTTACAAATTACTATGGAACCTGTAGTAATGATTTTAGAAATCGTCAATAAATGTGGACCATTTGGTGATGATTTTAAAAATTTGTCACCAAATGTTAATCATTTGGTGACGCTTTCAAATATCGTTACTAAATGGTTACTTTTATCGACAATGTGAAAAATAGCAAAAAAATACAAAGTTAAATGTCTATGAACCTTTGGTGGCTATTTATGAAAATCGTCACCAAACGTCGTTTTAGTGACGATTTTACATAATCGTCACCAATTATGAACCTTTTGGTGATGATTTTGGAAATTTGTCACTGAATGTTTACCCAATTATGGTGACGATTTCTGAAAAGTGTCATTAAATATCGTCACCAATTATGAACCTTTTGGTGATGATTTTGGAAATTTATCACTAAATGTTTACCCAATTATGGTGACGATTTCTGAAAAGCGTCGCCAAAAATTCATTTAACGACGAATGTATAAAATCGTCACCCAATGTCGACTATTTTGTGACAACTTTTGGGAATCGTCACTCAATGTTCACCATTTGAGAATGATTTTTGTGATTCGTCACCAAACAATCCTTTTGTAAAACTTTTATAATTAGTTGCTAAAGGCTTAGTTTTAATGACAAATTTTAAAATCGTCACAATATGATCACTTTTAACGATGATTTTTAGAACGTTGCAAAAAAAAGTAGCTAAATATCTACTATGTTGTAGTGAGAGATTACAAAACTCTATCTCAAATTTTATATTATTGTAATAGCTCAAATTTTATCTTCTTGTAATCACACCTATTTATATCCTACGTTTTTATTTATATCCAACGTTTCCATAGCTCTCTTGTATAAAGTGTAGCCATTTAAATTAAATAAAATTATAGCTTGCAAGTTCTAACACTTTTCGTAGCCACCATAGATGATCATAATCCCTTAAACCAAATTAAAGTAATGAATATGCAATGAGTTAAAAAGTATATATCTTCACTGGTATTTGTCCTCTGAAGCAAACAGATAAACCCAGCTCAAAAGTTTAATTAGTGGGAAAGCCAAATGATTTATTTAGTAAATGACTTATTAGTCATTTTTTGGTAGATTGAAAAGTTTTAGTAGTTTAACTATGTCAAACCGCTAATAATTATGTTTGATAATCAATTAATTAAGTTGACGGATTGAATCCAATCCGTTGGTTTTGAAAACTTTATTATGAGGAGCGTTTTTTCCTACGATTGGCAAATTAAGGGACAAAAGGACTATTACATTTAAAAGTTATTACAAATTAATAAAAAAGACAGATATAGAAATAGAGATAAGAGATATAAATTTGATTTAATTTATACAAAATTTAAAAAGTTATTCACACTACAAGAAAAGGAGTCTTTTAGCGTCGTTTTTAAAGTAAACGTCGTGAATGGCCTGAGGTATTGACGACGTCTGAAGAAACATCAATAAAAGAAGGAAGATTCTGCGACGTTGTATTAAGACGTCGGGGATAATGAAAGTGTTTGACGTTGTTTTGGTAGAAAGATGATAGGATTGAAATATCTTATATTTTCTTATGCATTTACATGTGATTTCAATCCTATTTTGTTAGATAAAATGCTC
>JANZLF010000222.1:14165391-14179486 GCA_026546835.1 Erythroxylum foetidum
TCTTTATGCACTTTCTAAATAAGGTTTTATCCACCTAACCTCTAGTGAACTTATTCTCAATAAGAAAAGAACTCAGACAATCATACCAAGCTCGAGGAGTTTGTTTCAAGCCATACAAAACCTTATGAAGTCTATAGTCATGATCCGGTTTCTTGACATCTTCGAAACTTGGAGGTTGCTTTACATAAACTTCTTCATCTATAAAGCCATTTAGAAAGGCACTCTTCACGTCCATTTGAAATAGCTTTATATCGTGACAGACAACATATGCAAACAATATCCTAATAGCTTATAGTCTTGCTACAGGAGCATAAGTCCCATTGTAGTCTATTCCTTCCTACTGATTATAACCTTGTGTTACTAATCTTGCGTTGTTACGACTCACTCTACCTGATTCGTCTAGCTTATTCTTAAAGAACCATCTAGTTCCAATGATGGACTTTTTCGGTGGTTTGGGAACTAAGGACCAAACTTTATTCCTAGTAAATTAATTCAGCTCCTCTTGCATGGCTAAGATCCAAGCTTCATCTTGAAGAACTTCATTATTTGCTTCTCTTCTGAATTTGGACCTAGTCCGCACACCTTCCAAGGTCTCTCCTATAATCAACTCTTTTGGATGAGAACTCTTATATTTCTAATCTCTCTTCAAATCAAGAGTCTCAGGAATATCTTCAACTTTGTTTAAGGAAGTTTCTGATGGTGATACTTCTTCACTATCAACCAAGGGTACTGAAAGAATTTCATTATCAGGATCATCTCTCCTACTTGGTTGAGAACTATCATCAAACTTGACATAAATGGTTTCCTCAATAGTCTTAGAGGTAAGGTTGTAAACCCTATAGGCTTTTGATCATAGAGAATAACCTAGAAAAATTATAGAATAACTCTTAGAGTCGAATTTATCCAGAATTTCCTTTGTATTCAATATAGAGCACTTGCAACCAAATGGATGGAAGTAGGATATATTGGGTTTCCTGTCATTCCACAACTCATATGGAGTTTTATTCAACAAAGGTCGCAGAAGTATTCTATTTTGAATATAACATGCTGTATTCACAGCTTCTGCCCAGAAGTACTTAGGAAGATTCATCGCACACAGCATAGTCCTAGCCATTTTCTGAATCGTCCTATTCTTCCTTTCAACAACTCCATTCTGTTGTGGAGTTCTAGGGGCAGAGAAATTATGAAAAATTCTGTTCTCTTCACAATACATTCTAAACTTTTCATTTTCAAACTCACCACCATGATCACTTCTAATACTAGCTATAGACATTCATTTCTCAACCTATAACTTTTTGGATAGGACTTTAAAATACTTAAAAGACTCATCTTTATGTGATAAAAATAATATCCAACAAAATCTAGTCAAATCATCAACAATAACAAGACCATACTTCTTTCCGTCAAGACTCAATGTTCTAGTTGGACCAAATAAATCTATATGTAACAACTCTAGAGGTCTAGAAGAAGTTACAACATTTTTAGAAGAAAACGTTATTTTAACTTGTTTTCCTTTTTGACAACTTTCACAAAAGAAATCCTTATTAAAACATATTTTTGGTAAACCTCTTACCAAATCATGTTTAATCAATTTGGAAATATGTTTAAAACTGATATGACCTAGCTTTTTATGCCAAATCAATTTTTCTTAATCAGTAGATATAAAACAGGAAAAATTTTGATTTTGAAAATCTTCTAAATTGATTTTGTAAAGATTATTTTTTCATTTGGTAGAAAAGAATATGGACTCATCCTTGTTTTTTGACTTCTCAAGAATTTTGATTGAAGGACACTTTAAAACCAGAATCACACAATTGACTGACACTAATCAAATTGTGTTTTAAACAATCAACTAGCATCACATTATCAATGCATGCAAAGAAATCTTTACCTATTTTACCAATTCCAATTATCTTCCCTGTTGGTTGTCTCCAAAAGTTACCGATCCTCCCTTCTTATATTGAAGATCTAGGAACATAGACCTTCTTCCCGTCATGTGTCGCGAGCATCCATTTTCCAAGTACCAATGGTGCTGGCTGCTTTTTCCAAGGAAGGATATCTGTAAGTGGTATTATCTGTCTCTTAGGTACCTAGATTTTCTTGGGTCCTTTAGGGTTAGTTTGTGCACAATTCATAGTATGATGATGCAATTGATGATATCTCTGATAATGATTCGGTTGATGAAATTTCTTCCTAAAGGGAGCAAAAACCTTTTTATGTTGAGAATGGTTTTTACTAAAACCTAATCCAATTTTATCATTAGGGTGTCTGTATTTTCCTAGCATATCATTCATCTTCCTCGTACTCTTTGTAAATGTTGATAGAGCAGCTGAAAGACTATTTATTCTCTGTTTCAACTTATTGATTTCTTCAGATCTATCTACTACAACCTTTTTCTTCAACTCATCTACTTGTTTCTTTAGGCAGACATTTTCCTCTTCTAATGCTTGCGTGTTTCTCAAGTTTTCTACATACTTTTTTCTTAAGCAACTTATACTACTTTAGAATTTTATGAGAATCTTCTAATAGTTCTGAGTATGCATCTTGTAATTCATTAAACTTTGAGGTTACCTCCTCGTCACTTTCTTCCTCAGCTACCAGGTAGATATTTGCTTGCACTGATGCTTCTGAGTCCGTATCTGATTCAGATGAATCTAGATCTTCCCAGGTTGTCATCATGCTTTTCTGGCCTTCTTTACTCTTCTTTGGCTTTTTATTTAACAATGGACCCTCAGACTTGTAATGTCCTGGTTTATTGCATTCATAGCATATGATGAATGTTTTCTCGTTCTTCCCATCATCTCTTCTATTCTTCTTAAAGTAGGATTCTTTATTTCCTTTAGCCTTTTTCTTCCACATGCTTCTGATCTTTCTTGAGATAAAGGATAGTTCATCATCTTCCTCGCTTGAAGTATCGTCTGAGTTACTGCAATCATCATCCTTGATTGCCTCAATCTTCAGCGCTTTTGACGATGAACTTTTCTTTCTTTGATTCTTCTGATTCTTCTATCCAGCCTTCAATGCTATGGATTTGTCCCATCTGGGCTTATCTTCATCATCGATTTCAACTTCATGTATCTTTAGAGATCCAAATAATTCATCAAGCTTCAATACGCTTAAATCCTTGGCTTCTTGTACAGCTGTAACTTTTGGTCTCCATCTTTTCGATAGGCTTCTTAAGATCTTTCTAACGTGATCTTGATTGTTGTACATTTTACCGAGAGCTTTAAGTCCATTAATGATAATTTGAAATCTTCCAAACATTTGATCGATAGACTCTTCGTCCTTCATTTTTAACAGCTCATACTAGTGTACAAGAATGCTTATCTTGGACTCCTTTACTTGATTTGTGCCTTCGTATGCGATGGATAGCGTATCCCACATCTCTTTCATAATATCGCATTTGTGAACTTTATCGTACTCACTTCTGCTTAGGGCACAAATCAAGAAGAACTTGGTCTTCGAATTTAACTGGAATCTTGCTTTTTGTTCTACCGACCATCTGATTCGTGGAATGGCATTTCCTTCTTCATCTACTAGTGTATAAAGTCCATTTTCTATTAGCTCCCAAAGATCAATATGAGTACATTCAATGAAGAGCTGCATCCCGTCTTTCCAGTAATGATAGTCTTCTCCATTGGACGCCGGAGGTCGAGTTCCCGAGGCACCTTCAGCTATATATACGTGTGATTCTGCCATGGATCTTTATCCACACTTTGTTACGGTGGTTCTTGGACACCGAGCTCTGATACCAATTGAAGTGAATCACACGTTAGTATACGATATACAAATGCATAAGAAGGGGGGTTGAATTGTGTATTCAAATTTTTAGTGCAATCCCCTTTTTAAAAATTTGCTTTCTTAAAACGATTGACAAACAATATTATGAGGTATTTATATCGATAATAGAAACAAGAGTTAAGAGTTGAGAGTGGGAATTGACATAGCAATTTTATACTAGTTCACCCCAAACCATGGGCTACGTCCAGTCCTCAGAATCCCTTCTGAGATTTCACCATACTTCACAAAAGTACAAGTATTCTTTTCATGGAGCCTCTTCAGGTCTCTTACAACAAGTATTATTTTTCTCACTTAGCCTCTTCAGGCTCGCAACTTTTCTTCTTTCTTACAGAAAGATATTGCAAGCTTTGTTACAGAAAATATAGCTCTCGTGTTTCGCACAAATATAGTATTTAATGTTTTAAAAATCACTAACTTTTTTAGTCTTCGACTTCGATTCATATTTATAGTCTTCGTCTTCAACTGCTTCTTGACAACTACTTCTTTCTTATTATTTCTTGATCTTTAAAGAAACAATTATTCAGTTGAGTTCTGTAACTAACTCAAACTGACTTGATTCTTCATCTTCGATTCTTTCGTCTCATTTTTGGCTTCGCTTCGTCTTATTTTTATCATCTTATTTTGCTTGTCTCATTTCTGCCTTCTATTTTGCGTCTCATTTTGCTTCTGTCTCATTTCTGTCTTTCCGTCTTATTTTTCTTCCTTCTCATTTTCTTCCGTCTCATATTTATCTGCTTCCGTCTCATTTTTATCTGCTTCCGTCTTATTTTTGCTTCCATCTCATTTTTGCTTCTGTCTCATTTTGCTTCCGTCTCATTTCTTCCGTCTCATTTATGTCTTTGCATCTTATTTTTCTTCCGTCTTATTTTTATCTGCTTCCGTCTCATTTTTTATTCCATCTCATTTTGCTTCCGTCTCATTTCTTCCATCTCATTTTCTTCCGTCTCATTTCTGTCTTTGCGTCTCATTTTGTTTTCTACATCATTATTTGGTTTTCATCAAAATTAATCGTAAAGTCATTTTGACTTAACAATTCTAATATCATAACCCAGCTTCTTATCATTCCTTTTCTAACATTATATGCTCTCATAATACCCAATTCTCATTCACATTTACTTAATACATATTACTCAACTCCTTTGAACCATAACTAAAATCATATGAAGATCTTCATTCACATTATACTCATGCCTTTAGTACTTTCATATCACCAATTCATTCACTAAGTTATAACCTTTTATAACCCCAATTATCACGTCATACATATCACACATTAGTCATTTAATCAAAACACCATTATAGGTTCAATTCAAGCCCCATTCTAGCCTAAATTAAGACCAAATTACCAATGCGGACATTCATGTCTATTAGGCAGACATTCATGTCTGTTGGTCACTTATAGAAATTTGAAAATTTGACCTTTAGACAGCAAAATCTCTTCTCAAGGTCTTCATAGAAGTTGTATAACCCAAAGTTATAATCAAAAGCATAATTTCAATCTAAGATCCAAAGAAAAATTTATGCCTCTTGCCCTAACATATATCCAATTGCATTCTTATTTCCATATTTCTAACTCTTTACTTACTACATTCAACACCATAGGATTGGTTTATCATTTCTAGCTCAATTACTCATCATTTCCCTACCATTCTTAACTTCATTTCAACTCAATATCATCTATAAACAATTTATAGCTCATAATTGATCATGAACACTAATAACAGAGCATATACATATATATAAATTCATCATCAACTTTCAGCACTCAGTACACAACTTTAAGTCAAATTTGAAACTCTTAAAGACAATTGGAATTCGGTGTCTTTATGAAAAATGTAGTCATATGTCTCTAATTTAATCCAAATAAAAATCATCTCATTTGGATATCTATAAAACAAGTTATGGCTAAATTATAGATGCATAATCAATGGAAAATGTTACAACTAACATTTTTCTAGCACACTTTAAGCACCATTATCATTTTATCTCTAAACTTTTATCCCAGTTCTTCCCTTTTCAAGACACTACACTTGCCTTTTCTCTAAGTTCAAATCTCAATCTAATCCATGTCTAAAACAACCAATGATACACGTTTTTATCCAACAAAAATGGAACATAACAATATCCATTCACAAATTAATTTATCTGCCCTTCTTTCTACATCATTTTTGGATTCATTCTAATTCTAAATCATCTCTACATCAATTTGTGAATCATTAATCATCATACAAATAAAATCAAGACATCTTCATATACATTTCATCACTCACGTTATAGCATACATAAAAACACCATTTTATGTCCATTTAACCTTTAACTATCTTCATCCATGCTTCATTCAACAAATAAAGAAAAGAAATGCTTATACTTACTTTTTTAGTGTCAATGTCTTCAAAACACACTTAACCCTAGCTTCCGTTATACATCCCACGATCATCAACTTTCAAGGTGAAATGGATTGGATCTTTTAGCAATAATAAGAAGATAGCAAGATATTTAGGTGGCTAGTAATGGAAGAAAGCAAGGTTCCATTTTGATTCTTGGAGAAGAGAGTGTCGTGAGAAGGAGAGGAAGATAAAGAAAATGAAGAAGGTGAAGAAGTAATTAATGAGTGAAAGACCATGAGATGGTTTTTAAGTTGGGTAAAAATTCATGAGTGGTGAGTGGCAAGTGTTGTGAAACTTTGTACTTGCCACTTGTCAATTTATTATGGTCTCTAATTGGCTCTTTTAAAAAGCTAGTCCATTTGTCTCCAATTTTTAACCCAAGTTTTACCCAATTTTCAATGACACTTGTAATTAAATCCCAATTTCATTTATAAAAATTTTCACTACCATTTGACTCTTATTTTTACTACTATTTATCAATTGTTCTGTCACTTGACATTTTTCCTAGTCTAAAACACCCTTAAATTTTAGAAAATTCTCATATTTCTCTAAAAAATTTAATTCACTACTTATACACTTCAACTTAATTTTTAAGACACATAATCCATCATTCACATTATAATTGCATTAAAACAATCATTTATAACTAGAAAATGTCAAATGAATGCATGAACAATTCAATGTAATGTATGTAATAATCAAATTCACATGTGTATATGCTAACATTATGCATAAGCATAAAGTGCATTTTTCTAATCTCTCATTGCTATTTTCTCAATTATAGAAATCTAGGGTTCTAACCTTTTGTATGAAAATAAGACGTTACAATTCTTCCCCTTAATAAATTTCATCATTAAAATTCTTATATGATTGATCAAAAAGGTAAGAGTATTGTTTCATCATATGTTCCTCTATTTCCTATTTAAATGTCACCACTTGAATAATTGTTTCCAATTGATTATAGTCAAAGGAATCACTCGGTTTGTCAAGTACGTATTTTGATATCACACTATTTTAATTGTTTCCTTAATATATTTCAGATTACTCACAATTTCACTTTTGGTATCAATAACACATATATCGTATCATAATATTATTTCCTAAACATATCCATGTAACACTATGTGAATCTGAAACATCTTTTATTGGTAATATTAACTAGTAAGTCAATGGTCCTATTCTCACAATAGTTTCATAAGGACCAATTGATGTCGAGCTTACCTCCCCCTTTTTTCTCAATCTAAGCACACCTTGTTATGGCAATACTCTTATAATTATTTCACCTTTCTCTTGATATTTCACATCTCTTTAGTGTTAATACACTTAACTCTTATTTCTATCTCACTATTTTTCATACCTTCGAGGTTGATCCACCTGACTAGTTTATCTTTCTTGAATCACTTAATTTATATGTCAGATTCATTGCACTTATCAACAGCATCTCGAATCAATTCTGGCCTTCAATCATTTTTAGGCCTTATTTATCCAAATATAAATGTGGATGACGCTTTCTATCGTATAACACCTCATACAGTATTCTAATGATATCACTATGATAATGATTGTTATGCTTAAATTCAATTAAAACTGTACATTGACCTCATATTCCTATGAACTCTAACATATAAACTTAAAGCATATCTCCAACAGTTAAGACTATTGGCAACTCATATATGCAATCACTCGCTTCTACATCCTCAGTCGTTAAGTACAATGTCGGTGTATTCCTACTAGGATGTATAACAAAGGTACCATTTGTACTTTATCCAAAAATCTCTTTTCTCAATCATCTCCTTCAAGTACACATACTCTTTACTTCAATCACATAGTATGATTTTTCCAATTCAAACTCAAAATTTGGATTAATTTTTGATTTCTTAGTAAGATTCATAAATTTTGAATCCTCTATTTAGGCTTTATTGACTCTTTTATGTGAAACTAATCTTAAATTCAATAGCTAATGGTACTTTTATTTGCCCAAAACTCAACTCGACATTCTTTGCTCTTCATTGCACTAGATTTGGAAACCTCAATATCTAAATTTGTGCTACACCGCTATTGAATATTCTATTCAATGGATCAGATTACAACACTAGCTTTATTGAGAAATACTCATTTATACATTATAATTTTCAAGTAACTCTATCCATTATCTCAGTCTTGTATTCAATTCTTTCAAACTCAATAATTACCTCAAACTTTAATGATTTGTGTGTGTATATATATATATATATAATGTCTTCAAACTTTCAAAGCAATCACTATTGTAGCAAGTTTTTAATCATGTATCAAATATTCAACTCATGAGACTTTAATTATATCCATGCATATGAAATCACTTTATTATGTTGCAATAGATTGCAACTTAATCTCTAGTACGAAACATCATTGTATACTACGAAATGTCCAAATCTAAATGATATAATTAACATTGATGTTATAATTCCTCAAAATTCTTTTTACATTCATTAGTTATATGATTTATACGTTTTTCCTCATACATCTTTGTTAAAGGGCTAAGATCATTAAAAATCCCTTAACAACTTCTAGAAGTGTCTAATATACAGCTAGTTCTAGAAAACTCCAAATCTCTTATAAATTTTTTGGAGTTTCTCACTTCTTCATTACCTATATTTTCTCTTTTGGTCTCTCAATATGCCATGTTTAGATAATATACAACCTAACATTTTATTTTATCAAACTAAGATTCACTCTTATTAAACTTGACATATAATTGTTTTTACCTTCTTAATATGTAAGATTTCCTCAAGTATTCAAAATATTCTTCTCAACTTTTCGATTACATTCAATATATCATCTATGATCATAGTCACTAATTGATCCAAGCAAAATTGTAACAACTTATTCTTTAATACTATGATAATGTAGGGGGCATTGTTAACTCAAATAGATATTACCAAAACTTAATGTGCCCATGATTAGTTCTCGTAATTCCTTAAGTAACTAATTTCTCAATTAGGTAATATTATCTCATGTTATTTTTGGTTTCCCAATTGACTTCTTTTTTCAAATGATTTTCTCAATTCATTTGATTTCCTCTGATTTCACATTGACTTATTCTAATGTCTATGCATTCATACTAGTTTCTCCGAACATTTCAATTTACTTGCAATCTTAACTTCCTGTGTTAGTAACACATTCATCAAATCTAATTTGTATCTCCTGAGCATATTTATGTAGAATATACTGTGGACCTAAGTTCTCCTCACATTAACAATAACGTCTCCTCAAATTCAAGAATCCAATCACATAGTTGGATACTTTACATTAAACAAAAATGCATACACTCTTAGTAGCATATTCTACCTCTTATGCCTAAGTCTCAGTTAAAAATGGAGCTCCAATATCACTTCTAATTCATTACATAGTCATTTCTAGTTTGTTCCTTCATTGATCATTCTTAAAAATAAACCATCTGGTCTAAAGATTTCTTGTTGCTACCGTCTATATTGTTCTTATAATCTTTATCAATCAACTATTTTCATCATTGTTTATTAGCCACTCTTAGTACCTCAAGAAGATCAATTTCAACTATTCATAATATCTCAACAAAATCAATTTCTGTTATAACTTATATGATCAGAATATCCTTTAAAATAAGGCTTAGTGAAGTAGTAAGCATATTGATTTACTTTTATACCTTGGTATATACTATCAAGATCATTACATCTTATCTAGAGATGTATTTATGACAATTCACCAATTAATAACTCATGCTAAGGATAACTTAATCTCATTTGATTTTAGATAACACTTCTCCTTTTGTGCCAGTCCTCGATCGTGGGGACTATGCCACGATCATGCCCTTTTTCTTTTTCATTGAATTCATCACACATGGTAACATCATTAACAATCTCAATCTATCCCCGATTGATCACTATAAGCACTTTTATGTATTACTCTAATTCATCTTAGACTTTGAACTATAGGAACTACGACTAACAAATATTCATTAAGTTATAGATTGCTTCCTATATCATCTCCACACATATAATACATATTTACTCAATATTCTCACTTTATCATGGTGATCCCATTATCAGATATGTACTCACAATTACAAATCAGCTTAACCTTGACAACTTTTACATATACTACTATCATTATCTCACTTTCCAATTACCATTATATCGTCATACATACATATGTTCACAATCAATTAAAAATTATAGATGCATAATTATCCTAAAATTTTGATCACAACTACGCTAACATATTCTTATGCTGGATCATAACTCTTGTCACATTAATCAAACAACCATTTCATTTCCAAGTTCATCTTCTTAAGGTCAATAATTTTTTTGTTTTCATTACCTTCTGCTTGTATACTTTAATCTCATCATTTCTTCTTATATCTCTATTTTCCTTAAACAATCCAGGACAATGCATTCACTTCTATATCACATTCGAGGATATATCACCATAGTACAATATTGATGTCATATTCAATAATACATCCACCAATACAAATGCATTGAATCTTTATCTATCATATTTAACCATATACTATTCCTCATTTCTAATTATCCATAAACTTTTGTTTTCTCACATTTTGATAGATCATCATTCTTTTCACTATTTCTATCAACTCAAACTCTTAACAAATGTTCATGTGTGTGACTCAGCTCAATCTCTTAAAAAATATTCATGCGTATGACTCATATAATGTGACTCAGACTAGAGATCAATTGCCTCTGCATGCTAAGATATGTCTAAAATGTATGTAACTTGACACATGTTTTGAAAAACGCCCATGTAAGATACTAAATCTGAGCTTTGATACCAAAATGTAGCACTCCACTGTCATAATGCATTTCTCCAAACATATCGACAGTATTCGAGAACATATTCTATGAGGTTGGCATGCTATAACAGTCAGTCAATCAAAACTCATTACAAATATTTCAAAACAACACACGCATTTGCAAAAAATAAATAAACAAATCAAGCCCATTTTATTCATAAACATTTTCATTCACGAGTGTTACTACACTCATTGTTTAATATCATTTGCAAACATTTCAAATTTGGAAAGTTATTACACATAGAATTATTCAAATAATCGAGGTACAATAACTGCGGAATACACAATTTGATACAAAACTAAAGAAATACAAATGTAGACGCAAACTGATCTTGGCCTCTATCTCTTACTCAATTGTAGTGGCTTGACTCCAATTTGTCTAATTGGAGATCTTCTCTAAGCCTGAAAAAATTGCAAATTTTGGGTAAGTAGACCATCCTCGATGGCTTACTCAATCATATAACACATCAATACATACAATCACATATTTTACATCATTTCATTTATCATCATGTAGCATCACAAAACTACTTTGTTCGCAATTTTCACATTTCACATTCAATGCAGTCAAATAGTTCGTTTCAATCATTCAAATCATACATATTACTTATACATGTAATGCACATGGGATTCACTTTCAGCTATTATTGTTGTGACCAAGTTCCTATAACTGTCCTATATCTATTGCAAATACTGCGCTCATTGATAACTATTTCGTATCTGTTCGAGATACTAGGCTCATTATACATAGTGAGCCTTTGGCTCTTAATCACATTCTGAGCTTTAAGCTCTTTTTCAGTTGCTACTCTGGTCACAATGGCCTTTATATTGTCATGCATTCATGTAATGAAATGCATCAATCACATAAGATCAATCAGTCACTTTATTTCACTTTACAAATTCACTTTTACATGTCATCGGACCTTGATTTGACATTCAACATTTAAGTTAAGAAAACATATAGTCAATCTAATTCACATTCAATGAACACTTCCAATATTTATTTCATGCATCAAACGGCTTAGACATTTCATATTCAGAATCAGTATAATCACATTCACATAATCATTCAATATAGAATTTAAATAGAATAATCATTTAAAGTAAGACCATTTAGGTCAACTCACGATACGTTCTAGATTAGCATTAGTTTCCATGATCTGGAAATGTCTTGATGTGGACATTTTATCTTGCACACCAATATTATGCGATACACACATTACACACACATTATTAATTGCACAATCTTATGAATACTCAATAAAGGGATTGATCGAGAAAGATTTCTTATTCTTATTATAAGTTACAATAAAGTTATAAGATCATGATTGGATCCCTTTAGACAACAAAATCTCTTCTTGGGGTCTTCATAGAAGTTGTAAAACCCAAAGTCCTATTCGAAAGCATACTTAAATGACCTCAATCAGAGATCCACAGAAAAAGTTATGCTTCTTGCCTCAAAATATATCCAATTGCATTCTTATTTCCAGATTTCTAACTCTTTACTTACTACATTCAACACCATATGCTTAGTCCATCATTTCTAGCTCAATTACTCGTCATTTCTAGCTCAATTACTCATCATTTCCCCATCATTCTTAACTCATTTCAACTCAATATCATCTATAAACAATTTTTGTTCCATGATTGATCATGAACAATAATAACAGAACATATACATATATATACATTCATCATCAACTTTCAGCACTCAGTACACAAATTCAAGTCAAAGTTTGAAACTCGTAAAGATAGAATTGGAATTTGATGTCTTCATGAAAAATGTAGTCATTTGTCTCTAATTTAATTCAAATAAAAAAATGATCTCATTTGGCTATCTACAAAACCAACTATAGCTAAATTACAGATGTATAATTAGTGGAAAATGTTATAGCTAACATTTTTCTAGCACACTTTAAACACCATTATCATTTTATCTCTAAACTTTCATTCTAGTTCTTCCCTTTTCAAGATACTACACTTGCCTTTTCTCTAACTTCAAATCTCAATCTAATCCATGTCTAAAACAACCAATGATCTAGTTTTTATCCAACAAAAATAGAACATAACAATATCCATTCACAAATCAATTTTTCTGGACTTCTTTCTACATCATTTTTGGATTCATTCTAATTCTAAATCATCTCTACATCAATTTTGTGAATCATTAATCATCATACATGTAAAAGCAATACATCTTCATATATATTTTATCATTTACATTCCAACATATATAAAACACCATTTTATGTCCATTTAACCTTTAACTATCTTCATACAAGCTTTATTTAACAAATAAAGAAGAGAAATGCTTATACGTACTTGTTTAGCTTCAATGTCTTCAAAATACACTTAACCCTAGCTTCCCCCATGCATCCCATGATCATCAACTTTCAAAGTGAAATGGGTTGGGTCTTTTAGCAACAGGAAGAAGATAGCAGATCCCAATATCATTTATAAAAATTTCCACTATCATTTGACTCTTATTTCTACTACTATTCATTAGTTGTTCTGCTACTTGGCATTTTTCTTGTTCAAAAATACCCTTAAATTTTAGAAAATTCTCATATTTCTCCAAAAATTCTAATTCACTACTTATACACTCCAACTCAATTTTTAAGACACATAATCCATAATTCACATTATAATTGCATTAAAACAATCATTTACACCCGAAAAATGTCAAATGAGTGTATGAACAATTCATTGTAATGTGTATAATAATCAAATTCGCGTGTATGTATGCTAACATTATGCATGAGCATGAAATGCATTTTTCTAATCTCTCATTGCTATTTTCTCAATTACAGAAATCTAAGGTTTTAACCCTTAGTATGGAAACAGGATGTTATACTATGGTTGTCCTAATTGTAAGTACTATATAACACTTAATGATGTAACCCTAAAACAACTTTTACATTTTGCCACTTTTGGAAAGTTCAAGAGAGAGAGAGAAGTCAAGAGAGAGAGAAGAAGAAGAAGAAGGTCTTGATGTTGTTGTTTCCTGGATTAGGTGGTCTCCCGACACTGCTACCTTCCTGGATTATCAAATCTAATTTATGTTTCCTTTCCATTTCATTTA
>JANZLF010000222.1:14185218-14199569 GCA_026546835.1 Erythroxylum foetidum
TGATAGTGTAGGGTCTTTAGTAAGAAATGAAGAAGACAACGAGATAGTATTAGCAAATGAAAGGTGAAAGCATGCTTCAACGTGGATGTGTGAGAAGTGAGTTTCAGGGATGAAGACAAATAAAGAAGATGAAGAAAAAAATTGAAAAGAGAGCATAAACATGAAGGACAAAGCAAAGATGGTCTTTCAAACGTAAATAACATGGGTTTAAAAGCTTGGTGGGTGTCATGACACTTGTCATGACACTTATCACTCAAAAATCAATTAGCATCTTTGACTAATGGTACTCAGTACCATTAATCTCTAGTCCATTTGTCACCCAATTTCTAATCCAATTTTCTCCTAATTTTCAATTATACTCGTCATTAAATCTTAATGTTGTTTATAAAAATTTACACTGCCATTTAACTCTTATTCTACTACTATTCATATAATTTTTCTGCTACTTGGCATTTTTTTCTAGTCCAAAAATACCCTAAATTTCTAGAATATTCTCATATTTCACCAAAAAATCTAATTCACTATTTATACACTCCAACTCAATTTTTAAGATACATAATCCATAATTCACATTATAATCATATTTATAGATTAATTACACTCGAAAAATGTCAATGAATACATGTACAGTCATTTTAATGTTCAAAAATTGATATTCACATGCGCGCGTGTGTGTATATGTGTGTGTGTGTGTGCTATATTATGCATGAGCATGAAATGCACTTTTATAATATCTCATAGCTATTTTCTCAATTATATAAATCTAGGGTTCTAACCCTTAGTATGGAAACAGGATGTTACATCTAAAGATGGTCTTATTAGGTTATAACCTAATTGTTCTTCTTTTAAAATTATGATTTTTGTTTTGAATGATCTTCTCTTATGCACATTTTAGTTATATTCATTTTATAATTATTTTGTTTTAAATAATTGTATATGTTTCCATTTTGTTATGGTTGTTTATTACTTCAATCTTTTAGTTTTATAGTTATGAAGCAATGGAAGGAAAACATAACCGTAAGGAGGAATTTCAAGGGCATTAAGGTTAGGAAACCTAAGGAATATAAAAAGAAAAATTCTCATATCAAGTAATTGAATGATGAATACATCCTAAGACATGTTCATATTCTAGAATGTGTTAACATACAGGCTTTTTAGAAAAATCCATGGCCCAAAAAACTTTCATATCGTAGACTATGCCTATATCTAAAATTAAACTTATAGTTAAAAAAGATCTACATTCTTAGAAACACCTGTTTCCTAAACCATGTCTAAAAATTTCCTTTTGTCCAAATTTTCTATAGTCTAAGACTATTACATTATTTTACTGTAAATGCATAGTGTAACTGTACCTAGCATTAGCAAGAATGGGTCAATACTATGAGGAATAGGGTTAAGACTAACTATTCATAAACTTAATTATCTAGTCAATCAACTATAATTAATTAAGGAAAATAAAATAATCACTTAAAATGATAAAGAAAAGTAATAATCAAGAGTAAAATAATCAATAAAATAACTAGATTTAAATAAGGAGTTCCCTAAGACTTCACTATATTCAACTTCACTTTATTTTAATAAACTCCTACTTTCTTAGACTAGTATAAGTTCCTAAGTTGGATCATATTCTCTTTTAAGTGTTTTTGTGTTGAACACACTTGAAAATAATACTTAATTCTGCAAAACTAAATTTTTAGTAGTGGTAAGAAAGGAGAGTGTGTGGTTAGCTTTTGTAATGAATATTTATATAGGATTGGGGGTTTTCCGTTGAATTCAACTGATGCCATAAATTAAAACTAAACTATGGAAGACAAAATTAAATCAAACAATATAAAATTGCAAGGATTAGTGAATAGGTTTTTAATCCAGTTTGTGGTTCAATCTCGACCTTTATGAATGTGTATAATCAATAATCATGTTTTCTTATACCTCTCTTTGAAACTATTAAATGTAGATTAATAACAACCTATGATTATCCCATTTTTCCTTTAAGTTGTATCGAATTAAAACAAACTCATTAATTAGGTTTAGCTATTAGACAACCTGAAATAAGCTTTCCAAATTAGTGTGACAACTGCATTATGGATTAGGAAATAGGTTAATCTAAGCAACAACCATGTCAGCTCAAATCATTTAACCTATGATATGTTATCCCTAATGATGCCCGACCATTAGTTTACTACATTTGAATTAGATTTACAAAAATTATGGATTGCAGTAAGGATTTTGGCATTAAATCCATACATAAACAATCTAGTAGGCCTATCTAAATCATTTATACATAAATCCTAAACTTTAGATACAAAATAACATATTCAATTCCAACAGAGAGTGATGTTTGCTTAATTGTTTGTACATTCTCTTCTTTACACTTACTAATTATTGTTGTGAAATGATTAAGATACTCATTTTAGTCCATATTTGGTTTTAGGTATAATTTGGAAGCATAAAAGCTAAAATGAGTTAAGAGCATACTCCTTGAGCTAAAATATTGATGTCCAAACTCAATTATCTTTATGGAACAAGAAGGAGAAGGATTAGGGTGAGGGTTGGGTAAGAAATTACAAGAAGAAGAATATTTCAGAAAAAATTGGAAGATACATAGTCGTTTATATACTTATTCAATCATGTAAACATTCAAAAGATAATTTTGGACTTACAAATTTGGATAGACGGCCGTGTATCCAACGGTGTATCTTTATGAGTTTCAAAAAAATTTTACTCCTACAATTTGATACACGACCATGTATCAGACCGTGTATATGAACAAAAACCTAATTTTTCGTATAAATAGAACATTTTGATCACAAAAATGAGGAGAATCATCTTGGCACTTTGTGAAGGCATAAAACTTACTCTTTCAATGCTCACGGAGGGCTAAGCTTCTTCAATCCAGTTTGGAGGTGAAATAAATGCCTAGGATCATAATTAAGCCTATATTTTTATTATGTTATGTTGAATCCCTCTCGTTATGGATTGTTATGGTTGTTCTATGTCTATCGATTTAGGTATTGTAAAGATGATCTAAATGTGTTCGCTGGATTGTTTTTATGAAAACCCAATGCTAGAATCTTCAATACAATACATAATCATTGTGCTTTAGATTCGTTTGTAGCTACTAATGATGGTGAATCATTAGGAACAACTTAACACATGTTGAATAACCTGAACTCACGTGTTTACTACTTAGAATAATTTGTTTTCCTTAATTGTAATACAACTATCCCATTGAGCCTACAGAGCCTGTTCTAAGTTGCTCAATAATTAGGTTTAATTAAAGACCTTGTTTTAATTAAACATGCCCTAAGAGAAAACCAATATTAATGGAACTTTTTGTTAACCTATGATGAATAATTCTAAGTGAAAATTATAATAATGAAATATTTTTAATTGTGTGTAGGTTGAGATTGATCCGATAACTAGATTCTAAACACATTTCATCACTTTTGACTATTTTCTATAATTTTTTTCATTAGTTTAATTTTACTTTGATTTTTTAATTGCATTGAACCAAAGCCCCTTTTTTATCTTACAATTCTCTTTTAACTCACACTTTGTAACGCCGAACTTTCTGAGCGCTTTGGTGATTGTTTTGTATTTAGAGATATATATTGATATATACATGGGTGTATATGAGTCCAAAGATGAATTTGAATTCTTTTGGTACTTATGTCAATGATTTATAATGATATATGCCCTTATATGAACTTAGATTTCATCGGTATATGAAATCTTGGAGATTTCTAACATATAAGCTTTTAAGTGTCAAAAACCGAGTCCATTGGATGGATATGAACATGGTGAATAAATTAAATGTGTTTTAATTCCTTATATGTGATTAGACATAATTTATAGACTTATTGGACACTTAGAAAGCTTAATTAGAAAAGTTGATGTGTATAAGGGCTTAATTGCAAATTGTTAAAAGTCAAAGGACTTAAATGTAATTTTTCAATTCTACGATGAATATGTAATTTTATAAAGTTAAGGGAATGAGTTATTATTTTCAAGAGTCCAAGGACCAAAATAAAAATAAATGTTTTGGAGATTTCTAAACTTTGGGCTTAATTGCAAATTTAGGAAAGTTTAGAGGGTTAAATGGTAATTTCATATAAGCTACAGGAAAAAAGGTAATTTTACCATATTTTAGTCCAAGAGGAGTCAATATTCTAGACCCTTCTTTCATTTATGGTCGTGCTTCACATTTCTAAGGACTTAAGACATTTTGTTTTAATTAAAAGAAAGGAGAAGAAAGGATAAAAGAGAGGTGGAAGAGAAAGTTTTGGCCATCACCAAAATTTGCCCTTCTTTTTAGTTTTTCAATTCAAATCAAAGTGTTCTAAGCTAATTTGGGGTCAAGAAACCCAAATCTATCATTAGATTTGAGAAAATCTCAAAGGATTTGAAGATATCATCAAAGGAAGGTTTAGGTAAATTTTGTCTCGGCACTCTCTACATTATGATTTTGAGTTTGGTGTTAAGATATGTTGTTCTCCATGGTTGAATATGCATGAAACATGGTTTAGACGAATGAAATGTTTCATGGAGAGAGTTCTACCCCCTTTTGATGAAAGTTTGTGAAATTTTGAATATCTTTTGAATTGATGGTTTAAATGAACTCTATGATGTTAACAATGTATGTATGAGGTGAATTGAACAAAGAAAATGAGGAAGAAGTAAATTAGAAGAAGGATTTCAAGTTTATGCCTTTAGGTGTTTGATAAAATGCTTAAGTGAAGTTGATTTAGGATTTAAGGATTTTGATGGTGTGCATTGGAAAGAGACTTTCATGTTTACTTAGAGTGAACCTGAATTGTTGTTTAGAATGACAAGTAAAGGCCTAAAGTGCTTGGATAAAGATGTGCTTAATTATCTTTTGAAAATGAGTAAGTATGGGATTAAAGACATTAAATGCCTTAGGAAATGCAAAAGAAAAGCTAATGTGACTAGTAAGGAAGTAAACCTGTGAGAAGTTTAATGGTGAGATTCTGGAGCTTATAGGGAGTGATATTGTATTTTATACACCTATGTGAGCGTGTATAAATATGAAATGTATGTTTAGGTAGTAATTTCATTATATATCCTTGTTATGTATAAAAGCTTGGGAGCTATGAATCGAGGAGTTGTATCGAAGATTGTTGAAGCTAAGAGAGTATATATATTCTTTTGAGCTGAGTTGGGAAAACTATATTTCTCAAATAGGATTAGAACATCCTAAGAAAAGCACGATGACTTGTATGTGAATTTTGAACCTAGGCAACGTATGATATAATTGAATTTCAAATGGATGCTACTATGTTTAGGTATTTAATAAACGTCATTGTTTTGAACAGCCATACGTTTGAAGTACAAAAGATAACTTTTATTGTATGAAATAATGTTTCAACATGGTTTTTTAAACTGATATTTTTATTACACATTTTGGGAAATGTTATTGTTTTTAACAAATCTGAGTTTAAAGTGTAAAGAATAATGCTTTATTTTATGAAATTACATTTTTGAATAACTTTGCATTTGGATTTTAAACGATGACTTTGTTGCATAAAACAATGTTTTAGAATTTACAAATGCATAACCGAGTCATGTATTCTGCATGTAATTGTTCTTTTTTGGCTTAGAGCTATGGTATGGTTTCATTTTATCGGTTGGACCAATAAATAAAAATATGACGCTTTACTTGATCTTTGTACATAATTTTTGTATATGATTTTGGTGATTGGTGAGGAGAATATTGGTCAATCGTGTGCAGGGCACAACTGATTAAGCAACTCCCGTACCCTTGACGTTGGTACATAAAAGTCGAGTCGCCGTATTGACACCTTTTTGCGGGACACACGGATGATTCCACACCTAGAGTCTGGACACTGATGAGGTCATCACCTAGGGTCATGACTCTCTTGTCGATTGTAGTCCAGGCTCACCACAGATGACCAAAAATCGGTGGGTGTACACATTAGTTTGGTCGATTAGTAGCGACACACATGATTATTTTGGCTTATCCTGATATTTGTTTTTTGACGAGACTTGATTTATACATATGATGTTTTTATGTTTTTGTGTACTGGAACTGAAACTTATGTTCACCGGGTGGGTGATTAATAGGCTGGGCCTATATGATTCTTAACCAGTATACGATGAGGCATAGGCTAGGCCTATGTGTTTTTATGTCATGTATGTTCACTTTATAGGTTAGCTACACCATCTTGGTGTGTATCGAGTTCTATTTGCGATATATGTTTTTCCTGCTCACTGAGTACATATTGTACTCACCCCTCCACTTTCCAACCATTTAGGTTAATTTAGTGAGTTTGAAGCTTTGAGTGGATCGTGCAATTTTTTTGACATTTCGGGGTATTACCGCACGTGGGTAGTTTCTGTCTTATATTTTAGTTGTATAGTGGCTCATGAACTATTTTACTTATTTTATTATATTGGTTGTGTTGATATGCTTTATGACTAATAAATTAAACTCTTGATCGTTTTGTTGATGAAAAAGACTTTAAGTATGAACTTTTGATATTGTTGTTGAGATTGCCTTGAGTGGACTTTAAGGTCCTAAAGTTGTGGTTGGATGTGAATATAGAAGTGTGTTTAAATTATTAGCAGATTTTGGGATTTTTAAAACACAACCATTGTGCTGCCTAAATTTTTCAAAAAAATTAAAAAAAATATTTAGTTAACCTTGCATAGTCGGATTAAGGATACCGTTATTGTCTTTAGCCTGGTTATGCGGTAGTTGTCATAGGCCTGATGTGGTATTGGGTCGTGACATCTAATCACTATTTTGTTAAGAAACTTTCACGGAGGTCAATTCAAGACCTATATCTAAAACTTTCATTCTTTGAGTTTCTTCAAATTGGTGCTCTAAAGATATGAAAAATAGATCAAAATAGAAAGATAAAATTGAAACCAGAATTTCAACCTACCTTAATAACTCCTTTCCTTCTCCTCCTCTCTTCCCTTTTTTCTTTCCTTCTCTTCTCATTTTCATTTTTCTCTCGCTTCTAACCTTATGGCCGACCTCTACTCTCACTTTTATTGCCTTTTTCATCCATTTTTCCTAGAAATTCCAGAAGGTCAAACTAATCCATGTGTTACCATTCTATTAGTCTACGTGTCACCCTTCTATTGGTACATATGTTATCCTTCTATTAGTCCATATATTACTATTCTATCGGTCCATGTTTCACCCTTCTATGGGTGCAGATGTTATCCTTATATTAGTCCATATATAACTATTCTATTGATCTATGTGTCACTTACTTTAGGTTCCAAATGTCACTCATTTAAGCCTACATATGTCACTACTTATAAGGATACACATGTCACCAATTATAAGGCTACATATGTCATCATTTGTAAGGCTACATATGTCACCATTCTAAAGCTCCACATGTCACAAGTCTAAAGTGCCATTTGTCACAAATTTAAAGGGTCACTTTTCCCTCATATACTCAAACCACTTGTCATCCATTTAACTGAGCCATTTGTTACTTATTTCCAATGCCACATGTCGTCATTTCATAGGCCTAATCAACCTAAATTTTCATGTATCAATTTGTCTTACTTTTTAACATTGTCTTAGACTAGATGCACATATCACCTGATCACTTACTCAATTATAACAATAAATTACCAATTAACTAATTATAATCCATATTCATGTTATTAGTAAACCAAAATGCAAAACATTGGGAATGCACATTCATTTTCGTTCCATACCCCCCAAATTATGTCAATTAAGTGCATATACTATCTTGCAATGTTTTCTAAATCATTATTCATATGTGTATATGAATATTATGCATGTGAACGAAATGTACCTCGTAAATTCTTAACTGAAATAGCTCATGTGACTCAATCTAACAGTTTAATCTCTTAACAATTTTAAGACACAGGATATTACATTCAACACCAAAATCTCTTCTTTTTTTATGAAAGGGATGATGGTATAATGACTAAGGATGGAGATGAAGTATCCTAAGAGATTGAATCAGAGTTGAATAATGATGTCATTTGAATAGAATATATAGATATATCATCATTCTATAGGGGAGATGTTGATCCCAATATAGTACAAGTGGATGAAGTATAAGTCAATCTTATCGTAGAAAGAGATTAAGACTATACTGAGGATTAATTATATGACAATGATGATACTTTGGCCAAATATATTAGTGATGAAGAGTCTACTTATAATGTAATTAATGATGATGATTTTCAAGATCTTTATCATAATGATTGAATGTAAATATATTATTCAAATTCTTTCAAATGTATTGTTCATGTTAGAGTTATGTTAATGCATATTATTGATATTTTACTTATATTAATGCGTATTGTTGACTTATTTAAATGTGAATGTTGTTATTTGAGTTATGTTTATGCAGAATGTTCATGTTTAACATATGTTTTTACGGAATGTTCATATTTGACTTATGTTATGCAGAATGTTCACGTTTGATTGATGTTAATGCGGAATGTTGATGTTTGACTTATGTTAATGCGGAATGTTGGTGTTTGAGTTATGTTTACGAGGAATGTTCATGTTTGAGTTATGTTTATGCAGAAAGTTCATGTTTGAGTTATGTTTTTACAAAATGTTAATATATGAGTTTAGTTAATGTGAAATGTTGAAATTTGAGTTATAGATATTCAATATTAATGGCACCTAGTAGAAAAAAGGGAAAGAAGGTGGAAACTGTCAAAATTGTTCCTCCCCTGCAACAATTAGATGGATCTGACCATATTCAACAAAAACAACTTTAACTACCAATGAAGTCATTCAACAACAACCTCTATCAACCTCAACTAAGGGTGAGGGATCTTCAGGTCTGTTAATCTTTACTACCTATAATTAGGCTTCTACTCAAATATATATTTACATGTTTAATATGTTTTATCTTATCATTTTTCTTTTGTTGTCAAGTTCTAATACAGATATCAAAAAAAGAGGTAGAGGTATCACTAAAGGTTCTGAGTTGCAACATATGAATGTTGCAATGAACAATAAATTGTCTGTTCATATCGATACCTCACAAGGTCATCCTATTGACAAGATTTAATCGAAAAAGTTGTCTACTGAGTTAGGGTTCATTGTGAGGACTAAATTACCTTGCCTTCAGTATGCTATGCAATTGAAGCAAGACAACTTGATGGAGTATGCTTTGAACAAAGTTTGGGTACAATTCAATTAATTATATCCATTTTTGTTTTACTTATTTAAATATTAATTTAACTTTTACTTATTATTTACAAATGAAGCTCAATATCGTCAATATCGACAAACCTGAAGTTTTAACTTGTGTGACCTCATTGTTGAAACAAAGGGCCAAATACCATCATTATCGATTGCATAAATAGTACATATCTTTTCTTCCAATGAGGAGGCAAGGAGACATGTTTCTGAACGGATTTCTGAAGAAAATTGGAGTCACATGTGTGATTATTAAGCATCTATCAGTGTTCGGTTTTGTCTTCTTTCTCTTCACATTTGCGTCCATTAATATTATTACACAATTTAATAAATATTTTTTTTTAAAGAAAAGTATGAAAAAGCCAAGGTTAACAAGGCAAAAATGAAAACTTCTTATAACATTAGCTCCAAATCATTTGTTGTCGTACAAAATGAGTTTGTAAGTTCTTTGGTTAGAAGTCATAATTATAACTGTAGAGACAATATTATTTATTGTGTTTTTAACTCTTTTTTCACAAAATAGAGTGAGAAGGAAACTACATGGACAAGAATGTGAAAAGATCACAATCTACAAACTAACATACTACTAGGAAGGTAAAGATTGAACGTCTAAAGAAGTGCAGAATAATTATGTATAAAATTTTGTTTAATTTTTAAGTTTATTTATTTATGTAGTACTCACTAATTATATTTTAATTAAATATTGATTAAAAAATAGAATAAGATGAAAGAATTGTTGCAAAGATCATTGTCTGACGTAAATGAGCCAAATATAAATGACATTTGCAACAATGTCCTTAGTACAAGATTAGGCTACATCAAAGGTCTTAGCTTTAGCCCTAATCCAATTAGTTTTTTTTTCTCATCATGACTAACATATATAACGATGTTTCAACAGGAGAAACAGTTGTTTAAGACTAAATTACAACATAATGAAGAAAAATTAGATCGTACTGAAGAAAAGTTAGAGTTTACTAAAGAAAAATTAGAACATAATGAACGAAAATTAGACCATACTAAATGACAATTGACTAAGCTTAAAATGATAATCAAGCAAACACTTGGGTCAAAGTATGTAAATAGTAGTGACGATGAAGATGAGTCTTAGTTTGTACATAAGTTTTTTTGTTAATTTTTGTAATTAACGTTTAATTACATTTTATTTTTATATAAAATCTTCTAATTTTTTATTACTTGTATTTTTATGTTCGTTTACTTAATGATAATTTAAACAATGTTACCAACAATAATTCAAATAATGTTAATTATAATTCAAACAATGTTACAAACAATAAGATGTATTAAAAATGTTACCAATTATTATAATTAAATGATACATTATTAAAATAAAAAATCAAAATTCGTCACCAAAACATTTTAGTTGTAATTACAAAATTGTCACTAAAATCTTTTTAACTACATTCCCTAAAACGTCACCAATAACCTTTAACTACATTCTAGAAACGTAGCTAAATATATTTTGCTACCAAAAGCAAATAGTCTCTAAAAATTATTAGCTATGCATACATAAACAAAGTTAATAATGTTTAGCCACTAAACTAAAATGTCACAATAAATCATTCATGACAATTTCTATTATCCTCACACATCCCTTATGGCAACGGATTAATGATCATAACAAAAAAGTTGGGTGATGATTTTTTGAAAACGTCGTAAATAATATTTTCCGACCGACATTAGCGATCATTTATGCAACAAATTTTTACCATCATCAAAAAATTATTGCAACAACTGTTTGTCTTTTAGCGACAAAAATTTTCACCACAAAAAATGACTTATATTGCAATGTCATTTTTTTCATCTAAATAACTATTTATTTCATAAAAATAGATACTCAGAAGTTTATATTTGTAGTTATCAATTGAAGGAGCATTATATCCTGGACTGTAAGAGGCAACAGTATCCACCCTAGGTTGGTAATAAGAAGAGAAGGTAGTATTAAATGATATACCTAAATCATACTACCATTTAGCCATTATCATGTCTAAATTATGAGTCACTTCTTTAGATCGCAAGACATTACGGATTAAAGGATAAACTTTAAGAGTTACTCATGGTGCAAAAAATTTAGAAACTTTTCTTCTTCTTTTCCTAATATCAAGTGCAACATTCTTTTCTTATTAGGTAGAAATACCACCTTCAACATCCCTATTCTCATCCTGATCATCACAAAATGAACTTTTACTACTAATTTTGCATTCCAGTCTTTGCCTTATATCTTTCTCATATTGAAATTCCTCAAACAAAGTTTTCATTTGTCATTTCATATCATGCCTTGGTTTTTTACAAGGCTCCTTATCACCTTTGATCCCATCTAAATACTTCTTTAATATGGTGATTTTCCTACCTTTCAAATATTTATGTTACAATGTGATCAAATGGTATTGTTTTTTATTTTAGGAACCATTCTAACATGAGCCCAAATTAGATTATTGAATCTTATTAAACCTGAATCGGTTGAATTATCAGGAGTACGTGAACTTCCCTCTATTTATCCATAAAATAAATAAAGAGATATGTCATAATTAAATTAATAATTTAATATTAAAAAAAAGCCTAAAACGAATTTAGAAAGCAATATTGATAAATGGAGACATCAATAATTGCCTTCCCTTACTTTTAAAAGATACATTATGTCAATGAAGAGAATCCAATACCATTGAAAACTATCATTTAGTTTTCAACCTTCTCTAATAAGAATTATTTAAGGAATTATTTAAAGGAATTAAGTAGTGGATAGCCTCTTTTAACTTTTAAGACTAACCATGCTATATTAGGAGGTTCTCTCCTCACATTTAATGTCTTATGGACCAAAAAAAATTGTATATGTACACATATTAAGTAGGAGTTATAGCACCTCATATTGTATATTTTGAAGAGAAATTTTCATGAATGTAATTAATCCCCCTAAAAGGAGAGAAATATAAAATAATATAACATATTTAAGCTTATTAGAATCTGCATACTAAGTTCTTTTAAAACTAAGTACCTCTTTAATTCTCAAACAAATACATTTTTAAAAATATAGGCAGATTAATTCATTCATTATATAATTAGTAAGATCTATCTATTTCATAATTCAAATCCAAAAATGCAAAACAAATAATAAATATAACCCTCATTATTTTTTTATTTTTTCTTTGTTTTTGATAGGTAAAAGAGTCACATCCACATTATTGAGGTACTTCTAAATATTTAAAACAACATAGTTGAATATCTTTATCTCTTAGTGATTTATGTAATTTTGCTTCTAAACATTTTTTTTGATAATACTTCTTTTATCATAAGCTACTAGATTTTACCAAATATCAATTATCCTATAAAATTACAAAATATACCAAGTTCTCATGATGTACCTTTTTTATCTTTAAGTGAAAACAGATTGCTTAAACAAAAATCTAATCTTTTAAGATCATATTCTACAAGATTAGAAAAACCTATTAGGCTTACTGAACCTGGAATATCTAATAAAGAAATAGAAAAAAAATTCAAAACAATTAGTTGATAAATTAATTGATATTAAAAAAATTAATGAGACTTTTAATCCCACTGAAAGGAAATATCCTATCCATGAAAAGGAAACACTAGCATGTATTAAAACATTAAGAAAATAGAAAGTTGATTTATTTATTACCTATCGAATTTCATATTCAAACAGACTCTGACTATTTATGTGAATTTACTAAATATAATATTAAAACAAATTACAATTAAGGACGCTTAATTAGATGGTAATTAGAGTTAAATCAAAATAATTTTCAAATAAAGAAATCCTTGATCAGAAATATAATTTAGTAACTCAAGGAAATTTTCAACTTCAGTATGTTTTCTAGGTAATTTATATGCATTACTTTTAGTAGCTTTATTTAATTCTTTATAGTTAATTATCATTCTTCTTTTTCACATTTGTATTTGGAATGATTGTTTACATAGAAGGCTGGAGCTAAATATTTACTAAGGGTTGGTGTTATTAATTGTTTTTGTAATAATTTTTGTACTGCATTTAAATTGGAACTTTTTTTCTTTCTTTAGTTAAATCTTTAAGAAATCCTTGATCTAAAATATAGTTTAGTAATTCAAGGAATTTTTGAACTTCAGTTATTTTTTTAAGTGTTAGGAAAATGGTTTAATTTTTCAAGAATGTTAGTTGTAATTTTAAGAATCTATTGCTACCTCCAAAACCGAGGACGATATGGACTCAAAGTTATCATCTTTCTATAGACAGATGCACTCACTACTTATCTCTTTTTTTCAAAGTAGTTTAATTGATACTATTTATTTAATCAATTTAAATAGTCTTGTTGAGTTTTCTTATAGATTAACTCTTGCGGTCAAAAACTACAAAGAAAGATTTGCAAAAGAACGATAAATCTTTATCAAAGTTTTCAGTAGCTATCTTTATATCCTATTGATTTATGTAATTTTGCTTCTAAATATTTTTGTGATAATACTTCTTTTACGATTAAAATAGCATCTCTAATATTATAAGCTACTAGATTATCATGTTATTTTATTAAGAGTAATTCTTCAACGGTTTTATTTATAGGATGAGGTAATTTTTTAATGAATATTTTTATATACATTAATTCGTTACCCATCAGTATATAATGAAAACAATAAGTCATTAAGGTTATGTTTCTAATAGATTCCAAATTTGTACAAAAAAAACAAGCAGTAAAACAACGCAAATGAGCAGGGAGCAGGTGAGTGCAACGCTGTGATGAAGCTTGAAGCTGGCAGTGGCAATGGCAGCCTAACAAAAGATGAGAGCTAGCGAGAAAGACAGGCGAGAATGAGAGGCTGTGACTGTGATGACTGCAGCTGACAAATGAGATCTGAGAGTGAGAGAGTTTGAAGGTGAACATAGAGTCGAGAGTGCCATAGCGGGTGGCTGGGTTTTCTATTAAGGGCTCCTTTGGTTCCAATTTTGTTTTTCTGTTGTTATTTTTAGTTTCTGTTTTCTGTTTTAGGTTTCTGGTTTTTTGCTTAAAAAAAATAAAAACCTGTTTGGTTGAGATTTGTAACATAAAAACTAAAAATAAAAACTTGTTTGGTTTAGATTTCTAATAAACTTATTATTATTATTATTATTATTATTATTATTATTATTGTTGTTGTTGTTGTTGTTGTTGTT
>JANZLF010000222.1:14224461-14236195 GCA_026546835.1 Erythroxylum foetidum
ACTACGAAACGGTTCCTTTCTCGCCCAAACACAATCAATTTTCATGCTCAAAACAATCATTCATAATTTCATATTCTCATACTTTTCTTCTTTCTATTCATTCAAAACTCCATGATACAAGGCATAACATAATCATGATCACAATTCATTTTTTTTCACAATGTCAAACATGTAAAAATTCACAATTTATCAATTGAAGCTTATACACACATGTAAGCAAATTCGCAAATCAATAAAAAACAATGAAGCAACATTTAATAAAAATCCTTTTATTTTCTTGATTTGAAAAGAAACCTTAATAGCTCATTACTCAAATTACAAACATGAAATCGCCTTATTCTAATCATGCAATTGAAGGAATTTGAAAACACTTTCTTCTAGAGAATTGTTTCTCATTGTTTTAATTTTCCAAAGACATCAAAATCATTCAATTTGATCCAATAGTCCAAAAGTTATACCCCAAACCTTTTCGAACTGTTCTTATACCAAAACATTATCCTGCGCTTGACTTCCATCCGGTAATTGATACTCTTACAGACTGAATTAAAACTCAATTTTATTAGACAATTTGTAGCCTTATCACTCTATTTTAATCCAAATCAAGAATCATCTCATTTGGATTACTAGAGCAAAAGTTATGGCTAAAACACTTTCAGCTCTTACTAATTCGATACTGAACACTATATCCAACTTCAATTCAGAAATTCAAAATCTTAGGGATTGAATTGAAATTCGATTTTTTTCAGATAATTTGTAGCTCCATGTCTCTAGTTTATTTTGAAGCAAGAATCAACTCAATTGGATCTCTACAGGTCGAGATATCGCTAAAATACTGAAACATGTTCAGAAAAATATCCAACTCATACTCTTTTAACCAATCCCCTTATTTTGATTCAATCAATCTTTTTCAAATTAATATCAAAACCTACAAATTTTTATTAGAGGTAGAGGAATGACTTAAGAATCTAACGCTTTAAAAATCAGGTCAATTGGAGGTCGGGCGAAAAAGTTATAAGCAAAAGAGTTGAAGGAGGTCGGGTTAGAAGGGAAAACATGACAATATTCGACTAGTCAAAGACTATTAGTCGACTAATGCAAGTAAAAACATGACGATTAGTCAACTGGTCAAAGACTATTAGTCGACTAATCCTATAATGATCGACTGGAAGCTCTTGGTCTTTCTTCTTCCGACATCCCGACTTCCACAACTCAACTTTTGACCCATAACTCCAAAATTTGCAAATTTAGTATCAATGGAAAGATAAAAGAAATCTCTACAACTTTTATGAAGAAATAAAAAGCAAATTCTATCTCTATAGGGGTCAAAATTTCACCTCAATATGGCTGTTTGAAATTGTCATCCCAAACAGAATCTCAAACTTCAAATAATCATAATTTCCAACTCCGATATCAAAAAATATCATACTTTATAGCGTTAGAAAGCTAGAAAGATAAGCTACAACTTTTATGAAGACAATTGTATCAAAATCTCTCTAAATCAACCCAGAAAAATCACAAAAGTTTCATATTAAAATTTCAACTCTCTCCTACTATTCATTCCCAAAATTTTCAGACTTCAAATTTTCAAAAACCCATCATTTCAACTTTTTATTTTAGACATTTCCACTCCATTTCTACCAAGTTATTCATCATAAATTTCATACTACTCCAAAAATATGCAAATTTAGTCAAAAATCATCAAAAACCAAGAATTCATAGTCAACCTATCCATGCTCTATTGCTTTTCTACATTTTCAACTTTCATGCTCAATCACTATTATTCCTCTCAACTTCCATTTAAACTCAATATCATCCATAAGCAAATTATGGTCCATGATCGATCATGAACATTATTAACAGAACATACACACATATACCCACTCATCATCAACTTACTACATTCACTACCTAAATCTTGCATATCGTTTCAAAATTCAAGAACTCTCATTTTTCTTTACTCATAACTAATCACTAACAACTTCTCATTTAATAGTTCTAACTTCTAAGAAAAGTTCGGGTCCAACAGAAATTGTTTCTTTATAATGCACAAAATAGGATATTTACAGCCTACTATTCAAAAGAAATTAATCTCTTGATCTTAATATTCCCATTTTTTTCTTTAATTTAGATATTTTTTATTATCTCCAATTTTTGTAAGAATAAAAGAACCATTTGAAACAATTTCTTATCAGTTAATACTTTTGCCTATTAAAAAAAAACCTCGTCCTAGTTTTCCAATAGAGATAATCATTCTCATTAAAGAAAGATGCTCCAATAATACCTTGTCTTTCTTGGTTGAATGATGAAGATGATGCTCTTAAATATTCTACAAGATCTTTGCCATATGACCCACTCTAATACTGGTTATTAATCCCTAATTGCACCCAAGAAGGGGTAAATTGGATGTTTACAAATTTAACAAACTTTTATAGCTATTGTACTTAATTAATGACACTTAATATAAATAAGGATGTAAAAATTGCTTAGTATAAATTAATCAAATAATTGAATAATAATTTGAAAAGGATAGGTACGAAAAAATGCAAACTAATTTATAGTGGTTCTATAGACAATCCTTGCCTGTGTCCATACCCCAAAACTCTTTTTCAAATTTACTATTATCCTTTTATCAAGGGGAAGAATAACCTTTGTACATTCTTTCTTGGCAAAGAGGAACTCTTTTATCGTCTTCTTCCAAAGTGAAAAGAAACCTCTTTCCTATTTAGAACATCCCTAAGTTAATATAATAATGCTCCAAACAAATCTTACATCTTAAAATACATCACTTTATCACTTGATAAATTCAAAGAGGCTTATCCATACTTATATGAGACAATGATGCTAATGATTTAAAAAATACTTAGAAATGTGTATAAAATATACTCAAATGCTTACTAAAACTAATGAAAAAAAACACTTATAGATTTTTAAGGCCTTTACTTGTTTTTGGAGCTAACTTGTTATAAAGTAGTGCTCGAACATTATAATATATTAGTCAACTAGTATGCATTAAAGCACAATATGCATTAGTCGTTAAGGCATTGTTTGAGTAGTAGGCAAATTGGTTGACAAATATGACACATTCATCTACCAATATATCAACCAATATTATACCAAATTCTCAGTACATGGAATTTAATAACTTTAAACTATATTAGTCAATCATTAACCTATATAGGTTGACTAATCACTCTAAAAACATGATTTTAATAACTTTAAATGCTCAAAATTAATTTGTTTAATGTGATTGTGATTTAAACACTTCCTAAAATATTCTCTAAAGAGTATTCAAAAGATTAATAGGATTTTTTCTCAAAACAAAAGCCTTAATGCCTCTTGATGAATAAAAAAAACTATGCAATGAAGCAAGATGGAACATTTATACATGGTAAGCTTTTGAATCATCAAATTGACAAAGTAATATTACAGTTAATAATATAAAATATAAAATACCCTTAATGTGCATTGATCTTAATTTGATGGTTACAAAATTCAACTTCTTTTTATCAACTTCATAAACTATCTTCTTAATTTTATCGTTTCATTTTGTTCTTATATTGCTTTTTTTTATCAAGATAATAAACTCATTAGTAGTAACTATGTTTTGTTATCACCAAAAAATTAATTAGAATCTCTCTTGGCTCAATAATATTAAACTCATCAACACATTGATTAACTAGTGTTATATTTACAGGTTGGTTCACATGTTGCTAGTTTTACAAATACAACAAAAGGAAAATATGGCTTATTGATCCTAGATCTTTCGAATTGGCTTTTGAAATCTTAAGTTTAAAGGTGAATATAGTATTACTTTAAGATAATTACAAGTTACATCAAGCAAAAAGAGAGCTATAATTGGAACCACTGGCCATTAAGTTGACAAACCAAACATCTGAATAACTTATGGATGAATATGTTTATTTTCTAATTGGAATTTCATAATTAACCAAATGAGTGATTAAGTTTATTTATTAACCAAGTGAACGATCATGTTTATTTGCTTATGAAATAGATAACATATTGTATTAAAGGACTAACTTGGTTATGATTAACATAATGTTTGTTATAAGTTTTTGTAAACCAAGTGAATGATCAAGTTTATTTGTTAACCAAGTTAACGATATATATTTTTCGTTTGTAAACTATATAACATATCAAGTTGAAAAAATAATTTTTGTTAACTTCTACTACGGTTAAAAAACCAAAACTCCTGTAAGGAAAGGAACTATTTAACTACTGCTTATTTTCAACCCAAAACGTTTCACAATTTTGATAAGAAAAGGGCATACTACTATCCTTAACAAATCAGGTGTTAAACCAAAAAGCATTAAATTCCTTTCAACAATTTAACTATTTCACACTTTAAAATATCCAATAATAAAAATATAAGTACATTTATTTTAGTCAATATGATAATGAAATATAAACTTGAACATGTAGTCAATTTCATACTAAATCCATTTTTCAACTATATAGAATATGAATAATTAAACAAAAATTGAAATAAATTCTACATTTGTGATGAATAACATTAACCTTAACTCTTTACACTCTTTAATCAACATCTCAATGTCTTGCTTCATAATTTTTAATTGCTCATCATAATTCTTTGTTTTAGTTATGCTTCTCCTTGTTTCAACATCTTTCTTTAATACAAATATATTTTTATTTAACTTTTGAGTGAGGAATATATTTTTATTTAACTTTTGAGTACTATGGACATCTCTCTCATAAAAATGCTTGTCTTGTCATACCATTGGAAAAATTCGCAATTATCAATTAAGTGGTGGAGACATCCAAACAATCATTTATCTAAATTATTATCGCTCTATAATATTCTTAAAGCAACATTCCACTCATATAAACAAACCACTTTATTAATATTATTGTAATTAGAACCACTAGATACTTAAGATTTTATATGTGAAACTACAAAAAGCTTCACAGTTAAAGCATGCCAATGGAAAGGAGTGTGATCTAAAACACACAAGGAATAATACATCATAATAGATGTACTTATGATTATGTAAAAGATAATTTCAAGTCCTACAAATATTTTAGTCCCTAACTTGATACATCATAACAAAACAAGATTTATAGCAGACATATTGATTCATAATAAATGTATAAATTCTATATGATTGTAATACGAATTCGCTCATGAAACAACAAGGAAAGATAATAAACTATGTTACTTGCAAAGATCCCTCCAAAATAGACAAATCAAAAAAGGGCACCATATTTCTTTAACCTAGATAACAAAAATTAAAATCAATTAAAATAAGAATTAATGCATGAATAAAATAGTCAAGAAAAATACAGATGATAAAGTGAACAGGAATAAACAAGAATAAAGCAAACTGATCGCGCGATAGCTCTTAATGTCACATCTCTTCCGAAACCAGGACCTTTTATCATGACTTCTGCTCGTTGCATACCTTGATCCACTACTGTCCTAATAACATTTCCTGCTGCGGTTTGAGCCGCAAAAGGTGTCCCTCTTTTCGTACCCCTGAATCCACAAGTGCTAGCGGAAGACCAAGAGATCACCCGACCCCGTACATCGGTAATGGTCACAATAGTATTGTTGAAGCTTGCTTGAACATAAAAAACTCCTTTTGGTACTTTACGTGGATTCTTACATGAACCCATACGTCTATTCTTGCGTGAACAAGGATGCTCGGAATGAGAGACTACGATTCCTTCATTCCATCGGCAATGCCACTCAAAAAGTTTCTGTTAACAAAACTACCACATGAGAACTAAACAATTTATACTTTTTTTTTTCCCCTTATCATGTTTTACTATTCTTTTGAAGTTGAACTAAGAGCAAAATGTTGGGAAAGAGGGACGAATACTAGCTGTAATTTCAGATTTTCATCATTTTGAATGTTACGATATCCAAACTAATCATATTGTCGAATCCTTTGTTTCTTCATGACTTTGTTTTAGGGGCAAAAATTTTACTCCTCTCATTTTTTGGTACAGGAGCTATATCCGGTTTGCTCTGTCTAAGATCAAAGATGCGGGCTTTGGAACAAAGGTTGAACGAAGTATAACCAAAACTCGGGCCTTGAACTTGATTGATAGAACCTCTAATGCCTTAGAGAGAGCATGGATTCAGATACAAAATGCCTGGTATTGGGACTTGGGAGTTCCAATGGCATACAAATGTCCTGCTAGGACCTCAACTAAAACTAAAGACAAGTGCGTGATTTTCTGATAGGTAGCATTTGCTAGGATGGTATGATTTTATTAATTCGTCCTCGCACTTCGAACTCAAAGAGGATTGTTGTAATTGTCGTTGGAAGCTTGAAGTGGAAAACAAGTGTCTTCGCCCCCAGTGTTCCAGAGGAAATTGGCATACTTTGAAGCATGATAATGGTTGTTTGGCTCAACTGCCATTGCCTGCTGATATTTCTCTTCTGCACCCCATGAGTCCTTCCTTACTATCCACAAGAAATCTGCATAACGACTCAACACCTCCGCGTCCGGCGGTCCAGCCAGAATAGCCCTCTTGAAGCACTCCTCTGCCCTGTAAAATTCCCACCAGATCAAGTAATGCATACGATCAGACATGAAGCCAACTTTTGTTTCAGCAGGAATGAACTAGTGGTAAATACTTCACACCCGTGTAGAATATGGATTTTGTACCAAGTTCCATTGACTCTAAGATTGCTAGCATGATTCAATTATCCAACTGATACTTTTAGTGAAAACAAGCAAAAAGAACAAACGAGAAGTTGATGGCTAGAAATCAAATGTACCTGTCATGGTCATGAGAAACAGCGAAGAGGAACTGGGCATAGTTTAACAGCAGAAGTGGGTTATTTGGATCCTCAGCTACACCCATCTGATAAATGAGGTCTGTCCTGTGATACTCTGCATAGTCGTCTGATTCAACTTCCACAGAAAGAGATGACAATAACTGTTTCCTCGTCTCATCGTCAAGAGTGTATCTTGATTCTGTTTGCATCCTTGAAGCTTCCTCTACCATTAAGTCCCATAGCCTAACCTCCTCTTCTCGATGCAGCTCTTGATTTTCAGGCAAAGAAACCTCACCAATCTGAAGTGGAACTATAGTATGATGATCAATTGAAGTTGATAACCTGCCCAACAACAAGTCCCTTTCTTGGCTCCTAGCTCTATTTCGGCCAACTTTATCTTTTCTACTAATGTGACCTACCCTGTGATCTTGTTCCTGATTCATCTCTTCAGTAGTTAACACACTACAATCCATAATCCTCGGCGAAGGAGAGGCCATAACGTGAGTGTTTCCAACTATTGAGTGCACCGTGAAATTGGCTAAAAGAAGCATCAAATAGATCATGAGAGTAGGCGTTCTTGAGAAGACTTGTTGGAACAGCCTCACGAAACAAGAATTCATTTCCATGTGAACGTTATTCATGACGCCTTGTAGGTCTTCGCTGTTTAGAGTCTCCCTAATGTTCAAGGCGTGATTTTGAAGCTCTCGAATCATGAAAACCATCGACGAAAATGCCAACTTCACAGAGCAGGAAGCTAAATCCCCAGCATCCATAAACCCCACTTGCCATTTTTGTTTCCTTTTTATCATCCTCAGTGATAAAGGGATATCAACGCTATTTGCCTTATGTTCAATGCTAATCCTCACAAGCTCGTCTCTTTCTGGCCAATCTGGTGGCTCTGGTTCAATTCCCAGAAACTTTGGTTCAAGAAGCTCCAGCTTTGAAGGCAAAAACGACAAAAATGGGTCGTTTCTTTCCTCACGAGGAGCCTCTGACACTGCAAAAGCTGCGTCACTGCTGCCCGTAACACGGACATGCCGAGCCGAATCTTCAATCTTCTTTGAAAACTCCTCGTCAAAACACTCATTAAGACTCGCACTGCACGATCGTTTCAAGCCAAAACTTCTGGGATAACTACGAAGGCCGTATAGAGACGACCTACGTGACACTCGACAAGCTTTCTTACGACTTTCGCTATTAAACGTTAACAAAGAAAATGTTGCAGCAGCCATTGGTGTATTACGATAAGATGGTAGATAAGGAATCCAAAGGTTTAAACTTTGCAAGCTCTCTAACCCCATTGAATAAAGATTTATCGAGAATGGTTATTGAACAAAGAAACCAGAAATTAAGTCCCGAAAACTTTCCGGCCAAAGAAAAGCTACACTAAGATGAGAAGAGGGTGTAATCAGGTCAAAAGCCGCGTGGTTTCCGTGAAAATCTTTCCCTTTTCCGCCGAACATCAAAAGAAGTATCAAAAAGTCTATACAGCTCGCTGCTTCTTTCAAAAATCAACCTTTTATCTGAAGAAATGGATAAAGCCAGCCCGTCAGTCAAAAAATCTAATTTCGAAAACAAAAAGAAGAAAGCAACTGAAAAGATTACCAGAAAATAGGTGACAAAATCATAGGATTCTTACAGGAACTCAATGTCAATTCAAATTGGTGTTTTGTATTGCAAGATTTTATGTTTACCCGTTCTTGTTCATGGAACGTGGCCCGTTGATATTACGCTTTTTTTTGTTGTCGGCGAGTAGAGATCTATATTTGATTGGTGGGTGAACTGGATACAAGACAGGCGCGTGACGTTAATGTGGGGAAAGTGGTACGTGGCAGTAGATGTACCGAGTCATGTGCCCAAGGCTAAGGTGGGGCCTTTGAATAGCCTTTTTCGCTGGGCAGTTATAGACACATGTCACTATTTCCTCTAGAGACACCTGGCTATTTTTGCACAGTGAAAATATATACATTGTTTGCCAAATTTAAAGTTACGCGCTTCAATGACAAATATGCCAGATTGGGCCAAGTTGAATTGGGTGTACGAGCACAAACAAATTTCAATATTAAAGTAAAATATGCTTATTTTTTTATAAACACATTTTAAAGCAAATGATTACTGCAATGTAACATGTTATTTTAAAAATATATGGCATTCGTATTTGGTAGAAAAAAATAGAATTACTAAGAAGATCATCAACAGGCTGACAAATAGCTTTTTTCAAATAAAAATTGTATTTTCTTAATTGGAAAACATCCATTGATGCACACAAGATATTCTTATCTTTAACAATTTTTTCAGTCTTGTAAAAAGTTATCAATTAAGCTAGTGGTTGCTTGCTATATACTATTTTATATTTTAACATTTTAGATAATGAATTTTTAATATGAATCAATGCCTACCCAAGCTACGTAAGGAAGAGGGACATAAAAGGGACTTAAATAAATTTATAACATCCCGTTACCCTTATTAAGGTTAAAATTGTAAATGTGAAAGATTCACTGAGAAATTAGAAATGTGTTTCATGCTCAACATTATATGATATGCTCATGCATTATGTGAGATGCTCTTGTACATGAATATTAAATCGTTGCATATGAAAATAATTGTACATGCACTCATTGATTTTTCGGGTATAATTGAATTGTATTGTGATATTATTGAGAATTGTGAATCTATTGTATTGGAAATTTAATTGGTAAGTGTAATTGTTAAATTTTGAATTTTGGTAAATTATTGAAATAATGTCCAAAAATTGTGGGATATTAATGTAATAGGAATAATTCCAAAAATTTTAATTATTATTGGACTAAGAAAAGTGTCACTTGGCAAGTAAATTGATGTATGGAAAATAAAAATGAGTGTAATGATATTGAAGAAAATTTTGGGAGTCAACTTTAGAATTTTGAGATGATGGTTGTGAAAATTAGAGACAAATTGAAGATAATTGTAATGAAAGGATGATAGTTTGGGAACTAGTTCAATAAGAACTAGTTATTTAGGAACTAGCCAAGGTCTTAAAGATATGGACAAGTTTCCAATTCTTAAACATTCGTTCTCTTAAACTTAAAAGATCCATCTACTGTTTGTTCCTGTCTTAAAAATATCTTCTTCAGGATTTTCCTTCATCCTCTGGAAACTTCATTCTTTCAGAAATATCTCTCACCCTCACAAAGAGAAATTGCTCTCACTTTTCACTCACCATCTCTTTTTTTATCTTTTTCACTATAACTGAAATACCTAATCTTACAACTCTTGATTGTTGATGATAGGGTATTATGGGAAAGTTATGCTTTAAATGATCTTGAAGGTTTTGGAGCTTTAGACAAGTAAGCATTTTTATGGTTTTTCATTATTACATAAGATGAAGCAAGCATCATGTTAGTTATACATTGAAGTTATAAATTGAAAATGTATATGTGCTAAAAACGCGAGCGAAAAATCAAAGTAAGCAACATGTGTTGATTTTTCAGACTTGATGATAAAAATGTTGTGCGATGGTGCTAAAATGATTTTTGAAGTTGAAAGACCTTAGAAAACATGTATAACTAGGTGTAGAAACTTTTTGAAGAAAACAGAAATGAGGACTCTGTTTTCACTGTGCATATATGTATATGTATAGACACGAATATTTTGACAATTATTAAAGATGAACAAGAATAAGATTAGAGTGGAGAATAGTTGTATGATGATGTCCAGAGATGAGAAAAAAATTGTTTAAAATGAAAGTTGAGAAGAAAAATAGAGAATGTACAAATAGGTTGAAATGTAGATAATAGTGAAATGCAAAACGTGAGGAAGTTCAATGATTGATATTTGAATTTTGATGATTTTGAGAAATTTGAGTAAAATTTCATATCTAAGGATACTGTGAATTTGTGGTGAATTATTTAAATGAAAATAGAGTGGAAAAACTAGAAATGAAAATTGAAGTGTTGAATTTAGTGAAGAAAGACACGTAGAGAAGTTGGTTGTGAATGCAACAAAGAAAAGATAAAATGAGGCAAAAGTTTGATCTAAAATTTCTTGATTAAGCTATATTGATCTAGGATAAATTAGACAAAGTTATCTTCTATAAAGTTGTAGTTTATCTTTCTAGCTTTCTAACGATATAAAGTATGCAATTTTTGGATATCGGAGTCAAAAGTTATAATCATTATAAATGGAGATGCTTAGGAGTATAGGATGTATCGTTTGGTGAGGACGCTTCATCTTGTGAGGACATATCGTCTAGTGAGGACGCTTCATTTGTTGAGGACACATCGTCTGGTGATGTCGTATCATCTGGTGATGATGTATCGTCTGGTGATGATGTCATATCGTCTTATGTACTATTCATTTTGTATCATCTGGTCCTCTTTTTGACCTTATAAACAATCGAATTTGTCTTCGAGGTCTTCATGAAAGTTGTATATCTTGAAGTCTTCTTCAAAATCATCTAAAGGAAACCTCAATCTGATATCTCTAGAGAAAGTTATGCCAATTGTAAAACTACTTCTATGTACTGTTCATTTTGTATCGTCTGGTTCAATTTTGACCTGGTAGATGACAGAATCTATCTTCAAAGTCTTCACAAAAGTTATAGACCTATAAGTTGTTAAGTCCAAATGACTTTACTTAGATATGATTTTGATGTATAACAAAAGAGCAAAATAAAAAGAAAAGAAATACAGACGAAGTCAGACATACAGATGAAGTAAGTCATACAGACGAAGGAACACAGACGCAGATGCAAATACTAATACAGAAACAGACACAGATGCAGATACAAATAGTAAAGCAGACGCAGACACGAAAGAAATAAGCAGATGCAGACGTAAATAGAAAACAGTAGACGCAGACGTAGAAACACAGACGATAAAATATAGATGAAGAAAAACAGTTGCGGAATTTGAAAAGAAGACGAAGGAGTCAGTTCGAGTTAGTTACAGAACTCAACTGAATAACCGTTTCTTTAAAGATTCAAGAAA
>JANZLF010000222.1:14260700-14273158 GCA_026546835.1 Erythroxylum foetidum
AAAAACTTGGAAATATTTTTCTTCATTCTCTATGATAGTCCCTAATGGCAACCAATATTCTTCTTAAAATTTTACTATAGTCTTTCTTTCAAAGTGAAGAATAATATTTATACAATCTTTCTCAGTAAAGAGAACTTTTCTTACAATCTTCTTCCAAGATGAAGAAGAACTTTAATCCCATTTAGAACACTCTCAAAAATAATTTCCAATACCCCAACAAAAGATTATAACTAAAGATATCTCACTTATTTAATTTATGACTTCGAAAAGGATCACTTATGCAAATATGAGACAATGATGCTCAAATAATTGAAATATATATATATAAAGGCTTCTTATTTATGTAATTGGAGCGATTGTTGTTATTTATTAATCAAAAAAACTGGAAATATTTTTCTTCATTCTCTATGATAGTCCCTAATGGCAACCAATACTCTTCTTAGAATTTTACTATAGTCTTTTTTTTAAGGTGAAGAATAATATTTATACAATCTTTCTCAGTAAAGAGAAACTTTTCTTACAATCTTCTTCGAAGGTAAAGAGTTTTAACTTTAATCCCATTTAGAACACTCTCAAAAATAATATCCAATACCCCAACAAAAGATTATAACTAAAGATATCTCACTTGTTTAATTTATGACTTTGAAACGGATCACTTATGCAAATATGAGACAATGATGCTCAAATAATTAAAAAATACTTAGAAATGTGTGTAAAAGACACCCCCAATGATTATTGATACTAAAAACAATAAAAAAAATGCTTATTTATAGTGTTTTAAGACCCCTAATAATGATTAAAGCCAAAGATCAGTCGTTATAATGGTTATTTGTAGTGCATTAGTCAACCAGTATGCATTAAGAGTTTCATATTCACTAGCTGTTAAAACATTAGTATACCAGTAGGCATATTGGTCAACTAACATATCAACCAATATTGTTGACCACGATCCTATTTAGGTCAACTGATCAGCCCAAAAAAATAATATTGACAATTTTAAATGCCCATAACTAATTTGTTTAATCTAATGAAGATTTAAACACTTCCAAAATATTCCCTTAATAGTGTTTAAAAGATCAAGATGTTTACCTATTAAAATCAAAAGCTTTAATGTCTTTTGATAAATGTAAAGACTCATATAATGAAGGAAAATGAAATATTTATGTATTATAAGCCTCTTAGTACATTAAATTAATAAACTGATATTACAATTTATATTGCAAACTAAAGAATGACCTTAATAAGCCTTAATCTTATTTTGTTTTTGGTTTAATCTTTATTTCGAGAATTGTAAACTTAAACTTCTCTTTATTAACTTGGTAAGTTATCTTCTTCAGTTTAAGACTTTATTTTTTCTTATATTGCTTTTCATCAAAATAATAAACTCATTAGTAGTAATTATTTTTTGTTATCATCAAAAACCGATTGGAATCTCCCTTAGTTCATCATTTTGATTAGATAACCCCTTATTTTAGGGTTTCTAATAACTTGTGATCTTATCTAACTTACTAGTAGCAATTAACCCTAGAATCTTGTCTTATTTTGATAGAACAATCCTTGGTCCTTGTTCATATTGGTGTCAAATCTCTTTTGTCATATTAGTGAGGGTCGTATCACTTCTCTTTTAATAAATTTGAAAGTGATCTTCCCCCTATTATGTAATTTTTAATGGAATGAGAATTTATGTAACAATGTTCCCCCAATTATGTAATAATGTTATTCCTCTCAATAATCCCAAAAAATGTTGTTCCTCTTAAAACTCTATTTATTATGTTGTACAAATATGTCATTAACATTTTTTCCTTTGATTAACATATGTTTTAAGGATTTATGTATGGTGTAACAAATGATTATCTATATAAAATATGTTTATAGTAGTTATTGGTAATGATTCCAAGCTTCAATCAGATTAGAGGCAATGAAGAAATGGGGTAAATTTACGATTGAGTTTTTTTTCACTATTGGACTTATAAGGATTTACTAACAACTAAAAAGCACAACACAATATATAAGGCCAATGATAAATTTCTAGGTAAACATTTGATAGCTTAAAATAACTAAGTATAACATCTAATCATGACTTAGTGAATATATTAGATGGCATTTAAAAAATAAGAATTAATCAAATTTAAAATTATATTGATCATTAATTATAGTAAAAATATGCATCATGTTATGTCTAAAGAAGCATAAACATAAAAGTAATTAAAAGGTATAAAATGAAAAGACCATATAGATCATATTCAAAGAATCTCTATTACAAGGTAATTAAATAAATTCCTATGAATTTGATGCACTAATATTTAGAAAACCCAAACCTAAAATTGAGTAATTATGCGATTTGTTATCAATCTTTGCAAGGAAGCATGATTAAGTCCTTGAAAAGAACATTATTTCAAGCTATCAAACTAATTGTCTTAAGCTCCAAGCTTCTAAATAAACCAACACCCTTAAATAATACTAAAAAGGGATAATGCGTTAGGATTTTAGAAACTAATTTCTCAAACTACAATTGCAAATAACAACAATTTATTCACATATGAAAATTGTGCTACTTACAGTAAAATACACAATTCAAAAGATAAAAGATATTGGTCAAAAAAACAATATGATTACCAAAATTAAAAAAAACAAAAGACTATAAGAGGCCCCACATAAAGAATTATTATATTGGAGCAATTATTTAGTCAGTATATGATACAATAATATTCTAAAATTTTAAATATCTTTTTAGAATTATTGTGAAATATTGAAAAGCTTATTTTATTTAAAGATATAAAGGACTTATATGCAGGCTTGGTGTAATGACAAAAAAGGAAAAAATTATAAGAAAAACATTGTGTGTGTGTGTGTGTGTGTGTGTGTGTGTGTGTGTTTCTTTTTCTAGGAATGGACAACTCATTTGATAAATCACATTGATAATGTGGTTGACCAATAGATATTCATAATTTTGTAATCTTTTCTGCCCTTTGCTCAAGCTGATGAATAAAAATCTATCATTTTTAGACTGCCAAGAATATTTAGAAATATCTCAGTGTTCAATTCTTTGGTAAGGACAAATACAAGTTGATTTTCAATTAGATATTAGCTATTAGATATATAAATCACCACACTCTCTAATTTATCTAATTAAATGTCTACCAATTTCAATATGTTTTGATTGATTTTATTGTACTATGTTGTGTGCGAGTGTGATTTTTATAACTAATCTATTATCAAATTAATCTTACGTTCAAATCATCAACAATAATTTTCAGTTATAATAACTAAGACTTTAACTCTACTTTTGCACTTGATCTAGCCATAACTTTTTGGGTTTTACTCCTCCATATTTTAAGGTTGCCTTCAAAATATTTGTAGTACCTTGAAGTAGATATTCTATCAACTAGTGAGTCTGCATAGTCAACATCAATATATACCTTAAAGGTTTTAATTTATTATTCATGTTAAAGAGGATTGTTTTCTTAGAATTCCTTTCAAATAATCAAGAACATTATAAGTTGCCTACAAGTTGACTTCTGTATGGTCAAGTATAAACTAACCTATTACATTACTAAAATATATTATATCTAGTCCTATATGTGAAAAATAAATAGGTTCCCCTACCAATCGTTAATACATCTCCATATTAATAGCTAAAGATTCCTTGACATCATCAAGTTTGTGATTGGGATTTATAGGTGTTGGAGCTTATCTACAAGCCATCATTCTTGTCTATTTTACAAGATTAGTGATATGTTTTCATTTTGAAATAAATATCTTATGTCTTAATGAGCCATTTCAATCTTAAAAAATATTTTGATCTCCTTAATTCTCTTATTTCAAACCTTAGTTAAACACTTCTTTTTTTATCCTCCTTTTCATCATCACCAATTATAATTATGTCACCAACATAAATTGAAAATTTTGTTACTTTACTTTTATTGAGTGTTTAATGAACAATATATGATTACCTTGGCTATATTTGACACTATAATTAGCATTACCTTTTCAAAATTATCAAATCATACATTTAATGATTTTTTAAATCCATAAATGGCCTTATCTAAATTACAGTCCATATTATCAGCTATACTATCTTTAATTTCATGAGGAATATCCACATATACCTCCTTTTCTAGGAAATCATGAAGAATTACATTTTTTTAAAAATCTCAAATTATTGTAGATTTCAATTAAAGTCAGTTTTCAAGGATAAAAAGACTTACACTATTCATTTTTGCATTTGATGTGGAGGTCTCTCAATAGTCCACTCTATATGTCTAAGTATATTCTTTAGTCATTAATTTCCCTTGTTCCTTTTCAAAGACTCATCAACTTTATGCTTCAACGTTGAAATTTATTTATATTTTGTTGTCTCTTTTTTTCACAATTTCACTAGCTCAAGTTTTATTTTTCTAATGCATTCATTTTTAACTTTCATAACTCTCATCCATTATACATTGTATAATGACTTTAATAAGGTTTAAGATATAGTGATCATATTTAAAATTTTAATGGAAGTTTTAAGAAAGGGTAAAAAATTTTGCAAGGATACAGTATAAGGTAGAATGGTTTTTTGGTATGTTCTTTGTTACCTTCTATAAAGCAATAGGTAATTAATAATCATGTTCTTAGGTATTGGCTTCCATAAGAGTTTTAGGGTTATCCGATTGCACCTTTGAAATTGGATAGATTTATATATTTCAAGTAACTCATTTAATAAATGATTCAGGTTAGATTCTTAAATTGCTTTCATATTGGGAACATTAACTTGCATTCTTGAATATGTCATTCCAAATTGCCTTGTACAAATAGTAATATCTATTGTCATTGTATCATTAGTTAGTGACAATGGTAAGAAGAAAATATCAAAAAGGTTAAGTAGGTTGTATCCTTATCTTCCAAAAACACAAACTCCCTCTTAAAATAAAGTTTAGAAGAATAAATTTTATTTTGAATAAATGCACATTTATAGATACACATTTTTTCATATGATCTATGATAACGATTATAGTCGGTTTAAGATAGTAAGTATCCTATTAAAAAGAATTTAGCAATTTTAAGCTTTAGTTTCCATATTAAGGATCATAAATATGGATAAATGCAGTGATACCAAAAACTTGAGGAGCGAGGTTACTTAAAGTTATTACAATCTAGATAAAATTGTGAAAGGTATTCAATAATAGTTATTGATTCTCAAGACATGGCATGACATCATATTAGTTGTGTATGTAGATGTGAGAACAACTTCCCATTATATGGTGACGAAAAAGAAGGGCTTTAGTAGCATTCAAAAGATAGTCATTTTTTTAGTCAAACTTTTTTTTTTGGTGTATAGATAAAGATGATTCAATAATAACTCCTTCCCTTTTAATTAAAATGATCATTTGTATTGTTGAACTAAAATTTCTTAATTTTGGTACCATAGTGCTTTTGTATGATGAGAGCCTAAATATCATATTTAATAAGAAAGGAATCTTCAATTATGTCTTGCAAATTCATACACATCAAAATGAAACCCTTTAAGAAAAGTGGGAGATATGATTCTTAAAGTTTGAAATATGAAAGACCACAATTAAACAAAGATGAGACAAAATAAATTATTCTTTCATAATGATTAAAGTGAAAAAGATAAATCACTGCATCTATTAGGTACATTTTATTTGAAGTCTCCATGTAGTATAGTCCATCTTCACTTTAATAAATTTGATATTCTCTTTAAAACTTTGGTCATAAAATTCAAAAATGTTTTATAGTTTATGTCTTTGTTAAATTTATGTATAACATGAAAGAAATTTTTCAGTAGGAATCAAATGGTAAGTTTTATATCTCCAAGGCATGCTATAGTAGCAAATGACCCATTAATAGTAATAACTTTCTATTGTTAGGACAAATTATAAGTTATAAATTGATTGGATAAATAGGTCATATGATCTATAGTACCATAATCAATAATCCAAATGCTATGAAAGGAGTTTTTAGAGGCATTAAATCCAATTAAAATGGAACAATTACTTATAAGTGTCAATCAACAGTTACAAACGCTACTTAAGAGTGCCAATGGAATTTCATTTGATGGATTATCAAGCTTACCAAATATATTTTTAAGGTTTCCAATATCTTCATCGTTGTTTATTTTGTATCATATGCGCCAAACTTAAGGGTTTGTCATGTAGCTTATTGTAACAAACTTTGGTATATTTTGGCTTCTTACAATATTTGCACTAAAGGCCCTAGTTACTTTCTTTATTTTGTCTCCTTTACTTAATACAAATATCTCATAATTTAAGAGTTGATACTGGTGGTTCAACTAACACTTTTCAATAGTTTATTAGTAGCATTTAAAGCTAACATTTTCATTATTTGTGGTTGAAGCATTATTGTTCACCTACCTTTTCCACATCCAACATATGAAATTATTTAATTTAACAATTAGATTTCTTCCTTTCATAAAATTTAAACTCTTGTTTGATCAAACACATGGTTTAATCTTGTAAGAAATTACAATCCCTATCATTTTCAATAAAATATTTTATTTTGAAAGGTCATACTATATGACCACTCAACAACAATGTATTAATCTAATAACATATTTTCATATTTAGTGACATTTTACCTCTTTGATTTGCTTTTTTTTAGTTTTTATTTCACATACTTGGATGACATCATTAACCTTGGAATAAGTTTTATAAACAGTCACTTAAATCCCTTATACTATTAGGAGAAATATATAAGTATCAGTAATGTCAAGTGTCATAGAACTCATAGCCATGACATGGTGTGATAATTCTCTTTTTCTCGTTCTCTAAATCTTGGTTTTCCTTTCTTCAGGGTAATTTTCAATAGTTGATTAAATTTGTCTTTACCTTTGATAACTATTCATATTTGGTGAGATTACTTCAAATAGTTTTTCATTCAAATTTTATGATGTTTGAATGTTTTAAACTTTACTTTCTAGTTGATCTTCATCTAGTTTAGGGGCCAAAATTTACGTATAGTTGGTTTCTATGATTTCTAATATAACTATTGTGATTAATGTTTAAATACACAAAAGCTTGTGAGGGAATAACTAAGGTTACATATCATTAAAATAAACTATAATAATGGGGTAATGAAGGCTACTAAGCAATCAACAAATAATAAGATAATAATGAAGGCTATAAAGTAAGAAAAAAACAATACTGTAATAGAAAACATGACTAACCAAAAGAACCTAAGATTCTAATATCATATTGTAAATTAAGTGATGGGTAATATATATATACATATATACACACATTTATCCATATAATTGTCTTTCCTTTTAAAATAACAAACAACATTTGATTAACCACATATATCATATGTCACAAGTAATGGACCAATAAAGATTCACAACTTTTTTAAAAATACTTTTAGGATTTATGCCCCTTAGAATCATATAATTACAATGATTAGAATGAAATTATATTTTTTAATACCAAGTAAGTAGGACATATTGTTAGAATATGATACATGATTAGATTATAAACAACTTGAAGTTGCAATGATTAATGACATGATTAATATTTTACTTATGAATTCTTAGATATCTCTTCACCTTTTATAAGTATAATATCAAGTTCATTTTGTTAAAATACATAGAAACTTGAATATATTTGAGTAACAAGTACAATGCAATAAAAAAACGTCACTAAGTACAAGGGTCATCAAAGCAACTTAAACCTATAGTCAATAAAAGTGAACTTCTATAAACAAAATGGATACTTTCTAACTTATATATGTATTACGTCCTTGCTACCTAACTTGATAACATAAACCTTAGCTAAATTAAGCTTATAAATCAATGATAAGATTCTATTTTTCATACATTTCAAATTACAAAACAAAATCAATCTTCTATCTTCTCTAAATCAGATTACATAACTAATCAGTATATTATACTAAAGAAAAATTCTATTTTTAATTACCAAATATAATAGAGAAACAAATAAAAATTGTAACCATCAATAATATAAACAAACCTCTAAAGCCATTTGAGTTCATCTTCTTATCTTTTTTTTTTTGACATTTGGGACTTAATGTTGGACCCCGTTTCCGAAGTCCAACATTCGGAAGCATAAAAGCATGGAGGACTCAAAACGATAACTTACTTATCACAATTTGGGGAACTTTCAATAAAAATTTTAGACCAGCTTCTTTCGAACATTTGTTTCCCATATTCTAACGATTCCAACGCCACCAAAAACGCTCAATTTGGTTTAGAAATGAAGAAGTATTGGCCAAAACACTTTCTTCTCTTACAAAACTTAGACTGAAAACTATCACCAAATTCGCTTCAGAAATTGAAAATCTTAGGGGCTGAATTGTGATTCGATTCCTTTAGATAACTTGTATATCCATGTCTCTAGTTTAATTATAAATAAGAATCAACTCAATCGGAGCTCTATAGCTCAAGATATCTCCAAATTACTGAAGCATGTTCAGAAAGTATCTAACTCATAACCTTTTTAATCGGTCCTCCCATTTCAATTCGATCGATATTTCTCAATTCAAATTCAAAGCTTATAAATTTGGTATGGAGAGAAAGGGGAATGTCTTAGGAATCTAACGCTTCAAAAATTAGGTCAATCGAAGGTCGGACAAAAATGTTATGATCAAAAGAGTGAACGGGGGTCGAATCAGAAAATCGATCGCGCGTGCTGAGCGAACGAGCGCTAAACGGTCGAACACTGAGTGGCCGAGCGCTCAAAAGAGCGGACGAGCGTTGAACAGCCGAGCGCTGAGCGGCCAAAAGAGCGGACGAGCACTGAACGCCCGAGCACTGAGCGACCGAGCGCTGAACGGCCGAGCGCTGAGCGGACGAGCGCTGAACGGCCGAGCGTTGAGCGGACGAGCGTTGAGCGGACGAGCGCTTAGCGGCCGAGCGCTTAGCAGTCAAAAGAGCCGACAAGCGCTGAGCGGCCGAGCGCTGAGCGGTCAAAAGAGCGGATGAACGCTAGGCGCTCGCCCCCCCCTTGCTGACCCGATCCTCATCTTCTAACATCCATAACTTTTGACCCAGAACTTCAAAAATTGCAAACTTGGTACCAATGGAAAGATAAAGGACAACTCTATAACTTTTGTGAAGGACTTAAAAACAAGTTTGGTCTCTAAAGGAGTCAAAAGTTCACTCCAAAGTGATCGATCGACATGCCCCTCATAAACAGTGCCAAAACTTGAAAACATCATGACTTTTGACGTAGAACTCAAAATTTTACAACCTTGGTGTCTATGGAAAGGTAAAATAACTTTCTACAATATCCATGAAGATCATAAGAAAAATTTCCAACTCTTTGAGGATCAAATATTGACTCAAAGTTTCTGTCTGAAATTTGCCATTTTGGCAGCACTTGCACCGAACTTCCACAACTCACATCTTCCAACTACCACATCCAAAAATAGAACATTATATATCATTGGAAAGCTATAAAGCTCCTCTACAACTCTCAAGAAGGTTACTTGATCCCATTCAATCTATATCAGCCCAGAATTTGCCTTAATGCATAACATACCCAAAACTAACCCTATGAACACATCAGCCCAGAAATTGACAGCATCTACACCCAACTTCAACAACTCATAAGCCATTTCAAATCTCCGATGAGCTGTTCCAAAGCAAAACCCAACAGCAAACTAAACAATTAATAAATATGCATATACACATTCCTTTTTGCAAGGTCATACACAATTCACAAAGTCGTACCCAATTCGCGAACCAACATAAACACACGAAAAAGAGAATACTAGAGTTCTCATTCTCATTTCCAATCATAATAAATGTTCATGCATAGCTTTAGTTACATTTCAACATATCCATCATGATCTAGCCACAAGGTACAAAATACATGAGATGCTCAATGTTTGATATGCTTGTAAAGCTATCCAACAGGACTAGTCACTAACTTAATACAAAAGTATCTAAAGTCTTGGAATTTTTCCGATGCCTTGCAAGGTTCAGCGCTTGTCTCGATTTTCACCTGAGGAGAGAAAGTGGGGTGAGCAACACGGCTCAGTGGCTAATACGTTTATAGTCATCGGTAATGAGCCATACAGCACGCATAAATACACATATTCCAAGCAATCCAATTCATTGGTCAAATTTGTCACATAATTCATAATAAACCAAGTTCATCACATAAAGCACATCATAGATTATTCCATCAACAATAACACTTTATTATGCGTCAACTCAACAAGTCATAAGGAAAATGCACAATCAATAGCTAGAGAGTTTCCGTGAAACAAAACGGTTTTTACCATGAACAAAACGAGCTCGATTTCTCAGGATCTCGTGGCCTCAATCGGGCAGACGGGAAAAGGCTATAAGTCAACATGCACGTGACTAACGAAACGAGTTTCTCTCTTGCCCAATTACAAACAATCTATGCTCAATTAGTCAAACGCAAAATTGCATTCATATGCTTCTTTCCGTTTATTAATTTCACATATTTCCATACTTTGCATTTATTTCAAAGGTAACATATCACATTTCAATATACATTCTCAATTATTCACCGAAATTCAACATTTACGCAAATTTAAACAAATCACACACAGCAATGGGTTACCCATCACACAACAGCTATAAATGCATTGCCCACCTAAAAGTCGAAATCCTAACTCAAGATTGCCCTTCCTCTCTCTCTTGAGTGAGGTTTCCTTGGTTCCCTTCAATTAGACAAATTTCCATTCAATGAATACATTCCAAAGAAAGTCATAACATTCAAGAATCAAGCAAAGATAAAATCAACTTTAAACCTAACCTACCCATAGGTCATCTATGCTAGAATAACCAAAACCTTAACTTAGAAATCCCAAAATCTATTTGATTTCACCTTTCTCTTCTTTCTTCCTTCAATCCCAACACAAGCCCTAACCTCCATTTTATCCCCTTTTTGAATCTAGCATTAGCAAAGATGTAACTTACCTCCAACAAGTAGATTTCTCTTCTTTTTCTTCTTCTTTCTTCTTCCCTCTAAACTTCCACGATTCTTCACTTCTTTCTTCTCTATGTATCGTTTTGTTCTTCTCCTTTATAACATACACGACACTTCTCCTCTCCTTCTTTCTAATTCATTAATTTAAACCACCAAAAGCCTATTCCTCCCAAAAATGCCCTTCACTTACAAGGACTTTCCCATTTTGCCCTTATTTTGTCTTATATGGCTCTACAATTACAAGCCTACTACAAATTATTCTAACTTAATCCTAACCCTTCATTCTAATTTCAAATTTCTAATTCCTATTTCAAGCTTGCTAATTCCAAGACTCAAGTATCAAAAAAATATAATAAAACAATTAAAGCAAAATAGAGAATAAATAAAATTAAATGAATAAATAAATAATAATAAATAAAAAATTCGAGGCCCAACAATTCTCCCCTCCTAAAAGAATTTCATCCTCGAATTCTTTACCTGAGTCCATGAAGAGGTATGGATACTTCTCCTTTATTGCTTCCAAAGGCTCCCAAGTTGCCTCCTCTATCTAATGATTCCTCCACAAGACTTTAACCAACTTTACAATCTTATTTATTAACACCTTTTCCTTTGAATCTAAGATCTCCATTGGCTGCTCCTCATATGTCAAATCCTCCCTTAACTGAACTTCTGAAGGTTGAAATATATGTGAAGGATCCGATCGATACTTCCTCAGCATCGATACGTGGAACACATTGTGAATCTTAGATAACTTCAGTGGCAAATCTAACTTATAAGCCAAAGGCCCAATCCTCTCAATGATTTCATACGGGCCTATGTACCTCGGGCTAAGCTTGCCCTTCCTACCAAATCTCAAAACACCTTTCCATGGAGAAGCTCCAAGAAACACCTTGTCTCCCACTTCAAATTCCATCTCTTTTCTATGGGCATCCGTGTAGCTCCTCATCCTATCTTGAGTTGCTTTAAGCCTCTGTTTCACCATTTTAATTTTGTCAACTGTAGCCTGTACCAACTTAGGTCTTACAAGCTTCTTTTCACCTTCCTCATCCTAACAAATAGGAGTTTTGCATCTTCTACCATACAAAGTCTCATAAGGTGCCATCTGAATTTCCGAGTGATAGGAATTATTGTAAGAAAATTCAATTAAAGGTAGGTGATCATCCCACGAACCTTTAAAATCCGTAGCATAAGCTCTCAACATTTCCACCAAAAATGCTCTTTCAAATCCCGATAAATCCTAGATTTCCCTGGGTGCATTGCATAAGGAGCATTGTGCGCCTCATCAAGAATCTCATCCTTTAGCTCTAACATGTCTGGAACACACAATCTATTGCTCATAACCATCAATCCATCTTCTCTTATCTCTATCTCAGACTGTTTACTACTTTTAAACTCTTCTCGAAGTCTGCTTAAATACTCATCTTGTTCTTGCAATTCTTTAATCTTCACCTTCGATACCGGTCTCACTCTAAAATTTTCCAAGACACAATCAGGTTCAACTTATCTCAACGTCACATT
>JANZLF010000222.1:14273258-14293216 GCA_026546835.1 Erythroxylum foetidum
ACGCCTAATCTTTGAATTTCGACCAATCTGGAATTTTCGCACTTCTTGCCATATTTTTCCTCTTTTTGATCCATTTCCGTCTTTTTGGCATTGAAAACCATCTGCAAACATTTAACAAATAATTCCATCAATTTTTAAGTACCAATTTCACAAATCAATCAAAATTAAGTCCAAAATATATGCATTTAAAATGACTTATCAATTATCAAATTAATAATTAATCAAAGAGAGATCTTATTTGAGAAATTAATTATCTAATAGGTTGCTGTAGATCTAATTGAATAAGTTAAGGAAAGTTTTGTGAATCGAGAGATTGCAAAACTGGAAATTGCAAATTCAATTAGGGTTAATTGATTAGATCTTGAGAGAGAGTAATTAAGACCTTAGGAAATCTAGATAAAACACATAATTGGATCAATGAGATTAAAGGAAACAAAATAAGGAAAAAAAATAAGTCCAAAATATTCAATCTTGATCAAAACATTAAATTTATTGGTAGCTTAGTTGTTTATTTGTTTATTTGTTTCAATTTATGTTATTTAATTTAATTAAAATCAATTTATGAATACCTTAGACAAAGATAGGTTCAAATTGTTAACTCTTGCATAATCCTCATGGGAACGATAACCTCTTATACTACAAGATACAATTTGTATACTTGTAATGTATTAAGAGTTTTATTAGATATAAAACTTGCTCAACAAAGGACAATAGAGCAAATGTAGTTAGTATTTGTCTTGGCCAGTAATGAGTTAAAGAAGATTTTAGTACATCTATCCTCATCCTTTAACTAATTGATTATAAACCTTTGCTTAAGAAGGGAAACATGATCCTCAACTTTAGTTAACTTTTTAGAGCAATTTTTTAAGGCAACTCCATACACCCTATATTATCTTAGAGGTTTTATTGGATCATTAAGATCTTTTCTTTTGCATTTCTAGTTGTTTACATAATGATGGGACCCTTTTAGGATTTAACCTCTTGAAGTCCCTCTTGATACCCTTCAATTGTTGTACACATACAAATTACATGGACTCATATACATAGGTTGCCATCCCTCTAGAAATGACGTCATGATCATTCTCCTATCTGGATTATAAGCTTGTTCTAAAAGGGATGCAAAAGATATCCTTTTAGATTCAACAACTATCTTGCATTTGATAAAGGCACTAGTATGTTAGTTAAGCATGATCAATCCAAGTTATAAAGTTATTGGGAAATCTAAAAAAAAAAGTAGAATTTAATAATGAAAGGCCATTCAACTATATCATAGGCCTTTTGGAAATCAATCTTTAAAGCACAATTCTTATGTCTTCTTTTAATAGTATAATATTTAAAGAGCTCTTCAATAATGGTGATATTATCAGCAATGCATCTACCAGGTATATAAGCTCATTGTTCCTGATCAATGGGATTTGAAAGTACTAATTTCATCCTCTCTATTATAACTTTTGAAATGACCTTATAAATGGTATAGCAATAGGCAATAGGATGATAATCATTCATAGTTGTTTGATCTTTACCTTTAGGAACTAGAGTGATGAAAGTGTGATTGATTTTCTTCAGCATTTTTCTCTCCCTAAAGAATTCAAAAATTGCATCCATAACTAGGTGATTTGTAATAAGCCATGTTTTGATAAAGAAATTTGTGGATAAAATCAGGGAACTTTAATTAACTCTGAACTAACACACACTCTTGTAAATCCTATTCTCCTGCTCCTACTTGTGTTCTTAGCCATGTACTAGGGCTTTCTAATGTAGCTAGAAAGCAAGCTCAATCCTTTTATGGTCCAATATTCGCATAAAACACTATGCATATTCAATAATATTGAAATACTCGTATGTTTAGTCATGTCTAAATTTACCTATTTTCCATGTTTGCAATTAGATGTCTAAGGTTCCATGGTTCTTTATGATTTTTAAGGCTTCATATTGACTGGAGAAGGAGACAAGTATCAAATTCTCTTTAGAGAGAAGTACATCCACTAGACCTTTATTTTTCCAAATCTTATGAGCCTAACTAGAAATACTTAATAAAGGAGGATATGATCCTAGGAAGAAACCGACCAGGGATGCTTCCTAGGTGGTTAATTTGGCCTTAGATACTCAAAAGTAATAATAACTCTTACCTTTTTCCTCCTTTAGTGAGTAGTAATGCAAGGAGAGATCACTAGGGTCACTAAGAATCTATTTCCAACTCCTTCGGGAGTTAATGGTTACAAAAGAATACTTATTCATATGACTAGGATGGGACTATTTGGAATCTGAGGAGCATTAAGTAAGAGGGAAAAAAGGGGAACTAATTAGGGCTAGGGATAATGACGAGGTCACTTTTTACAATAGACATACTCAAAATAAACTAAAGATAGCTTTTAGGAAGCAATCATTCAAAAGTCAGTTACTTTAAATGGTAAAGACTGACTTAGGCAAGAAATAAAAATGTGAAGTGAAAAAAAAGTTCCTCCACTCTTACGAGTAATAGGAGGAAGGTGGGAGAAGAGAAGTACTCATACTAAAAAAAAAGAAGGATACAAAAGCTTGAATATAAAGGAAGACATAACCCAGGAATCGGTAATGGAATGTGAATAGACATTGAAGGATACAACTAGTTAATAATAAAGGAATACATAAGACAAAATGTGATGCTCCCAAAATTCCTAATCCACAATTATAAAAATGTTCCTAAAACATAACATTAATAACCAAAATCCTCATTAGTTCCAAAAAAAAGATGTTGTCAGTCACAAAGTATTTTATACAAAGACCTATAATTGTTAATTTCATAAATATATACAATAAAAACAACATTATTTAATTAATCCGCTAGCCCCACCTAAACTCGACTTTGTTAATCATATGCATTGGGGTTATCGACAATCTCTCTATCTCCTAAAAAAATTATGGCATGGGATGAGCTACCTACACATTAAGGCTAACCAACTATACCCTTAAAATCAAATGACTCAAAATATAAATATAAAACTTAGTCAAGTGATTAAAAAATTCATATAATATGAAGATACACATAAGTACTCTATCTATTTGAACAATTAACAAACATCCAAAATTTTTTCCAAAGTAATGATTAGCATTAATATTAATATATAATTTTCATTTATATTATAATTAACTGAATTGTCTAGGCCTTGCTTAACTTAGTAGGCTTACATTCAATGGTCTACTAGCTCATCTCTACTCATAATCTCTCACAAAGTGGAAACATAATTAGATTTTTAAATATCAGGACAGGGTACCTTAATTTCTCAATCTCGCTTAGTATCCCAATAATACCCCATTACCTAGCTTTCAGCACAGAATATCACTAAGACTCAAGATATTTTGGTATCACTCTAATACTTAGCTATCGGAATAGGACATCCTTGAGACTTAGGATGCCCCAGTACCTACTCCACAAACAGAAACCTAGTCATCACACACTTATATTTAACCAACCTATCAATCTATGACCATTGAATATAACCTATCATAGGCAAGCCATAGATTCTCAATTTACACTATTTCTTCGCAATCTATTACTAGTCAGTCTCTACTTAATTAACACATTTTTCGTCAAATTAACAAGCAATACATCCCATAATACGTAACAATATTTAAAAACTAAACACTTTAAAAATAAACACAAGATATATAATTTAGAAATCCATAAATATAATTGTTAATCATTAATTTAATCAATTTCCAATTCAAAATATCACTCACTATAAATTAATTTATTAATAACAAAAATATTGTTATAGAGTACTGTTGGACCCCGTCTCCGAAGCCCAACATTCGAAGCATAAAAGCATGGAGGACTCATTTCTAATAACTTACCGATCAAAAATTTGGGGAAAAATTATAACTAAAAAAAATATTTAGATCGACTTCTTAAGCGCATTGGTACCCACTGCTTTACGATTCTAACGCCACAAAAAACGCTCAATTTGGTTTAGAAATGGAGAAGTTATAACCAAAATACTGTCAAAAAAATAAACCAAGACTGAATACTATATCCAACTTCATGTCAAAAATTGAAAATTTTAGGGAGCGAATTGGAATTTGATTCCTTCAAATAAGTTATAGCCCCATGTCTCTATTTTAATTTGGAACAAGAATCACCTTATTCAGATCTCTACAGGTCGAGATATCACTAAAATACTAAAGCATAGTCAGACTTTTTCAACCGATCATCACACTTTGTTTCAATCCACCTTTTTCAATTTAATATCAAGATCGATCAACAAGGTATAGAGAGATAGAAAAATGTCTTAGGAGTCCAACGCTTCAAAAATCAGATCGATCGGAGGTCGGAGAAAAAAGTTATGGCCAAAAGAAGGAAGAGAGGTCGGTCGGTCGAAAATCGACTGCGCGGGACGCGCGACAGACGCGCACGGGCGAGCGAGCGCATGCTCGCGAGAACGGGCGAGTGACCGAGCGGTCGACCACGTAATTCCGACCTCCTAACTCCTAACCTTCATATCTTTTGGCTCCAAACTCCAAATTTTACAAACTTGGTACTGTTGAAAAGATAAAAGACAGATCTACCATTTTCACGAAGGACTCAAAAGTAAGTTCGGTCTCTAAAGGGGTCAAAAGTTTACTCCAAAATGACCGATCGACAGGCTTCTCATAAACAGTACCAAAACTTGTAAACATCATAACTTTTGACCTAGGACTCCAAATTTTACAAACTTGGTGTCTATGGAAAGGTAAAAGAACGTTCTACAACTTCCATGAAGATCATGAGAACAGCTTCCAACTCTAAAAGGGTCAAATATGGACTCAAAGTGTCTGTCCGAAATTTTGCCATTTTGGCAGCACCTGTACTCAACTTTAACAACTCACATCTTCCCATTTAACACATCCGAAAATAGCACATTATGCATCATTGGAAAGCTCTAAAGCTCCTCTGCAACTCTCAAGAAGGCTACTCGATCCCATTCAATCTATATCCGCCCAAAATTTGCCTTAATGCACGACATACCCAAAACTAACCCTATGAACACATCAGCCCAGAAATTGACAGCACCTATGCCCAACTTCAACAACTCATAAGCCGTTGCAATTTCCAATGAGCTATTCCAAAGCAAAACCCAACAGCAACTCAACAATGAATAAATATGTACATACACATTCCTTTTTGCAAGGTCATACACAATTCATACACAATTCGCCAAGTCTTACCCAATTTGCAAACCAACACAAACACACGAAGAAGAGAATACTAGAGTTCTCATTCTCTTTTCCAATCAAAATAAGAGTTCATGCATAGCTTTAGTTACATATCAACATATCCATCATGAATTAAGCACAAGACACAAAATATATGAGATGCTCAATGTTTGATATGCTTGTAAAGCTATTCAAAAGCTAGTCACTAACTTAATACAAAAGTATCTAAAGTCTTGGAGTTTTTCCGATGCCTTGCAAGGTTCAGCGCTTGAGTTGATTTGCACCTGAGGAGGGAAAGTGGGGTGAACAACACGGCTCAGTGGCTAACACGTTTATAGCCATCGGTAATGAGCCATACAACACAAAAATCAAGAAATCCAAATCATTTGCAATTTATCATATTATGCATAATTAACCAACCTTATCACATAAAGCACAATCAACCAAATTCATCACATAGAGCATAACATGAAAACTTCTATCAGTCATAACACGTATTATGCATCATAATCACAATTAATGATGAAATGCACACAAATGGCTCGAGAGTTCCATAAACCAAACGGTTTACACCGTAAACAAAACGAGTCCGATTTTTCAGGATCTCGTGGCCTCAAACGGGCAGCCGGGAGAAAGTTGTGGGTCATCGTGTACGTGACTAACGAAACAGGTTCTCTCTTGCACAATCACAACCAATCTATGCTCAAATATTCAATTGCAAAAATGGCATTTTTATGCTTCTTTCATTTTATCAAATCCTCATAGTTTCATACTTTTCATTCATATTAAAGGAAACATATCTATTTCATCATACACTTTCAGTTATACACCACAACTCAACATGTACGCAATTTAAACAAAAATACACACATAGGGCATTTGCCTATCACACAACAACTATAAAAATATTACCCACCTAAATGTCGAAATCCAAGTTCAAGATTGCCCTTCCTCCCTGTCTTGAGTGAGGTTTTCTTGATTCCCTTCAATTAAACCAATTTCCATTCAATGAATACATTCCAAAGAAAGTCATAACATTCAAGAATCAAGCAAAGAAAAAAAATTAACTTTAAACCTAACCTACCTATAGCCTATCTAGACTAGAAAACCAAATCCCTAACTTAGAAATCCCAAAAATCCATTTGATTTCACCTTTCTCTTCTTTCTTCCTTCATTCCCAACACAAACCCTAACCTCTATTTTATCCCTTTTTTGAATCTAGCATAAGCAAAGATGTAACTTACCTCCAGCAAGTGGGTTTCTCTTCTTTTTCTTCTTCTTTCTCCCTCCCTTTAAGCTTCCTACGACTCTTCACTTCTTTCTTCTCTAGGTATCGTTTTGTTCTTCTCCTTAGCTCACGTTTTTGTCTTCTTTCCCTTTGGTTTCTATGACAACTAGCTTCTTCTTCTTTTAATACATTAACCCCTAATGCCTATTCCTTCCAAAAATGCCCTTCACTTATAAGGACTTTCCCATTTTGCCCTTATTTTGTCTTATATGGCTCTACACTTACAAGCCTACTACAAATTATTCTAACTTAATCCTAACCCTTCATTCTAATTTCAAATTTCTAATTCCCATTTCAACCTTGCTAATTCCAAGACTCAACTATCAAAAAAATATAATAATACAATTGAAGCAAAATAGAGAATAAATAAAAGTAAACGAATAGATAAATAATAAAAAATAAAAAATTCGGAGCCCAACACTTAATTTCAAAGCACACTACTTGATTTTCAACTTGTAAGTGTTAGCTACTATTGCTTTAATCACTTTCTCCTTCTTATCGACCTCTAATTTCAAATTTGTAATTGGTTAAGCGAAAACACCATTAGTATCTTCTTTACTTTTTATTTATATTTCCAAATTTTCTATTTAGACAATTAGCTTACAAAAACACATCTTTGCCACTAAAATAAGTTAAGTTCATACAACCCCCAATTTTTTTCTCAATCCAAAGCTCAATTGAGTATAACAGATTCAATTTGGGGTCAAACTCTATCAAATTTTGAACAAGCCAAAGTCCAATTAAGCTTGAAGTATTATATATGAACTCCTAGTTTGATAAAGCTTCAATTGGCTTGTGAATAACTATTCATCAATATACAAAATGATTCTATTTTATATGGGAAAGAAGTTTAGGTTTCGAGTCGGGCTCGAGTGATGAAACTTAAGCCTAACTCAAAATATGAAAAGATTCATTAAATTTTGAAATTAAAAAAATTAACTCATAGTCAATTGGAGTCAAATAGGTCAATTTCGTATTAGATATAGATCAAGGCATTTTGCTATCTTTCAAGATAAGAATTATGAGAAAAAAACAACTATAAAAGTTTAGTCATTTAATGCTTTATAAAGAAATTAAATAGTTTATAGAAAAAGGTACAGTTATTTTTATTTTAAATATTTCCTTTTATTTTTAATGTAAGTTGTCGCGTTTCTTTGGACAATAAATTCTTTACCGAACCGAGAATGTGGGTGGACTTTTCTGGTTTGCTTTAATAATTTTTAAAAGGTTAATTGGAATGTCGGCCTATTTTACACGTAACGTGGCTTGAACTTAAACAACCGGATAAAATATGCTTTTAATGCCTTTTGGTCCCTGTTTGTTCTCTTAGGACAAATTTGAGCTGAGCTGATCTTGCCGAGCACTTTTGAGTTTGTGCATATGAACGAACAAAGGCCAACTAAGCTGAACATGTGCTTTCATTGGTTTTGCCATTGAGCATCCTTATCCATAAATTTCAACGAATGAATGATCTTACCTTTATGTACGAGTTATAATGCTACGTAAATAATTAAGTACATTCTTAACACTACAATTCACCATGTTCGATCAATCAGGAACAGGTCCAAATCCTGAATCAAAATCCTCTGCTTCCTATGTGTACATAAAGGATCAGACTGTTCGAATCTCATGGTCTACAATATAGGAGCAACATTCTTGAACTCCTTGTGGACTTTGAGAGTGGGCTCCTTGTAGACTGTGGGTTGTTCACCTTCTTTTTAGCGAACCGCTGAGTACCTGATTTATATCTTTCCAATTACTTCGTCAGGCCAAAATATAAGGAGCCTTTGAGTTCGGATTCAACCTTTTTGCTCCAAGGTTATCAGGAGCCGCCCACTGGAGTTTCCCAACATCGGATGATGACATAGATATTTCAATTTTGTACAAACTAATTGAGCGGGTTGACCTTAACGGTGGGAAATTTTAGAGATAAATTAGAACTACATTACTTTTTACCAAGTCTGAACAAAGTGTGCAACCTTCAACTTTTAAAGCATTAGTTTATCATCATTCCATCTTGAAAGTTTACTAAATTTATCTAAACTTTGGAAAAATCTAATTAAATCAAAACTTGTACTTTTGTAACCATGAAAAGTATAATCAGCCTTACAAACTTAATAAATAAATTTATACAGATGACAAAGAATAAGAGTTTTCTCGTTTTGACCTTAGACTTCCCCTTCACCCACAAGGGCCACAACTCAGTGGACACCCGAGTTCTTACGACGCCGCCTATCCAACCCTCCACCGTATTCGTGACTCCAAAAATCACCCAAAAATGTCTTTGCAGCATCCAAACTCGGAAAATAAGTCGGTTCCAGAAACAATTGGCTCACCGAATCACAGGATTCTGAACTCACCAGAACCATATTCCCTTTAGCCTCCAAACTCCCCATTACCACCACAAGCACTTGCTTATATGCGTAGAAGAACCTCTTCAACGCCGACTCTACCGTCTGTAAAGCCTGAAGCAAATGTATCTTCTCCACGTCTGACTCTCTCTTCTCAGCGTACACTCTCATGGCCGCCTCTTGTACTCTGGGCCCACCCTTGGGGTCCACTTCCACGCCCAGAATTGCCGGTACGTTGTGTTTCAAGTCTTTGGAAGACTTCGTTATTTCCACCAGCGATTTTGATCTGAAGCAAAACGCTTCCGAATTGTCCGGTGATCGCATCAGCAACTGGTTTTTCAGTTTCAAGAAATCATCCGGATCCATCAGAAGGTGTAAATCTTCTATGTCTGCGAGAAGCTTCCAGACTTTCTCGAGCATGTAACAATCATTTGACGCCTTTTCAAAATTCTTGTCGTTGATCTTCTCTGTAATTCGCTTGATGATCTCTTTGGCTACTTGGATCCATGACTCTAGAATCTGGTAAGTTGTGTAAAGTGTTTGGTTTTCGTGATTGCCAACGTGATCGTACGTATTCTTTTTGAGGGAATGAAGGTCGTTTGGTCTGCAAATGGCGTCGTAGTCTAGATTAGGCTTACCCGAGAGGTTCGGCTCACCGAGGCCCAGCGTGTAGGGACATCGTCTCATCTCGCACTCGATGGAGTAGAGGATTTTTTGTGCAACATCATCGGATTTCTGCCACGTCGCGAGCCGAGGTAGGAGGCTGGCCTCACTTGTTCTCTGGATCACTGTGTATTCTCCTGGAGCTTTCCACACCTCAGCGTAACTACCGTCTCGGGCCACAACACCATTTGATAAGCTCAAGTCGACGATCGGAGCCCTGCCACGTGTCTCACCGTCTTCCTCCTCGTCTTCACAGAGCGTAGCAGTTAGCTGGATCTGAGAAGTTGCGAGAGACTCGAGCCTCCGTTTCCATTCCCTCTGGTTTGCGTACGGTCTCGGGTCGGACAAAACCGTAGAAATAAACCGAAACGTGATTTCAAGTGCTTGTAGGGCCGGTTTCAAAACAGGTTCATTTTTCCATTCGAGAAACATCTTCTCGCTCCATAACTTCCTCAGCTCCGGTAATCGAAGGTAGTACTCGTACGAAGAACAAGCCGAGTCAGGAGCCGGAGCCGGTGAAGTGTTAGTTACCGCCTGAAACGGAGAAGTTGGGATCGATATGCTGGGTTTCTTAGAGAGCTTTGGGGATTTGTTTGGCAGATCAGAGGAGACCATCTTTGCTTTCCAGTCTAAATCAATCATTTCCTGGGAGAAAAAGAATACGAAAACTAAGGTTTAGGAGTTTTGTGTATTGCGGAGAGTGGGAAATAATGCCTTGTTTGACGCTCGGAGACGAAGAGAAGAAGGGAAGGTATATATATATATATAGTGGGAAGACTTGGGGTGGGAAGAGGGAACAAGGCGTGTGGAAGGATAAGGAGGCGCATGAAGAACGAGGAATTTGAATTTTGAAAGTTGTGGAAAACTGGGAACTATTGTAGTTGTTCGGTAATAGAAAAGAAGAAACAGTTTGGAGAGAGAGAGAGAGAGGCTGCCTTATCCACAATTGGCCTAACGTGGAAGGTGTCGTGTTTGTGTAGGTCCAAGGACAGGAAGGAAGGTAGCTGGGCGTGTTTGGTTAATGTTAGAATATAGTGGGAATGGATGCAAGTGGAAGTGGAACCATTCCAACTCGGAGACCTTTGGTCTTTGGTTTTACTTTTACCTCTAAACCTCTTCAATTAAGTCCGCTACTGTCGGTAATTGCTTCTCCCTATCCACTACTGCCACGTGGACACTTGCGAGACTTGGCTTCCTTTTTGCCGTCTAATTATGGACACCGACGCCGCGGACACCACAAACAGACATTACATCATATTATGATGTACATGAATTTTGAATCACAAAAAGGTTGTTACTGTGGAACTTGTTTTCTTTTTACTTTCACGCATCCATGATTTGAGGGAAATTTTTGAGTGCAAAATCCCAATCTTTAATCAATTTTGATTTTCGCGGCCTACCCCTACAGCAATGAATTGGGTGATTATTCAATCTAGTCTGTAAATAGACGACGTTTGATAAGTCAACATATTTCTCATGACAGCTGCACAAGTTAAGTGAATCAAACCCACATCTTCCTTAAAAACATACAGCGGTACCATCCATATCTTGTCCATAATAATTCTAGATATTGCCCAAAAGTGAACCCCAGTAAATATTATACTTTTAAATAACGTCAAATTTGTGGTATGCCAATAGGGAATGACGACCGCCATTTTTGGATAAGAGAGACCATTATTTTGGGTGCTTCTACACCTTTCCTTTGGAGTTCAGAAAGGTTGGCCAAAGAAGTTGAGTTTGGACGACTCGATCTCCGCGTTTACCGCTTCCGTTGCCAATCGCACCGCCACAATTTTGGCCACGTGTTAACTCACTATTGCTCAGCAAAAGCAGACTTGCCCTGCTGGCCTCTAATTCGGCACCCCTTATTCAGCCCAACTAATCACGCCTACTATCACGTGAGTGTGGCCTAAAACCCCAACACGTGGGCGTTCGATCACGTGCTCCAACCACTGTTTATCTGCTCCCAACCTGACAACATATACGTGGACAATTCCATGTCACATCGGCGGTGCCAAACTGACCACGTGGCGTTTCCAGTTGGACATTGTTACTGATCAATTGCCTTCCACGTTTGGTATGGGTATAGCATCATTATAAAAATCAAATATTTTATCCTTTTAATCTTTTTTATTTTCTTAAATCTTTTGAGATTTCACCGAATTTCTTTTCTTACATTTGGAGTATGAGGTTAAATTTTTATCTTATGGAATGAGGAACACAAATGATAAGAGACCCTCCTTTATGTCATTGCTTTGTCTTCTAGATTCTTAGATTAAGGAAAAGGGCAAGTGGATGGGTGTTATCCAATATGTTTTCTGCTTTGGCTTCTTGTGTATTTATCTTTTATGACTTTGAAAGGAGTGAAATGTGAGCTAGCAGGGACAGATTTCACGGCAAGGAAGCATGTTTTGGGGTCTTCTTGTAGGCCACTAATGGTCCGTCGACTCATTTATCCGGCGTCTCCTATTTTTCTCACTTTAATAATTTCTACCTTTCTTTTACATGCCTTATCTTACGTAGGATAGGAAAGAATATGAATATGTTACCTAAGATGCTTCCTCGAGAGGTTAATGTACGCGCGGCGTGACGCTAGTCGTCGAGTTTGCCTTGACAGCCTGCAGACTTTGTCGTATAAAATTTTAAAAGGCCAAGTTATCTAGAACTATCAAAGCTGTTGATGCAAGCATTGTAATTCATGTTTAATTATCTGTTTTTATTTAGAAATGTTTCAGTAGCGCTTTTCTTAGTCACCACTTGCATTTAAAATATGAATAGATCATATTTACTTGTTATTTTCTTCAACTAAACATAAATACAGCATTTTTCGTTTGTTTATATAAGATTAACCACCAAACAAGCTATGTATTGGTTGAAAAAATTAATATATATATTTTTTTCCTGAAGATTGCGTTCCCCCTTCTTGCGTCATATAGACCATTTCAACCATTTGCTATCGACATCGAGATTCATAATGTTGGGATTCCTTGTATGATTATCCCAAAATTGTATGCCCCTCAAGAAACGCCAAGTCATAAAATGGACTACACTGTCGCTCCTTTCTAATTGCTTTAATAATAGCGCAGATAAGTTATTCGTAGACAAAAAGATTAAAACACGAACTTTATGTCACTCGCCTGCCTCCTTGTTCTATCATAAAGGCGTTGTGGATAGACATTACATGCGAATCGCTAGACCGTTTGCCTCCTCATTTCAAGTCAATTATATCATTAATATGAGTTTAGATATTCTGATCAATTTTATAGTGTCTTATTATATTTCGTAAATTTCAGTCATTTATTTATGTAAATTTTGTATGGGTCTCGTATAAATAAATATGAGTCCTGCATAAATAAATGACTGAGATTCACTGGACATAATAAGACACCATAAAATTAGACAGAAGATCTTGTCTCCGTTAATATTGCATACTAAGAATTCAAGGCAGTAGCTAAGCATGTCGACTCGTTGCACTAATTGTCATTTTCTTCCTTCTCTTTCTTGACGTGGATTTCAGCTTCTCACATACTCCCTCCTATTTAAAATGTCATTTTAGAGAGATACACACTTATTAAGAAAGTTAGTAAAATGTTTGATATACTCTTATTAATTATATGTTCAATTGTCTTGAAAATGTAATCTGTATAATTAGGATGTGTGAGAAATTAAAGGATAATTTTAAAAATAAAATTGTAAAAATGCATGAAAAATCGACACTTATTTTAAATAATTAAAATCTCTCTAAAACGAAACTTATTTTAGACCAGGGAGTATTTATTAACTTTTTAGAGTAAATTGAGGAAATATTGTGATGAAACAAACTTTTTTTTTAATTTTATAAGATAAGGGTTTTCATAGTTTATGGTAATTATCATTTGTTCTCCGGATCTTTACTTTTTCGAATGAGAGGCCGAATATGGATTTAATGGGAACACTTTTTCGCTGATTAGCCTCTTGGGTTTGCAAACGATACCAAAAGAATCGTCTTACAACGCCAAAGCAGAGATGTATATGTCCTATTCTGCTAATAATCGAGGGAAACGTAGGCTATTTCACAACTTAAATGGATATATGGCATCAAATTCAATACTAATTTTTCATTAGGAATAAGTCCAAAGTCACATTCAAATCATCTGTAGCTTGACATGTCAGGAAAGCAAACTATGCACTTTTAGATAAGAATGGAGGATTGACAGCGAAAAAGAAATAGAGCACTTGAGAGGGTCCCAGCAAATTTCCCCTTCTAAAGGATCTCAGAAGTGATTTAGTTTACCGTTATTTACGATCAGATTGGGAGGGGCCTCTAGCGATGACACTTTACTGATAAAATCGCTGAAACGAACGTATATGTGTCATCTAATTTTGTAATCCTTTAAATAGGATTCAACACCTAACTCCAATTTTCTCCATTTATAGGGTAATTAACTTTCTCCATCTATAGGGTAATTTATACTACAAACTAGGAATTTGCTCAAAATTCTCAATGAGAGTCCTCAAATTAATTCTTATCAATTTAATATCACAATTTTTAGTTGTATTAATAATGACATGCATCTTGATTTTTGTGGAGTTGACTCCCAAGTAATTATCATATTATAAAATCCCTCCCTTTTTAATTTTGGAAAGGATTCAATTAGTCATATTGGTAATGGCTACAATTTTAATAGGTTGAATCAGGAAGATATAGATCTTGAACGTAGGAATGATAGGACAAGAAAATATTTTGCCCTCCAAAATCCAATTAAAACCGTGGTAGTTGGGTAAACCAAAGATGTCTCATATGTTGGTGTTGGGAATAAGACTTTTTTATTGGCCAATTCTGACTGCTAAACTCGACAGAAGTCATAAATTGCTTAAGTTAGAACTGTTACGACCTCAAAATTTTGTAAAAAAATTGTTGCTCTTTATGAACTTGTTAAAAGTCTAGACTTTATGTTGTCCTAGTCAAAGTAGCAATAATAATTAAGATGGAACGACCTATCAAAAATGTAAGGTGTCATAAAAAATCACTGTCCTAAGTTGAAACTTTCCTTGCTACACCGAAAATTTCTCCTCTACAATGCACCGAAAATTTCCTCTCTATAATGCAGCAAGACAAAAGGTGGAGTAGGGGCTGTCTCCAAAATTAAAGGAAGGCAGATAAATGCAGAATTTGTGTGTAAGAAAAAATACATGTGTAAGGTGTTTGTACGTAGAGAAAAATGCTTGAGTTGGATGGAGCAAATAAAGATGCGTGAGAGAAGAAAACCAATGAAAATGAGCAATGTTCAACGGCCTGATTATTGAGCAAATGACTCCTACATATAACAGAAACAATATATACGTTGGCAATATGAGAAATGAACATTGGAGCATAATAATGTCTAAACATTATAACTGTTAAAGGATAATAATGAGGTTGACAACTGTAGGGTCCAAGTTATGGACTAATAATACTAACAATCCCTCACTTGGTCCAAAAATTAAGAAACAAACTGTAACAATTTAGGAAAAAAATGGGCGAACAAAGTCTTGAACCTGGTGTCCAAGAATATGGGAGACAAAACCTACTACAGAATTAACAGCCTCAAAATGCCCTGGTCTTATGATCACTCTAGAAAGACAGCTCAAATACTCTCATAGGAGGGTAGCTAGCCTCCTACAATCACGCAGGTGAGTCTATCAAGTGTGTACTGCTCACACCACCCAAACTTGGGATATGGAGCTCATTAAGGATTATATAATCCAACCTCATCAAGTGCAGTAAAGTCATGCTAAGGATGCAATTTAACAACTGAATATATCTTAGGATTATTCTACAAACAAACTACAAGTTAGTAGTCATTATATAACTTGGTTTGATCCATTGAACTTGGTTTCCGAAGTCGTCTTGTTCATTATGAGGTTACTATACAATTAGGTTCAACCTTATCCCTTTAGCATGCTCTGAAACTAGTTTTCTGCTCAAAGCTTTTGTAAATGGATCTGCTAAGTTTTTCTCTGACTTAACATAGTCAAGAGAAATTACACCATGTATAATTAAAATACAGACAATTGTATGTCTCAATCTGATCTGTCTACTTTTCCCATTATATGCCTTGTTCTTGGAAACATACGTAATAGTCAGATTTTCAAATTGAGGGATCAGAACCCTAGACTATTGCATAGAAGCTATATCATTGAAAATTCTTGAATTGCATTTCATTAACATCATATCAATAGCATACAAACATGAATTATGATTTAATACATAATGAAAAGAATATATACACACTCAATTGACTTATTTCGAGTATGAAAAGGTTAAAATGATCATGATGTGAATTGTGTATTATTTATGTCTTGCATTTTGGTTTTGATTGATTACAAGTAGTAAATGTTAAGTCAAAATGACTTTACATTAATGATTTTGATGAAGTACAAATAATGAAAGAATAAAAAATAGACGGAAGATATTGAAAAGCAGACGGAGATTGAAAAACAGACAATAGAAGAAAAGCAGACGGAGATTGAAAAACAGACGATAGATGAAAAGCAGCCAGAGAGTGAAAAACAGACGGAAGATTGAAAAGCAGACGGAGATTAAAAAACAGACGGAAGATTGAAAAGCAGACGGAGATTGAAAAACAAACAGAAGCCAAAAGCAGACAAAAGCCAAAAGCAGACGGAAGCCAAAAGCAGACGAAAGCCAAAAGCAGACGAAAGTCAAAAGCAGACGAAAGAAAAAGCAGACGATGAAAAGCAAACGGAAGCAAATCACGTCTGAATCAAGAATCAGTTTGAGTTAGTTACAGAACTCAACTGAATAACCGTTTCTTTCAAGATTTAAGAAGCAAGATTCAAGAAACAGTTGCAGACGAAGGCTATAAATATGAGTCGAAGTCGAAGATTGCAAAGTTATAACATATACATACGTGCATGCAACAATTGTTTCAAATCTTACTTGATAGTTTATTGTGCAAATAGCTAGAGCTATCTTACTGTAACGAAGCTCAAAACATCTTTGTGTAAGAAAGTAGTACAGATAGCATGCAGAGGCTAAGAGTAAAAGAATACTAACTTTAAAGAGACCTGAAGAGGCTCAGAAAGAAAGAATACTTGTAAAGTTATTAAGAGATAGTGAAATCTCATAAAGACATCTGAGGACTGGACGTAGCCCACGGTTTGGGGTGAACCATTATAAAAATTATTGTGTCAACTCTTATCTATCCTTATCTCTCTTATTGTTGAAAGTTTCTATTTTACTTAGTTTTCAAACAAGTTTTCGAAGAATACAATTAACTTTGATTTACAGTAGTTCTTGTGAAAAGGACAAGTTTTTCTTTTGAAAAAATGATTTTGAAGGTTTTTCAAAAAGGGAAAATACACAATTCAACCCCCTTCTTGTGCATTTATACATCATATAATAATCATTGTAATAACGTGTGATTCACTTCAACTAGTTCTAATTTCAAAGTATATGTACTTTGCTCGTCATTCATTAATCTAATTTAATATAGGTCAATCAAACTACTTGAAAAAATATTTAAATATAAAAGTGTATCTTTTTGACAAAATTTACCTCAAACATAAAATGTCTCCATTTAAAGATAAATTTCTTTAAAACCTTTATAAACTTCTCTTAAATGTAATATAGCATATAGATTAAGCACTATATATGCAATGTTCATGTAATTTTAGTCTTTAGACAATTGAAATGATCAAGTAAATTTACAAAACTGACCTTAATATCAGTAGACTTTGTTAAACCCAAAAATGTGAGGACAAGTATATTAAGTAAATGCTAAAACTCCATTAATGAACATAGAGGCAAAAGGAAGCAGTTATTAGCAGACCAGATTTTTAACAAGAGAAAGTAAAGCTAGTACCAAATTGGTGAGGATAAAATAATAATTAAAAATAAAAGAAAATGGAGTCCTAATACACCCCCATTTGTTCTGATCCGCAACCATCTAACTCTCAACCCAAATAAGAGAAAAAACAAAAAACAATTGAAGAAACATCTAATTTTTATTGTAAATTGATTTCATTAAATCATCAACAATACTGGCGTTCATATAACCATTTAATAATAAAATTTCTTAGTAAAAAAATAGGGAGAGTAATGCATGGACGACTAACCTCCACTTAACTGAAGACGATGGACAATAGACTAGGGTAAAACATCGACAATGGATAATAAATGATGGAAGAGAAAAGACCGATGAAAAAATTGAAGAAAACAAGGAAAAAAGAAAATGGGGGGTTTCAGGTTGGTTAAATGTAACATCCGATCACCGATATGAAAGGTAGAATAGTAATTTGGAATGATTTATGAGTGCTTAGAATCGCCTTAATATGTTCACACATGCACATACCTGTGAATAGTGAATTTTGCACATGAAAATGACTGTACATGCATTCATGACATTTCTTGGTATATTTGTTAATAAATGTGATTGTTATGAAAAAACGTGACTTGTGTGCTTGAAAATTGAGTTGGAGAGGGTCATTGAGGTTTGAGAATTTTTAGATAATTTTAGAAATTTTTTTGAAAATTTTGGAGAAATTTCTGGACTAAGAAAAATGTCAAGTGGCAGACTGATTATTTACCGGTAATAAAAATTATTGTTCAATGGCACTGAAAATTTAGATCAATGATTTTAGGATTTATTATTTGAGCCATTGAAAATTTGGGGAGAAATTAGAGTAGAATGGAAATTTAGTTGGAAAGAGCTTAAAATTGTGACATGTGGCAAGTGACACTTGTCATTTGCTTAACATGCCACCATGTTGGTATTTTTTAAATAAAACCATCTTCTTTTGGCCTTTCTCAATGTTTCTTCTTTGAAAAGAGGTTTGGTGATTTATGTGAGAAATCCTCCACCAACTTTCGTAACTCTCCTCTTCCTTGCTTCGTTTGGTTTTTTCTCATCTTTTCTACCTTCTTCCACCTTGTTTTCTCTTCTTGTGCTCATGAAAATTCCTAACCTAAACCTCACCCCCTCAAGATGATGATGGTCATGTGTGTTAGTGGGAGTTACAGAAGTGGTGGTATTTTTGAAGAGTTGAAGAAGTGGAAGCTTAATTAGGTCAGAAATATGTTTTATAGTATGGATTTGTAGTTAAATAACTTATTTGTGATGTTATTTAAATTTAATTGCATGGAAATTGTGTTTGGGATATTTGGGTGTGTAATTTCTTGCCTTTATTGGTGATTGATGAGATAGAATGTGATGATTGTTTTAGGTGTTTTGGAAGTGAAAGTATGTGAAGAAGAGTGTTGGAAAAGGATTGATGGTTGAGTGCATGTTGCTGCCATGTTATGGGTAGATGTTCAAGTGGAGGTCTTGCCTTAGTTGTGGTTAATATATTGAGTGAATTGAGTAGTGTTTGGTGCAGAAATGGTATGGAAGAGATAGAAGAAGAGTTAGGTGGAAAATCTAGAAATTTAATTTGTGTATGTTTCAATGATTTGGCCATAACTCCTTCTATAATGGTGCAATTGAGATGATTTTTATTTTGAATTAAACTAGAGGTGTTTGGCTATATTTCTTGTGAAGGAAATGATGTTCAATTTTAGCTTGAAGAGTTCCAAATTTTGACTTGAATATGACAATACGTGTAGGGATGAATAGTGCAACTTTAGTGACACAAAAGTTGAATTTGTGATATGAAACTTTGGGAATTTTTCTAGGATGATGTAGGCATATTTTGCTCAATTTATCTTCATGAAAGTTGTAGTTTTTCTTGGTAGCTTTCTATCTCCATAAAATATGCCATTTTTCGACATTGGGGTTGATAGTTATGAGTGATTGAAATGTGGATATGATTTAGGTGATATTTAACAATATTTAACAGGGCAACCATAATCATGTGAGAATTTGACCTAGTTAGAGGTATAATTTGCTTCTAAGTTTTTCATGATAATTGTAGAATGTGTTCTGATCTTTCCATTGATATAAAGCATGGAATTTTTGGGCAATGGGATAGGAAGTTATGATTTTTAGAAGATTGTATTACTGTTTAGGATGATATTTATTGCGCAGTAAGTTTGATTGGGATTTTGACTCCTTTAGAGTTGGAATTTGTCTGTGAGTCCTTCATGGAAATTGTAGGGCTTTCAGCGATCTTTCCAATGATACCTAAGTTGTCAATTTTGGACACTTTTGCGAAAAGTTATACATTGTAGAAGAAGAGAGGGAAAATAGGTGGAAAAAAAATAAAATAAAAATGGAGCAGGCGAGGAAGTCGCCCTCGCGAGGGCGAGCGCGCCGCGCACATGTGCAACGTGCATCTCGCGGCCACGAGCCACTCGCGAGTGGGAGTGACCAACTTCCACAATCCAATCCTTTTGCCACTCTTTTGCTTATAATTTTTTCATCTGACTTCTGATTGACTTGATTTTCGAAGCGTCAGATTCATAAGACATTTAGCTACCTCTCCATGAGAATTTGTAATTTTTGAGATTAAATTGAAAATAATGGATTGAATCAAAGTGAGAGGATCGATTAAGGTAATATGAA
>JANZLF010000222.1:14293316-14314305 GCA_026546835.1 Erythroxylum foetidum
ACGATGAAGGCTAAAATCTCACAACTTGGAAACCAATCTGATTGTGCCTTCAATTGAAGAAGACTAAGCTATCATGGTTGTAGAAAGAACAAACTTGGAGTTCTTAAACATAGTTCTCCGATAAATCTAGAAAAGAAAATACAGTAACCAAATAAAAGAAAACAAGAATAAATCTCCTCCTCGCATGCAGCTCCCTCCTCCTTTAATAGCTTCAGGTGCAAGATCCTCCTCCTTGATTTTCAGCTGATTTCCTCTATCTTTTTTTTTAATATCTCCCTTTATTTCCTTAACAGAATATTTCCTGCCAACTCAATCAAAACAATAAAATCTGCTCGATCTTATCCTGATCGGCACAAGATAAGTTCCAAAATCAAACAAATATTCAGCAAATATTCTTGTTAACAACCAGTTAATGCTTATAATCGTGGGTCCTATGAAAAGAATGATTTGTCTAGACTTCACGGCAAATTCATGGTGTTTTGTGAACCAAAACAATAAGGATGATGGTAAAAAATGCTGCTGACATTTCATCATCGTCATCTCCACCAAGATGAAATACCGCAAGTTACATAATTTTTAAGAAGGCCCTATAACACGCGTAGCCTTATCTTTATTTGACAAACAACTTTTTCGATAAACAAAAAGAAAATCTTTAGTCAAAAAATCGATAACAAGAAATCAAGTTTAAATGGAGACAAACCGTTGTTAATCAACTATTGCGTCTTGTTAATCAACTATCTCATCTTCAAAGAAATCAAAGCACAATCATAGAAGTACGACTCTCATATTATCAATATGTGTAATAGAAAACATACCCAGTCACGTATATAATTGCAGAAAATTAACTAAATGAAGACAGTGGTAAATTTTGCTCTAATGTCTAACTGTTAGACGTGATAATAATCTATATATTTGTCTATTCTAGAAAAATGGAAATACGTAATGTTATTATATACCTCCTGTCATTGATGTTGAGAAATTTCAGAAAAATATGAGAGGACTCTTCTAAGCTTTTAGCTAATACAAGAGATAGTATATGCAAAAAATATATATTGCTAAGCCTAGGGATTCAATCTCCTTGTATTCCTTGTTATCTTCCATCAAAACAACAGAAGGACATGACAGTTCGTAGTGGAAGGACCTAAGATTTCAAAATGAATAGACATGACCTATCAGAAAGGAAACTAACAGATAACAAGCTGCTGATGAATCTCCTATCACCAATGACAAGGGCAAAAAATTGTACAAAAAAAGTTAGATGCACACATAAAAGAAATGTTTTGCATTTCGTATCATACCAAGCAATACGTATTGTATCAATTAAAAAATAATACTAAAAAATATATACCAATACCAGATGTTGGTACCAATTTGTACCTGACTATTTTGCTTGGTATTGACGGGTACCGACAATATTCAAAATACTAGTCGTATACTGGTTAGTATTGAAAATTTTAAAAAAATAGGAATTGATCTACAAAAAGTTAAAAAAAATAAAAGCTTCCCTTCACCACCACCCAGATTAACTCTCTCTAGTCTCAACTGTCCTCCTCTTATTTTTATTTAATACATTCAAATTTTAATTTTGCACAAAAACTTTTACCGTATTTTAATTTTTAAAATAAAATAAATATTTTATTATTAACAATAATTATATATTAATAAATCTTAAAAATAAATTATTTTTAATTAAATCTTTATATAATATTTATTAACATATTATTAATAAAATTTATTTTATTTTTAAAAATAAATAATTTAAAAATTATCATTTATAAACTAATATTTATTTTAAATATATTGTAATTATTTATATTTTTAAATGTAATTATATTTATTAATAATTATTAAATTAATTTCATAAATCAAATTTTAAATTAAGTTATTTATAATTTTTAGTAATAATTATTTTTAATTAATTAAATAGATAATATTAAATTAACTTATTTAAATTCTTACTAATAATTAATATATTAAATAATATATTTAATTGGTAGTAAATGAAATAATATATATTTTTGTTTCAAGTTTCACTTATAGTTGGTTATTTTCCCATTACGAATTCTTGTTATAAATTGAAATAGTTAGAAAGTTAAGAATCTTTATTGTTTTTTTATTTGATGTTTAGATGTAAGTATTATTTATTATATGATGAAATAATAATATTTTAAACACTTTGTGTTATTTCTAATTTTATATTTGTACGATGATTCAATAATTTTTCATATTAATTGTGATTATTATTTATATGTGAAATATGTGAAAATTATTGTTAATAAAAAATTGTTGTTATTTTAAATTTTTATTATTATAATTTTTGAAGATATGGTTGCTGTAAAATTATAAAGTATACAGCATAATATACTAATGAATTATTTTTTAATTTTTAAAAAATTTAAGAACTATTTCATAAATTTAAAAATTATCCGAAACATGTCGATTTTGTTAAGGCTTTAAGTGGGTTAAAAAAAATTTAACCAACAAGAAGCAAAAGATATTGTCTTGCAACCAATTCATAAACCAAAATGACACATATTAAAGCACATAAACTATTATACCTTGAACTTGGTCTCTAAACCAAATAGAAAATCTCACGGTTTCACCTCCTTACTCACAGCATCACCTACTTTGCACCAAATGAGATGCACTCTAAGGTCTCCACCAAAAATCGATTAAAAAGCCCAATGTTTCCCAATACTAGATGGTACTTCAATGGCTTATTTTTGATCCTAGAAAATCTCCAAAATAAACATAAGGATGGGTGATTGATTGCTCAATACATGAACTAAATAGCAAAACTTTTCAAGTTTTGTAAGAAGGGTGGAGAAAATCGGCAGCTTGGAGGAAGACAAAAGAGAAAAGAAAAGGATGAAAATTGTGGGAGAGAAGAAGATGAAAAATGGCAGCAATTGGAAAACCACACCAAAAACTGTTGAAAATCCTCTCCCTTTTGGACAAATTAGGGTTAATTAAAAGCCTCTTTAATTGTTTAAAATGCTCTTATGTAAATAAAGCCAAGAAATAAAGTGAAAGGATATATTAGTCATGAGGCTTTAAACCCATCTTTATGTTAATTTCATGGACTTCTTATGTTCTCACAAGGTTGACCATGCAAATTTTCATTTAAATAATCACTTTGCCATTTATCTCATGTTTCAAAATAATCAAACATTTGACCCAATTGCCATATAATTATATGCAGTATTTTGTTTAGCATTAAATTTATATGACATGTCATACATATCAAATAAATTTATCTAGATTAAAATTGTTATCTAATAATATTTATTCTAATACCATATGACGACCAAAATAATTATAACACTTATAATTAATTTTATCTCCATTTGATATACTAGAATAATTTTCCTTTTCTAATCAAATCTTTTCTAGTGTAACCCATTGGGATCTATGTCATGCTGACAATAGCTTTAAAACCCCTTTTAATTCTATACATCATAAACAGTATCTAGCAAAATATATTATAATTACTTATGTGACATAGATGATAAGTATCGTACACAAATCACGATCCTGAAAATACATCAACCAATTTTGTTTTTATAACTTTTGAAATATCCTTGAAATCAGTACACAAAATCTTTTTCTCTATGTATCCTTGAGTATCATGGGCGAAACCAAAATCATAAACCATTAGTATCAAAAGATCGTAGTTTTACAAAGCTTTAGTGGGCATTTCAAGTCCCCAATACATATACGTTTCAAAAATATCCCAAAATACAGAAGATATATGAATAATAAATTGTTCAAAATGCAACTAAAGCCTTGTTTTACTAGATTTGCTTAAATTACAACAACATTTCAAAAATGGAGTGATGCCTTGGTCCTTGGCTACTCAATCTCTTACTCATCACCTTCTTATGGGGAGGAAGATGGGGGTGAACTTAAAACCCGTGGGAAACAATTTTATAGTTTGTAACAAGCAGAAAAATTTTTAAAACATTTTCCATACAGAAATTCATGGGTATACAAATCATGAATGCATTTCTCAAATCAACTTGTCATGAACACATAAACACATCAAATGGTTCGGGTGGATCCAAAATAGAACGTACTACACATTTCTATATAATGGTCTTGCGTAGCCGTGAACTTATGAGAGTCGTTGAAGGATCTCCATGCCACTAGCGGGCAGGCGGGAGAAGCCTTTAACTTGGTCAACGTGCACGTGACATAATTTAGGGGACCACCATAAACTCACATAACGCATATTTCATGATCTTGTAAGCTTGATGCCTAAAATAGCCCTTCTCTTGAAAACTTGCTTTTTCAAATACTTGCTATATCTTAAACCATTTCCAAAAGAATAGTTTCAAAATCATGCATCATTTCAAATAATCATTTTAAAAATAACTTTTCATGAATCATCACTCAAATAATGTATAATCATGTAACACAATCTTACAACATTTAGAAAACATTAAATGCACATGAATGAGGTAGTTGGAAAATCATTTACTGTGATTTCTTGACAGAAAACTTTATTGGCTTATTACTTAACTATAAAAGTGAAACCCATCTTGAAGTCCTTGACTATGGCTTATTCAAATATGCCTCTCCTCTTGTTCCTCTTGTCCTTCTTGATTTTCTTCAACATTAATAACAATCCCCAAATCAATAGGTATTCCAATGGAGAAACCCATAGGACATAATCACTCAAATTGATCATAGAATCTTTAAACCCATACATTTCTTAAGCTATATGAATCAAAATCTTCTTAGAAAAAGTCCAAAATATGAAACCTAAGCTTACCTTGAATCTTCACAAAACAATGATTTTCTTGACTCTAATGGAAGCTCTAATCCTCCTCCTCCTCCTTCTTTTCTTGAACAACACCAAAATTTGTCTAGAAGGCTAAGAAAAGATGAAACCTAGCTCAACTATTTTCTTTCCTCTCAACCACCGAAACCTCTCTTCTTCCTCTCTTTGGTTTTTGTTATTTCACTTTTCCTCTTTCATTTTTGTTTTTCTCCTTTTTAAGGAAGGAAACAACACTTCTTTCTTCCCATTTTACCCTTAATGAATGATAAAAGTCCACCTTGCCCTTCCTTTAATGCCTTATAGTTTATAAACTTAAGTGGCTTGCCAAATTTGGCCTTACACTCTCCCACTACTTTAATAGTCCAATGCTCTTAACCTATACCCTATTATCTTACCCACATTAACAAGATAATCTTTTCCAACCTAATTTAATCTAGCAAGACCCCAAAATTCATCTCATCATGCTAAAAATTTTCAGGAGCCAACATTTCTCCCCCACTTAAGAAAATTTCTTCCTCGAAATTCTTACCTTAGCTATTGAAAAGGTGTGGATACTTTTCCCTTATGGCCTCCATGCACTCCCATGTGGCCTCTTCAACAGAGTGAGTTCTCCACAAGACTTTGACCAATTGAACCGTCCTTTTCCTCAGGACTTTTTCCTTGGTGTCTAAGATCTCTACTGGAATCTCCTCACAACTCAGATCATCTCTCAACTGAACCTCAGTGGTTTGAATAATGTGGGATGGATCCGATCTGTACCTTCTCAACATGGACACATGAAAGACGTCATGTATCTATGACAATTCTGGTGGTAGTGCTAACCTATAGGCTAGCGGTCTAATCCTCTCTACAATCTCGTATGGACCCATATATCTCAGACTCAACTTGCCCTTCTTGTCAAACCTCATGACTCCTTTATAAGGAGATGTCTTAAGAAAGACTTTCTCACTGACCTTATACTCCATCTCCTTACAGTGTACATCAGTATAACTCTTCATTCTATCTTTTGTTGCCTTAAGTCGTTGTGTAACTAGATTAAACTTATCGACCTTCATCTGAAGTAGCTCTGGCCCTATCAGTTTCCTTTCTCCTTCTTTATCCCAACATATTAGAGTTCTACATCTCCTTCCATACAGTGCTTTATATGGGGCCATCTGAATGCTCGAATGGTATGAATTATTATAAACAAATTTGACCAATGGCAAATGCTCATCCCAAGCTCCTTTGAAATCTATCACACATGCTCTAAGTATTCCCTCAAGCTTCTAAATGGTCCTCTCAGATTGACCATCCGTCTGGGGATGAAAAATCATACTAAAATTTAACTTGATTCTGAGAGCCTCTTGTAAGCTTGCCCAAAATCTTAAAGTAAGTCGAGGATCCTTATCAGAAACTATGAAGTCAGGAATCTCATGCAATCTTACTATCTTATCAATATACTTCTTTGCTAACATATGTAGAGAATCAGTCTGCTTAATTGCTAGGAAATGGGCTGACTTTGTCAACCGATCAATAATGACCCATATGGCATCATGCTTCCTACCAGTCTTAGGTAAACTCATCAGAAAATCCATAGCTATCCTTTCCCACTTCCACTCGGGGATGAACAATGGCCTTAAATTGCCTAAAGGTGCTTGGTGCTCAGCCTTGACTTTTCAACACACGAGACACTTGCTCACATTTTCTACTACATCTCTTTTCATGCCCTTCCACCAAAAATGTTCTTTCAGATCTCTGTACATCCTGGTGCTACCTGGGTGTATGGCATAAGGCACATATATGCCTCATCTAGTATTTCATCCTTTATTTCCTTAAAATTCGGGATACAAAGTCTATTTCCTACAACCATAAGTCCATCATCCCTCACTACTACTTCAGATTTCTTGCCATTCTGAATTTCTTCTCGAAGCTCACTCAATTCTGTATCCTGTGCTTGTAACTCCTTAACTTTCTCCCTGAGTATCGGTCTCACTTTGAAAGTAGCAATAATACACTCAGGTTCCTCTTGTTTCAAACTTATCCTAAGCTTATCCATCTCCTCTAATAACGACAGATAAACTGTTTGAACATGAGCCATAGAGGATTTCCTGCTTAAGGCATCTTGTTTCAAACTGTTGCCAATTCCAGATCATGGGTTGGATAATTCAGTTCATTAGGTTTTAATTGTTGTGAAGCATAAGCTATCACCCTATCTCCTTACATCAATGCACAACCTAAACCCTTCCTTGATGCGTCACTATACACTGTATACCCCTCATCTCCAGTAGGTAAAATCAAAACTGGAGCACTTATTAATTTGCGCTTGAGCTCCTCAACACTTTTCTGACATTCCTTACTCTAGATAAATTTCTAATTCTTCCTCAATAAATTAGTCATCAGAGAAGCTATCATGGAAAATCTCTCAACGAATCCCCTATAATATCCTATCAGACCCAGAAAACTCTCACCTCTGTTACTATCTTAGGTGCATGCCAATTTACCACTGCTTCAACTTTTCTTGGATCAATATGTACTTCATTTTTCGAAATCACATGCTCGAGAAAAATCACTTCATGAAGCCAAAACTCACATTTGCTAAATTTGACATATAGTTCCCTCTCCCTCAATGTCTGCAACATAATCCTGAGATGTTTCTTACGTTCCCCTTCTCTCTTGGAATACACTAGAATGTCATCGATAAATACTATAACAAACTGATCTAGATATTCCTTAAAGACCCTATTCATAAGATCCATAAAAGCAGTTGGAGCATTGGTTAATCCAAAAGGCATGACTAAAAACTCATAATGTCCATACTGTGTTCTGAAGGCTGTCTTGCTTACATTAGACTCCTTGATTCTGAGCTGATGATAGCCTAACCTGAGATCAATTTTGGAAAAGGCACTTGCTCCCTGAAGCTAGTCAAACAGATCATCAATCTGAGGCATCGGATACTTATTCTTAATAGTCACCCTGTTGAGTCTTTAATATTCAATGCACATGCGTCATGTTCCATCCTTCTTCTTAACAAATAAAACTGGCGCCCCCTATGGTGATGAACTCGGCCTTATGAACCCCTTCTCTAGCAGTTCCTTCAACTGTTCCTTGAGTTCCTTCAGTTGTGCTGGAGCTATTCTATAGGGTGACATAGAAATAGGTACGGTTCCAGGAATCAAGTCGATGGCAAACTCGATCTCCCTTACCAGTGGCAAACTAGGTAAATCCTCTGGGAATACATCTAGAAACTCCCTCACAACTGGAAACTCTTCCAACTTCCCTTCATTCCCATCAGTGTCCACAACATGCGCTAAAAAGGCTTCACACCCCTTTCCTATCATCCTATCAGCTAACAAAACAGAAATGATTCTTGGTGATGGTGCTTTTCTGACCCATCTGAAAATCACCTTCTCACCGTTACCCAAGTCAAATTCCACCTCGTTACGGATACAATCTAACTTTGCATGATACTTCTCCATGACATCCATCCCCAATATGAAATCTAACCCCTTTAACTCTGGAGGTAGCAAGTTCACCTCCAATTGAGTACCCTCGAAAAAAAGTTTACAATCTTTATATACTTGACTTATTATCACTTGCCTCCCTAAAGGAGTGCTAACAATTAAAGGACTTCTCAATGGCATCAAAATAACATCATGTAATGTCATACTTGCAAAAACAAATGAATGTGTGGAGCCTGAATCAATCAACACATATACAACAAAATTAAATAACCGAGCCATATCCGTAACAACTTTGGGTACAGCTGTAGCTTCCTCTCTGGTCATGGCGAACATCCTTGCTTGAGCCTGAGCCTGAACCCTTGGCCTTCTTGGAGGAACAACCTTCCTTGCAGCTCCAGAATTGCCCACCATATTGACTGGCCTGGCTTCTACTGTTTCTACTCTCCTTGGTGTTTGCAATTGTGACCCCTCTCGCCTTGTTACTTGGGGACAGTCCCTGATTATATGTCCCTTCTCTCCACATCGAAAACATGCTCCAAGTAACTTGAAGCACTCTCCTCTGTGAAGCTTTCCACAATGCTCACATTGGGGGTTCATGCTTTTGCTCTTCCTCACTAAGCTATTGCCTCCCACAGTTGAGGCTTGCACTGAAACTGCTATTGCTTGCTTGTGCTTAGCAGGAATACTACTCCCCACCTCACTCTGTGTGCGGGAGCTCTTTACACCTCTTTCAGGTATTAGAGCACTCACCCCCTTCTTGGAAAACTGCTCTCGGTTCTTCCTCTTCCTTCTCACCTCATACTTGATGTTCTCCAGCTTCTCAGCTTGGAGTGCCACATCTACCAAATGCTAGTAGTCACAGAAATTGTGAATCAGAACTTTCTCCTTGATCCCTGGATGGAGACCTCCTTCAAACTTGTGGCACTTATCTTCCTCATTTGCCACAATGTTGGCCGCATATTGAGAAAGCTGAGTGAACTTTAACTCATACTCACTCACACTAATGTCCCTCTGTGGGAGATTTAAAAACTCTCTAGCCTTCTCTTGGATATACACCCTCGAGAGGTACTTCTTCCTGAACACTTCCACAAAATCTCTCCAGGATAACACTGATTCCCACCAATGAAGGGCATCTCCCTGTGGAGCACTGATTCCCACCAATGAAGGGCATCTCCCTGTAGCAAACTAACTGCATAGTTTAATTTCTTTTCATCCGAACACTTCATTTGAGTAAAAACCCTCTCTGTTCTCTTCAACCAGGCCTCGGCCTCTTTAGGAAAAGGCCTGAAAGAACTACGGGTCCATAGATGGCATAAGAATTGCGAGTCTATAGATGGCATAAGAGGAGGAGGCGGCGATACTTCATGCTGCACACTAGGAGCAGAGTGTGTCCTAGCATCTTGCGGGACATAAGATTCATCCGTGATCCTTTGGCAAGAGCCAGATTGAGTCAGAGCTCCTCGAGTTCTTCTTCGAGGCAGCATTTTTCACTTCTTGAATAGAAACCATTTAAAAACTTTAGTTCATACGAAACAAATTTCAAAGTATGTAAAATGGTTTAAATCGTATAAAACAATTTCAAATTATGAGAAACAAATTAAAACTTTCATGCCTTTTGTTGCCCATTTCATACTTAGGATACTCCATAACCTAACCCCAAATTTGGACCTAAACCGAGCTGCTCTGATACCATAGTATGTTGGACCTCGTTTTTTGAGCCCAACATCCAGAGTCATAAACCTTGGGCTTGCGTAGTACCTTGTAGGGTTATTTCCAATAATCCTAAATAACCATCATCTTATAAGAGTGGAGTGCCCACACTATTCAAACACCAAAAATGACAATTTGACTTCATCAAGTTCGTTTTGAAGCAAGAATCATCTCAATCGAAGCCTTACAGCTCAAGATAAACTTTAAAAAAAACTCAAGCAAGCACATACCCCAATTATGCTCTCCCAACCGACCCCTCACTTTCTCTCCATCAAAAATATTCAAATCAACTATAAAAGATACAAATTTTCGTGGAGAGATAGGCAAAGATGTTAGAAATCCATTTCTTCAAGAATCACTTCATTTGGGGGTCGGATTGGGAAGTCATGGCCAAAAGAATCCAATATGTTTTTGCCTTTACTCGTATTGTACATGTCTTGACGCAAATGCCATATGTTTTGCTACCAATGTTGGATTGATTTTGTTTTTAAACCATTTGAAAAAAGGCCTCGAGATCTACAACTTTTATGAAGAACTCGAAGGGAGATTCAGCCTCTAAAAGGGTCAAACATAAAATAGAAAAGGAAAGAAAAAAGTTAAACTAAGACGATGCTGACCTCATACTAAGACGCAAAACTAAGACGAAACATCTTAGGTACCAAAACTAAGACGAATGAAGACTAAGATGATGTTGACATCATACTAAGATGCAAAACTAAGACGAAGTGCCTTAGGTACCAAAACTAAGATGAATGAAGGCTAAGACGATGTTGACATCATTTTAATACGATGCTGACGTCATATTAAGACGAAGCGCCTTAGGTACCAAAACTAAGATGAATGAAGACTAAGACGATGTTGATGTCATTCTAAGACGCAAAACTAAGACAAAGCATCTTAAGTATTAAAACTAAGACGAATGAAGACTAAGACAAAATAATAAAAAGGGCATAACTTTCACTAAAAGTTTTGGATTGAGGTCGTTCTTAGACCGTTTTAAAGAAGACTTCTAGACCTAAAACTTCCATGAAGACCTCATAAACTATTTTTTCCACTCTAAGGGTTAAATTTTCAAATCAATGCAGCTGTCCCGAAAGTTCACCCTTTGCAACAACATCAACTTCAAATGATCATAACTTTTCACTACAATCTCCAAATCTTACAAACTTTATCTCGTTAGAAATCTGAAAAAATCATCTACAACTTTCAAGAAAACAATTTTGCTTAAATCAGCTCACATCAACCTATAAATATCCCTAAAATCAGTACACGAATTTTTTTCTATGTAACCTTGAGTATCATGGGCGAAATCAAAATCATAAACCATTAGTATCAAAAGACCATAGTTTTACAAAGCTTTAGTGGGCATTTCAAGTCCCCAATACATGTACATTTCAAAAACATCCCAAAATACAAAATATATATGAACAATAAATTTGCTTAAAATGAAACTAAAGCCTTGGCTTACTAGGTTTGCTTAAATTACAACAACATTTTAAAAGTGAAGTGATGCCTTGGTCCTTGAATACTCAATATCTTACTCATCACCTGCTTATGGGGAGGAAAATGGGGGTGAGCATAAAGTTCGTGGGAAAAAATTTTATAGTTTGTAACAAGCAAAAATATTTTAAAAACTTTTTCCATACAGAAATTCATGGGTATACAAATCATGAATGCATTAATCTAATCAACTTGTCATGAAACACATAAACACATCAAATGGTTCGGGTATATCCAAAATAGAACGTACTATGCATTTTTACATAATGGTCTTCCGTAGTCGTGAACTTATGGGAATCCCTGAAGGAGCTCCATGCCACTAGCAGGCAGGTGGGAGAAGCCTTTAACTTGATCAAAGTGCACGCAACATAACTTAGGGGACCATCACAAAGCCATATAATACATATTTCATAATCTTGTAAGCTTGATGCTCAAAATGGCCCTTCTCTTAAAAACTTGCTCTATCTTGAACCATTTCCAAAATTATAGTTTCAAAAATCATACATCATTTCAAAGAATCATTTTAAAAAAAACAACTTTTTATGAATCATCACTCAAATCATGTATAATCATGTAACGCAATCTTACAACATTTAGAAAACATTAAATGCACTTGAATGAGGTAGTTGAAAAATCATTTACTGTGATTTCTTAACAGAAAACTTTATTGGCTTATTACTTAACTATAAAAGTGAAACCCACCTTAAAGTCCTTGACTATGGCTTGCTCAAATATGCATCTCCTCTTGCTCCTCTTGTCCTTTTTGATTTTCTTTAACATTAACAAAAATCGCCAAATCAATAAGTATTCCAATGGAGAAACCCATAAGACATAATTACTAAAATTGATCATAGAATCCTTAAACCCATATATTTCTTAAGCTATATGAACCAAAATCTTCTTAGAAAAGGTCCAAAATATGAAACCTAAACTTACCTTGAATCTTCAGCAAAGAATGATTTTCTTAGCTCTAATGGAAGCTCTAATTCTCCTCTTTATTTTTCTCTTCTTGAATAACACCAAAATCTCTCTACAAGACTTATAAAAGATGAAACCTAGCTCAACTCTTTTCTTTTCCTCTCAACCACCGAAACCTCTCTTCTTCCTCTCTTTAGTTTTTGTTATTTCACTTTTCCTCTCCCATTTTCGTTTTTCTGCTTCTTAAGGAAGGAAACAACACTTCTTTCTTCCCATTTTACCCTTAATGAATGATAAAAGTCCACCTTGCCCCTCCTTTGTATTTTATGGCTCAACTCTTTTAATCCACTTAACACAAACCTACTAATTTCTAACACTTCATTCCAATTTCAAATTTCTATTCCTTCCCTCAATTTCTAATTAATGACCCAATTCTAAAAATAAATAAATAAATAAATAACTAGACAATTAATAAGAATTTAGAAAAATCAAGATCCAACACCACTACATTAAGAATTTATTATTTTTAGGTTCATAAGTTGTATATAAACAACATATATCCCACATACTTGTTATGAAAATACATACAAATTTATTATTCAAATAATTATGTATACATAAACATAATAAATAAGAAATATAAAATTCATAAATGTATTATTATTGAGCTCAAGAGTGTTAAAACTTCATCATCAAACATTATTATCAATTATCAATACAACCAAGACCCATCCTAAGTACATGTTTTGTGAATGCCTTTGGCTCTAAATCCTTAGTTAAGAGGATCTACTACAATGAGATCATAATATGTTATATAAACACTTTTTGTTTTTGAATCTCTTTTTTAACAACAAAATACTTAAATTCTATGTGTTTTGTATCTATGTAGTATTTGTCATTTTCAGAGATAAAATTTTTTGCATAATTATCATAATAAATTTTTAGCAGCTTGCTTATTGTGTCAACAACCCCAAAACCTAAAGTAAAGTTCTATAGCCATAACGCATGAATTGTAGCTTCATAACAAGCTACAAATTATGCTTCCATAATGGATGAAGTAATGATAAACTGTCTAACGCTTTTCTACAAGATTAGTCCTTCAGCTAATAGGAATAGTTAACTAACTTTCTACTATCAATACACCCAACAAAGTTTGAAAACGAACTAGAAATATAAACTTACTCCTACTGATCTTCTAATAAATACACTAATCAACAATGATTTCCTTAAAATCCAAAGAAGTAATGGTATTACTGAACTTAATATAACATTTATTGGAAGCTTGTTTATGTCTATATATTGACTTCTTCAATTTACACAACATACTTTCTTTACCTTCAATATAAAAACCTTCAGGTTGATCCATATAAACTTCATCTTTACGATCCCCATTTAGAAAGGTTTTTTTTCACATCCATCTGATGTAGCTCTTAACCAAATTGAGCTACTAATGCTAAAAGTATTCTCATTGAATATTTCTTTAATACAGGTGAAAAAATCTCCTTATAATCAATATCATCTTTCTAAGTGTAAATTTTGTTAGCAAGTCTAGCTTTATATCTTTCAACATTGCTAGTTGAGTGGTGTTTGGTCTTAAAGATCTACTTACAACCAACTCACTTAGAATCTTCTTTCAGTTCTACAAGATCCTAGACATTGAGTTGAGCCATTGATTTCAACTTTTCTATCATAAAATCAATCCATCTTTTAGACTTATCACTACCTATGGCTTGTGAAAATGAAATAGGATTATTATCAATGCTATAATCAGAATCTAACTCTTGCAAATAAACCACATAATCATCATAAATAGCCAATCTTCCAACACTTATAGGTTTGTTTAAAGTTCTACCAACTAATTCATTTGCATTAGCTGGTAGTAAGTGAGGTTCTTTATGGAGTGCCTCTTCACTATCCAAACGTTGTTCTTGATTATTTTGATCTTCTAAAGTAGGAAAAACTTTTTTTGTGGTTGTAGGTTTAAGAATATTTATGGGTAAGGAAACATCAAGCCTTATTTCTTTACAATCCACAACTTGATTTTCAGCACTCCCACTAACGTCACCATTCCTTCCAAATTTGGCATTGGTTGTTTCAATAATTCTAGAACTGTGGTTCATACAATAAAACCTGCACCAATTGGATTTCTCTGGGTAACTAATAAAGAAACCACTAATTATTTAAGAATTCAATTTTCTTTCAAGTGGATTATAGATATATACTTCTACAGGACAAACCCAAACACATATGTGTCTTAAACTAGGTTTCCTTCTAGTCTATAACTCAAAAGGGCTTTTACAGACATACACAAACTTTTGTGTAATGTGGAATTACTCATCATACTCCTAAACATATCTATTAATGTTCTATTTTTTATTACACCGTTTTGTTGTGGTATGCCTATCATAGTGTATTGTGCACATATGTCATGACTTTCAAGGAACTTAGCAAACGGACCAAGAAACTATCCAGTTCTTCACACTTTCCATAATACTCACCACCTTTATCAGATCTTATAATTTTTACTTTTCTATCTAATTACATCTCAACCTCCTTTACAAACACCTCTAGAGTATTTACAACTTGAGATTTTTCATGCAGCAAGTAGAGTTATCCATATCATGAAAAATCATCCATAAAGGTGATGAAGTATTTTTCTCTATTAAAGGACAAAATGTCAAAAGGTTCACAAATATCGGTGTATATTATTTCAAGAAGCTAACTACTTCTCATGGCTCCTTTCTTGCTATGTTTGGTTTGTTTGCCCTTAATGCATTCCACATATAAGCCAAGATCAGTAAAATCTAAATTCAATAGAATCTCATTTTTTTACTAATCACTCTAACCTTTCTTTGGATATATGATCCAAAAATTTATGTCATAAGTAAGAAGAATATTCATTTGCTAAACTACGTTTCATTCCAACATTATGATTAACAATAAATAGGGATTCAAAAAAAATCGTCAAGTTTCAATTTATATAAACCATCCATAAACATTTCATAACCAATAAAGGAATTATTCTTATACAAATTATAAAGCCATATCCAACCTTAAAGGTATATCCACTAACACCAAGTCTAGAAATATAAATTAAATTTCTAGAAATTGAAGGTACATAGAGAGTGTTCATTAGATCCAAGCGAAACTCAATATCTAAAGTCAGCTTGTAAGTCCCAATACCTTCAACTGTGGACTTCATTCGACTCTCCGTAAACAGAAAGTTGCTAGTTGAGCTTATGATTTGGATTATAAGGAATTCCTGCATAATATTAGAAACATAAGAGGTGGCACCAGAATCAAACCACTAAGTATTAGATGGAACTTCAGATAAGTTTGATTCAAAGCATACAGAAATATAATGTATATCTTTCTTTTCAAACCAAGTCTTATGTTTTAGGCAATCTTTCTAATATTGTCCTTCCTTCTTGAAAAAATGACATTTATCTAACTTTTGTCGTTTCCTTTCACCATTAGCAACCTATGGAATTTTAGTAGGTTCTTTCTGAAAATTCTTGGCCTTTGGTTTGAGTTTCTATCTAGATCCTTAACTTATTAGGTTAATATAATGAACTCCATGTTTCTTTAATCTCGCTTTCTCCTGAATAAGTTTACTAGACAATTCATCAATATTCCACTTATTATTGAATATGATATAATTGATTTGGAACTGTCGATATTCAGTAGGAAGTGAGTGCATGATAAATTGCATTAAGAAGGATTCTTCTATAGTCATACCTAATGTTTTAAGTCTTTTTGCGATATTAGCCACATCAAGGACATATTGCTGCATAATCTTTGACCTATCAAACTTCATGGTAATGAGTTTAGTCATAAATGCCCCTATAAGTGCCTCATCGATAAAACGAAATTTATCTTCCATAAGCTTAAGAAAATCTTTAGCAACTGTCATTCTTATAAAATTTAAACATAACCTATTAGTCCTTACCCATGCCTTATAATGTGCCTTTTTAACCTCTATATTGGCATCATTAAGGTCAGAAGGTTTATTCTCTAATAGTTCCAAATCAAGATCCAAAACACCTAAATGGAAAGTGACTTGTTTGCTCCATTCAGAGAAATTCACACTAGTGAACAGGGTAACAGAAGAAGCTTGAAAGTGAAGGCTATTAACTTTAAACATATAAACTCTCACTATGTAACAAATTCAGACAAGAAACACTTACTTTAGATAAATTGCATATTTCCTTTGGGTAGACACAACAATATATATCATCACTATTACTAGAATTATATTTAAACTTTATAAGAAAATTAAATAACCTTCATTAAACTCATATATCATCTTTGGATAACTATATATATGTGACAAGAGTATATCAAATTTTCTCCTTCATATTTATTAGTTATAGAACATTGATTTTACTTTGGGTAAAGTCTTTAATTTCTATCAACTAATAAAATTTTCATAATAGCATTTCATAAAATACAAAAATTATATGACTGCACATTCAAAATTTAATTTGGCCAGTTTGGTTGTCTAACAAATTAATTAATTAACTATATCCATAAGATGAAATTAAAATTAAAATTTCGATTATAGGTCAAAATATTATTAATATGACCAAAATGTAAGAAATCAAGACTTTAAATCAATTTATCCATCACCAAAACTTTATGGATCAATACTGTAATTTTCCATTCAAAAATTCAATCCCAGACATAATGAAAGGTGAAGTAAACAGATACCTAATGTTCACAGTAATACCATTTTTAGTGATTGTTTTATCTTACATAAAAACAATTTCACTTCTCACTGTTTCTTTACTTTGCCTCAAGACTTCCAACTTTATCTTAACATCATAGGTCTTTTTTTCTTCTTCTTAAGTTTGACCGCACAAAAAGCATTGAACAGATGAACAAAAAGATGCATAATACCCTATATTGTGTTCCTCACTTCTTTTTCATCCATCAATAACATCCCCACTAATGCCACCTTCAATGGAAATTACCAAATTAAGAAATCTAGTGTATTAGGTCTATTGTACGATACTTTTGGCCCTTATATGTTCATTGTTCTTCACTGGCAAAGTCTTCACAGAAAGTGCTCATGATTTTCCCTAGAAAAATTCCTCAGTTTTTGTTTATTCTCTCATTGATCAAACCCTCCATTTGAGAATATAATACGATATTCTTTAAAGCTACATACTAATTGTCTAAGTTTTCTAATTAACATTTTTTCCGTATACATTAATAGATATTGAGCAAAATTATTGGGCACGACTGGTACCACATTGAGCCCATAATAATCGTCGCATACTCGGGCTAAGGATACTCACGATATTCTTAATCTAACTATGCAAGGTTACCTAAATATCTCTCCCTTTTTTTTGAAAATTGGGTAACACAATAGCTGTATTTTAAAAATCCCAATACTCAATCAAATACTTGCAAAAAGTTTTAAACACACTTCTGTAATCACATCCAACAATTTTTACCACAACTTCAGGACTTTAGAATCCACTCAACATAATCTCAACAACAGTATCAAAAGTTCGTACATAAAGTCTTTTACAACAACAAAAAATCAAGAGTTAAATTTATATAATCATAAAGCATATCAACATAACCAATCTAATAAAAATAGTAAAACAATTCATGAACCACTATACAACTAAAATATAAAACAAAAAGTACCTACGTGTGGTAATACTCTAAAAATGTCAAAAGATCACATGATCCACTCAGAGATTCAAACTCACTAAATTGACCTATATAGTTGGAAGGCGGAGTGGGTGAGTACATTATGTACTTAATGAGCAGGAAAAACATATATCGCAAATAAAACTCGACACACACTAAGACGGTATAAATAACCTATGAGGTGAACATACATCATATAGAAACATATAGGCCTAGCCTATGACTCAATGTATACTGGTTAGGAAACACATAGGCCTAGCCTACTAATCACTCCTAGGGTGAACATATGTTCTAGTTCTAGTACACAAAAGCATAAAGATATCACATGTATAAAATCAAATCTAGTCAAAAAACAAATATCATAATAAGCCAAAACAATCATATATGTCACCACTAGCCGGCCAAACTAATGTGCACACCCACTGATTTTCGATGTTGGCTCGACTTTCATCCTTAGTAACTCCAAACTATTGTCGACAAGAGTGTCACCTTGGGTGATGACCTCGTTAGTATCTAGACCCTAAGTGGAATCACCCACAAGTCCTGTAGAAAGGTATCAATACGGGGACTCGACGTTTATATACCAACGTCAAGGGCAAAAGAGTCGCTTAATTAGCTATGCCCAGCACACGATTGACCAATCGTTACCTTACCAATCACAAAAATCATATACAAATATTAAGTACAAAAATCAAATAAGACACCTTGCCTTTATTTATCGGTCTAACCGATAAAATAAAACCTTGTCATGGCTTTAAGCCAAAAGAGAACAAAGAGCATGCATGACTTGATTATGTATATGTAGATTCCAAAACAATATTTCATGCAATAAAAGTCATCTTTTGCACCCAAATACAAAGTTATAGTTTCAGAAAATAAAACTTTGTCTTTTGCATTTCAAATGCAGATTTGTTGAAAACAATATCATTTCTTAAAATATGTAATAGAATGTATATTTGTTGAAAACAATATCATTTCTCAAAATACATAATAAAAACATCAATTGCACTCTAAATGCATAGAGTTATTCAAAACAATGTCATTTATTAAATACGTGAGCATACTAGCATGTATTTGAGATTCAATTCTACTACGCATTACCTAGGTTCAAAATTCGCATACAAGTCATCATGCATGTCTTGGGATGCCCTAATCCCATTTGAGAGATATGATTTCCCAAACTCACCTCGAAAGAAGGTATACACTCCCTTAACTTCAACAATCATTAGTACAAGCTCCTTAATTTACAGCTCCCGAGCCTTTTTACATAAAAAAATATACAAAATATTTACTACTCAAAACATATATGTCATATTTATACATCATCACATAAGTGTATAAAACACAATATCACTATCTTTAAACTATAGGATTCGACCATTAAACTTCTCACATGGTTACTTCCTTACTATTCACATTAGCTTTTCTTTTACATTTTTTAAGGAATTTAATGCCTTTAATTCAATACTTACTCATTTCAAAATATAATTAAGCACATTTTTATCCAAGAAAATTAGGCCATTATTTATCAATTTAAGAAACAATTCAAGTTTACTCTAAGTAAACATGAAAGCCGCTTTCAATGTATATCATTATGAATCCTTAAATCTTAAGCCAAGTTCACTTAGATATTTCATCAGACACCTAATGTGCATGACTTTTAGGTCATATTTTCAGGGCTTTATCATAGTAATTCATTCTCCTATCTTGTTATATAACAAATATTTCCAATTAATAACACATTTCACCACTCCATTAAATCCAATTCCCTTCATTTAAGCCATATTCATCATAATTATACAACTCATCACATTAATCCATGCCTTTTTCCATCATTTCGACCAAGCCTATCCAATTACTTCTTCATTTTTCATCATCAATTCACATTATACATGTACAGTTAACACCATAGAATTTATTTAGAGCATCATTTTCAAAAAATATTCAAACATTCACAAACTTTCACCAAAAGGTGATTTTGGCTTAAAGAACCATCTCCATGACACATTTCATTCATATAAACCATGTTTCATGGATATTCAAGCATGGAGAACAACATATCTTAACACCAAACTCAAAATCCTAATGTAGAGAGAGATGAGACAAAATTTAGCTAAACCTTCCATCGATGATATCTTCAAATCCTTTGAGAATTTCTCAAATATAATGATAGATTTGAGTTTCTTAAGCCCAAATTAGCTTAGAACACCTTGATTTGGATTGGAGAATCAAAACAAATGGTAGGGTTTAGTGAATAGTCAAAATTTGGTCTTCTCCTCCTCTCTTCTCCTTTCTTTTAATTAAAACATGTTTTAAGTCTTTAGTAATGGGATGCACGACCATGAATGAAGAAGGGTCTACAATCTTGACACTTCTCTGACCAAAATATGGTTAAATTACCTTTTTTTCCCTTAGGTTATGTGAAATTACCATTTAACCCTGCAAACTTTTCCTAAATTTGTAATGAAGCCCAAAATTTGGGAATCACCAAAACTTTTATGTTTATTTTGGTCCTCAAAATTTTGGGAATAATAATTAAGCCCCTTAAATTTATAAAATTATTTATTGGTCCTCCAAGAATTAAAAATTTACATTTAAGTCCATTAGCTTTTATCAATTTGCAAATAAGCCCTTATGTACATTAATCTTTCCAATTACGCTTTCTAAGTATCTCATAAGTCTATAAATCATGTCTAATCACCTATAAGGCATTAGAACACATTTAATTCAACCACCATGGTCATATCCATCCAATGGGCTTAGTTTTACACTCTCAAATGCTTATATGTTGGACGCCAAATTTTTCTTGGAAGTTAGAACTATTAAATGAGAAATGGTTGGTGATTAATTAAGAGTAAAGAAAAAGGAAAATTCTTTAATTAGAAATGAAGTAGGAAATGGTTTAGATACAATATGGGTTATATGTGAAATGTTGGAAGTTAAAAGTTGAAAAATGTAGTTGAAACATGTTCAC
>JANZLF010000222.1:14358304-14373003 GCA_026546835.1 Erythroxylum foetidum
AAATGAGCATGATGGGTGAGTTGAAGTTCTTTCTTGGGTTGCAAGTTAAGCAAACCGAAGAGAAAATCTTTATCCATTAACAAAAATATGTGAAAGAATTGTTGAATAAGTTTGATATGCAAAATGTGAAGACAATGACTACTCCGATTATCTTGAAGGGTTATTTTCATTGAACCCTCATTAGACACCATCCCATATGAGTAGTGTGCCCACACCAGTCAATCATCAAAATCACAATTTGACTTCTTCAAAAAAATTGTAGCTCTAAGTCTCTAGTTTAATTTGAAGCAAGAACCATCTCAAACGGAGTTCTATAGATGGAGATATAAGTAAAATATCAAAGTATGTTTAGTAAACAACCAATTCATGCTCTTTTAATCAATTTCCTCACTTTATCTCCATAAATGTTTTTAAAATAAACGCCAATGAATACCAATTTTTATGGAGATGTAGAAAAATGTGTTAGGAATCTATTTCTTCAATAATCACTCCATTTGGAGGTCGGATGATGAAGTTATGGCCAAACGAATCAAACATGTTTATATCTTCAATCATATTGTACCTATCTTGGGACAATTAGCATAAATTTCTCTAGAAACCTATTATTGAGGTCATTCTTGATGGTTTGAAAGAGGAATTCTAGATCTACAACTTTCATGAAGACCTCAAAGTGAGATTTTGTCATTTAGAGGGTCAAAATTGTAAATTTTCTGTAGTTGTCCCGTGTATGTAACGGACATAGACGGGCTTGGGAGTGCTTTCCAAACCAAAGAATGTCCGTTTAACAGACAAAGACTGGGATGGGGGCATTATTACACCCAAAAGGGTCAGTTTACCGATTGATGATCCAAAATTCCTTCCAAAGCCTCTCTAAAGATTCCTACATCCATTCTAACATCATATTCACTCATAATCTTCCCAAATTCAATTCTTCTAATGCAATATCACTTCTTAACCATCTAATTACCAACATGATTTCATAAATTTTCCAAATCTCAACTCAAATGATTTAACTCATATAACAAATTCCCATCTTTCACCATAGCTGTTATGTATACATCTTATGTAACATTACTAAATTATGAAGATCATAACTCTTAACTCCGATATCCAAAAATTTCATACTTATTAGTGTTAGAAAGCTAAGAGGATAGGCTATAACTTTCCAGAAGACCACTTTGTCTAATTCAGTCTAGATTAATCCATTTTTTCCTCTAAAGTCAAAAAACAATTATGATCTTTCCTTTCCATAATACATCTCCCTTATATGTAACAACAATTTGTATTCAAAGTTTATCATCTCAAATTGATAACTTCTTCAAGTGTACCAAATTCCAACTTAGCCTCATCCTTAATTAATTCACATTTCAACTCCACCTCATTCATACACAAATTCACATTGTAATTTAGCAATCATCCGTACACAAATTCATATTTCATTCACATCATAAAACAAGAGTTTACAAAGCTTTAATGGCATTTCAAGTCACAATACAATAATGTTCCAAAATCTCCAAATTACACAAGATACTTGAATAATAATTGCTCAAAATGCAATTACAGTCTTGTTTTACATAAACTACTCAAAAACAAAACTAAACATGCAAATTCGAAGTGATGTCTTGACTTTCTTTCACTCGGTCTCTTGCTCATCGCCTGAATAGGGGAAGGAGAGTGGGGGTGAGCTTGAAAGCTCATAGGTTTTAGGTTTATAACGAGAAACAAGCGAAAATCATTGAAATATTTATTTCCATTGAAAATTTTATGTGGAAAATCCATGTAACACATATTTTCCAAATTCACAACTTATCAAGCAATTAATAAACATCATAAATCACGAATTCATCAAACTTGTCACAAATCATAAACACATAAGCACATCAAAAATAGTTTGGGTAGATCTATAAACATGACGAACTACACAATTCCACATAATGGTCTTGTGTATTCGTAACTTGATGTACTATCGCAATCTTATATAATGGTTTTGTGTATACGTAAACTTGATGGATTCCAAGAAGAAGCTCCGTGTCACTAGCGGGCAGGTGGGAGAAGCCTTTAACTTGGTCAACGTGCACATGACATTCTTGGATGGATTACACCAAACCCATATAACATATAATTTACGGCTTGAAAACCAATTGCCCAAATGACACATTTTGAAAACTTATCTTTCATGAGCATGAAATATTTCATATGCATTTCTGAAACTTAATTTCATTGACATAAAGTCTTTTCAAAACCATTTCCATATCACAATTCATCATCGAGATTCATACACCAAAACATGTAGTAATTTCACAAATCATTCAAAGCAATAAAAGCAACATTTATGAGGTAATTGAAATCATTTCATTCGCTTGCTTTAAAAGGAAACATTCATGGCTCATTACTCAATTATAAATATGAAACCCACCTTAAATTCCTTGTTTAAAGACTTGTTCAAAATGACCTCTCCCCTTGCTCCTTTTGCCTTCTCTTGATTTCCTTCATCAAAGGTAGAATTTCCATTCAATAGGAATATCAATTGAGAACCCAAAGGAACATATTCATAAAATTTATCATAGAAAGCTTAAACCCATACATTTCTTAAGCTTTATGAACCAAAACTCCTTTCAAAATCCAAAGATTAAAATTCAGCTTACCTTGAATCTTCACCAAATGAAGAGTTTCTTGGCTTTAATGAAAGCTCTTCTTTTCCTCCACCTTTTTCTCTTCTTGAACCACCTCAAATTCCTTCTTGCAAGCCAAGCAAATATGAAACCTAGCTTTTTCTTCTGTTTCTCTACTTTCTCTCTTCTCTTCAACTCTCTCTTCTTTTCTATCCTCAAATCACGTTTTTACTTCTTCCTTAAAAGCAAGCCAACACTTCTTATTTCATTTATGCCATTAATGATTGAGAAATGTCTAATTTCAAAGCCTTAAGACTTTAATGCTTAAGTGATCTTCCCAAAATGCCCCCATACATATATATTGTTACCACTTAATTCAATTAAACCATATTTTCAAATTCTACCAACATTAACATAAAAATTAACTTCAAATAAAATAATTAATCTAGTAAGACCTCAAAATTATTTAAATTATGCCTAACTCCTTCAAAAAATCCAGATCTTTTCTGATCAGGTAATTGAAGGAATTTGATAACACTTCCTTCTAGAAAAATGTTCCTCAATGTCTTAAGTTTCTAATGACACCAAAATCATTCAATTTCGTTCAGAAATCTGAAGGTTATACCCAAACATTTTTGTACTATTCTTATGCTGAAACAATATTCTATGCTTAACTTCCATTTAAAAATTGACATTCTTAAAGACTGAATTGAAACTCAATTTCTTCAAACAATTTTTAACACTATGCCTTTAATTTACTTCAAATTAAAAATCGTCTCATTTGGATAACTAGAGAAAAAGTTATAGCTAAAACATTGAAGCATACTCACCGAACATGTTTCAACTATATTTTCCAATTTTTAACTTCCAACACTTCACATATAAATGATCTTGTAACTAAACCATCTTTTCTACTTCACTTAAAATTAAAAAATTCTCCTTCTCTTTACATATGAATAATCGTTAATAATTTTTTATTTAATAGTTCTAACTTCCAAGAAAAATTCGGGGTCTAACATTTCTCCCCCCTCTTAAAAAATTTCGTCCTCGAAATTCTTACCTTAGTGATCAAACAAATGGGGGTAATGTTGTCTAATGTTTTCCTCAATCTCCCAAGTAACTTCTTCACTCGAATAATTTCTTCCAATTGACTATAGTCAATAGACTCACTCGGTCTTTCAATCACTCATTTAGTCATTCACTTCTTAACTATTTCCTCAATATATATATGTATCTCAAATTACTTGCAATTTTCCACTTCTTGCATTTAACACCAATATTATATCATATCGACATTTCTTAGATATTCACATATAACACATTATGAATCTAAGACATCTTTATTAGTAATACTAACTCATAAATCAATGGTTCGGTTCTTAATAACTTTATATGAACCAATTCAATTCAAGCTTAGTTGCTTCCTTATCGGGTATACATACTTCTCATTTCGATCACAAATCATCATTTCCAATTCAAACTCGAAATTCAGATCCATTTTCAATTCCTCAATAAGATTCTCAATTTTTGAATCCTTAATTTGGGCTTTGTTAATGCTTCCATGTGAAATTGATCTTCAATTCCACTAATATATTCTTATGGTGGATCATAACTCTTGTCATATTAATCAAACAACAACTTTGGTTCCAATTTCATCTTCTTAAGATCACAACAATTTCTGTTTTATTCTTGTACACTTTAATCTCATCATTTCTAATTGTCTCCCTATTTTTTCCAAACAATCCTTGATAATACATTCACATCTTTATCACATTTCGGGATATACACCATAGTACAATATTGGTGTCATATTCAATTCCACCAATACAAATGCATTGACTCATTACCTGTCATATTTGACCATGTACTATTTTCCATCTCTAATTCCCCACAACTTTCAATTTTCTCAAATTCTAAAAAGGAATCATTCTTCTCATTAATTTTATTAGCTCGAACTCTTAATAAATGCCCATGCGTGTGAATTATACACATGCGACTCAGACTAGGGATCAGTCGCTGTGGCATGCTAAGACTTGTCAAAAATACATGTAACTTGATACATATTTCCAAAATGCCCATGTAAAATCTCAAATATGGGCTTTGATACCACAACATGTTGGACCCCGTTTCCAGATCTCAACATTCCGTAATATCATAAGATGTGAGTGTGCGTATTATCTTGAATGGTTATGTTCATTGAACCCTCATTAGCCATCATCCTAAATGAGTAGTGTCCCCACACCATTCAATCATCAAAATCACAATTTGACTTCTTCAAAACAATCGCATCTTTAAGTCTCTAGTTTAATTTGAAGTAAGAACCATCTCAAACGGAGTTCTATAGATGAATATATAACTAAAATACCGAAGTATGTTTAGTAAACAACCAATTCATGCTCTCCCAATCAATTTCCTCAATTTCTCTCCATAAATCTTTTTGAAATAAACACCAATGAATACCAATTTTTATGTAGAGGTATAAAAATGTGTTAGGAATCTGTTTCTTCAATAATCACTCAATTTGGAGGTCGGATGATGAAGTTATGGCCAAACGAATCAAACATGTTTATATCCTCAATCATATTGTACCTATTTTGGGACAATTAGCATAACTTTCTCTATAAACCTTTTATTGAGGTTATTCTTATACCTTTTGAAAGAAAGTTTCTAGATCTACAACTTTCATGAAGACTACAAAGTGAGATTTTGCCATTTAGAGGGTCAAAAATCCAAATTTCCTATAGTTATCCCGTGTATGTAACGGACATACATGTCCACCTAACGGACATAAACAGGCTTAGGAGTGCTTTCTAGACCCGAGAATGTCCGTTTAATGGACATAGACTGGGCTAGGGGCATTTTAACACCCAAGAAGGTCCATTTAATGGACCTGAAGTCTATCTAACGGACATTGGTGATCCAAAACTCCTTCCAAAGCCTCGCTAAAGGTTCCTACATCCATTTTAACATCATATTCACTCATAATCTTTCCAAATTCACTTCTTCTAATGTAATATCACTTCTTAACCATCAAATTACCAAAATGATTTCATAAATCTCCCAAATCTCAACTTAAATGATTCATCTCATATAACAAATTCCCATTTTCACCATAGCTATTATATATACATCTTGTGTAACATTGCTAAATTATGAAGATCATAACTCTCAACTATGATATCCAAAAATTTCATACTTATTAGCGTTGGAAAGCTAAGAGGATAGGCTACAACTTTCTAGAAGACCACTTTGTCTAATTCAGCCTAGATTAACCCAATTTTTCCTCCAAAGTTAAAAAACAATTCCTATCTTTCCTTTCCATAATAGATCTCCCTTATATGTAACAACAATTCGTATTCAAAATTTATTATCTCAAATTGATAACTTCTTCAAGTATACCTAATTCCAACTTAGCATCATCATTAATTAATTAACATTTCAATGCCACCTCATTCATACACAAATTCACATTTCAATTTGGCAATCATCCATATATAAATTCATATTTCATTAACATAATAAAACAAGAGTTTACAAAGCTTAAATGGCATTTTAAGCCACAATACATTAATGTTCCAAAATTCCCAAATGACACAAGATACTTGACTAATAATTGTTCATACAACCTTGTTTTACATAAACTATCCAAAACAAAACAAAACATGCAAATTCGCAGTGATGTCTTGACTTTCTTTCACTCGGTCTCTTGCTCATCACCTAAATAGGGGAAGGAGAGTGCGGGTGAGCTTGAAAGCTCGTGAGTAATAGGTTTATAACGAGAAACAAGCGAAAACCATTGAAATATTTATTTCCATTGAAAATCCATGTAACACATATTTCCCAAATTCACATCTTATCAAGCAATTCACAAACATCGTAAATCATGAATTCATCAAACTTGTCACAAATCATAAACACATAAGCACATCAAAAATGGTTTGGGAAAATCTATAAACATGATGAACTACACAATTCCACATAATGGTCATGTGTAGTCGTAATTTGATGTACTATCGCAATCTCACATAGTGGTTTTGTGTAGACGTAAATTTGAGGGAGTCCATGAAGAAGCTCCGTGTCACTAGCGGGTAGGCGGGGGAAGCCTTTAACTTGGTCAACATGCACATGACATTCTTGGATGGATTACACCAAACCCACATAATATGTAATTCATGACTTGAAAATCAATTGCCCAAATGGCATATTTTGAAAACTTGTCTTTCATGAGCATGAAATATTTAATATGCATTTCCAAAACTTAATTTCATTGACATAAAATCTTTTCAAAACTATTTCCATATCACAATTCATCATCGAGATTCATACACTAAAACATGTAGAAATTTCACAAATCATTCAAAGCAATAAAAGCAACATTTATGAGGTAATTGAAATCATTTCATTCTCTTGCTTTAAAAGGAAACATTCATGGCTCATTACTCAATTATAAATATGAAACCCACCTTAAATTCCTTGTTTAAAGACTTGCTCAAAATGACCTCTGCCCTTGCTCCTTTTGCCTCCTCTTGATTTCCTTCATCAAAGGAAAAAATTCCCATTCAATAGGAATATCAATTGAGAATCCAAAGGAACATATTCATAAAATTGATCATAGAAAGCTTAAACCCATACATTTCTCAAGCTTTATAAACCAAAACCCCTTTCAAAATCCAAAGATTAAATTCTATCTTACCTTGAATCTTCACCAAATGAAAATTTTCTTGGCTTTAATGAAATCTCTTCTTTTCCTCCATCTTTTTCTCTTTTTGAACCACCTCAAATTCCTTCTTGAAAGCCAAGCAAAGATGAAACAGATGAAACCTAGCTTTTTCTTTTTTTTCTCTCCTTTCTCTCTTCTCTACGACTCTCTCTTCTTTTCTATCCTCAAATCACGTTTTTGCTTCTTCCTTAAAAGCAAGCCAACACTTCTTATTTCATGTATGCCATTAATGATTGAGAAACGTCCAATTTGGCCTTCCTTCAAAGCCTTAAGACTTTAATTCACTTTGATCTTCCCAAAATGCCCTTATACATATATACTCTTACCACTTAATTCAACTAAACCATATTTTAAAATCCTACCAACACTAACATAAGAATTAACTCCAAATAAAATAATTAATCTAGCAAGACCTCAAAATTATTTAAATCATGCCTAACTCCTTCCAAAAATCCAATCCTTTTCTGATAAGATAATTAAACGAATTTGATAACACTTCCTTCTACAAAAATGTTCCTCGTTGTATTAATTTTTTTAATGACACCAAAATCGTTCAATTTGATTCACAAATCTGAAAGTTATACCCAAATATTTTTGTACTGTTCTTATGCTGAAACAATATTCTATGTTTAACTTCTATCCAAAAATTGACATTCTTAAAGACTGAATTGAAACTTTATTTTATCAAACAATTTGTAGCGTTGTGCCTCTAGTTTATTCCAAATTTGAAATCATCTCATTTGGATAACTAGAGAAAAATTTATAGCTAAAACACTGAAGCATACTCACTGAATATGTTTCAACTACATTTTCCAACTTTTAACTTCCAACACTTCACATATAACTCATCTTGTAACTAAACAATCTTTTCAACTTCACTTAAAATTCAAGAATTCTCCTTCTCTTTACATATGAATAATCATCAACAATTTCTCATTTAATAGTTCTAACTTTCAAGAAAAGTTCGGGGTTTAACATAAGATCTTAGCCACTAAATAATTTGCAATATCTACAAACCAAGGGGTTTTGACCTCACTTACCTCCTCCAAATTATAAAGGTGCTATTATAGGAATGAATCTTCAATGCCTTCATTGAACTCCTAAAGATAGATAGTCTGCCACTAAGTTTTTAGCTCCTTTTTTGTCCCTAATATCTACATCAAATTCTTGTAATAAAAAATTCATCTTATTTGCCTAAGCTTAGCATTCGGCTTATTAAGCAAGTATCTTAATGTAGAATGGTCAGTATAAACAACAACTTTAGATAAACTAGATAAGATCTAAATTTATCAAACACAAAAACCCCCGCTAGAAATTCTCTCTTTTTCATAGTATAATTCTCATAGACATTTGTCAAAGTCTTGGTAACATAGTAAATTGGTTTAAAATGTTTGTCATTTCACTATCCAAGTGTTGGACCTACTGCAAAATCATGTGCATCAAACATTAGCTTAAATGATAAATTCCGATTTGATGCAAGCATAATTGGGGCATTCGTCAACTTTCCTTAAGAACATTAAAAGCATCTAAACATTCTTGATTAAATTTAAAAGGCATATAGTTCCCTTATAAATTGGTTAAAGGCCTGGCAATTTTTTAAAAATCCTTAATAAATCTTATATAAAAGTTTCATAACCTAAAAAACTTGTTATGGCCTTAACCGAGGAAGGGGATGATAATTTCTCTATCAATTTTTTTCTTTATATACCTTAATACTCTCGTGAGAAATTTTATGACCTAAAACCATGCACTTTTATATCATAAAATGATTTTTTTCAAAATTTAACACCATATTTGTTTTCTTGCATCTCACTAATACTGTCTCTAAATTATGAAGGCATAAATTGAAAAAATCACCGCAAACATAAAAATCACCCATAAATACCTCTATTATATCCTTGACCAGATCATCAAAGATGATCATCATGCACCTCTAAAATGTCGTAGGTGCATTGCACAATCCAAAAGGTATCCTCCTATAAGTGAACGTACTATAAGGAAACATAAAGGCTATTTCTCTTGATCTTCTTGGGTAATTGGAATTTGAAGGTAGCCCAAAAGTCCATATAAGAAACATGTGCCCAGCTAGCCATTCCAACATTTGATCTACGAAAGGCAAAGGGAAGTGGTCTTTCCTTGTCACTTCATTCAGCTTCCTGTAATCGATGTATATACTCCACCGAGTGATAGTTCTTGTAGAAATAAACTCATCCTTCTGATTAGGTACCACTATCATTCCTCCCTTTTTTAGCTCATCTTGCACAGGACTTACCAAGTAACTATCAGAAATAGGATAAATCACACTAGCATGTAGGAGTTTAATTACCTATACCTTTACCACTTATTTCATATTAGGATTCAAACTCCTTTGGGGTTGTAGCACCAGTTTGAGCTCCTCCTCCATTAGAATCTTGAGCATGCAAAAGGAAGGTTTGATTCCCCTAATATCAAAGATCTTCCAAGTAATTGCCCTCTTATGCTCTTTAAGCATATTTAACAATTTTTCTTTTTAATCCACTTCTAGATTTGACATAATAATTACAGATAGTTTTGACTCCTTCTTAAGAAATGCATATTCCAAATCATTAGGAAGTTTCTTCAGCTCCAACCCTAGTGTCTCTTTAATAATATCCTTTTATAGTAAAAATTAGGGATTCTAAAATATACATGATCGCTTACACAATCGTGTAGGTGACCATGTATCTCCAAAAATACCTCAAATTATGAATTTACACAATCATAGAGACTTCACGGTTGTGTATATCAACATACATGGGCGTGTAACTTCACACAGGTAGGACACATTTACAGAGACTTACACAATCACTATACATGATCGTATAAGTCCACAATTGCTCCAATCCTTCCATTCCAATTCATAATTTCACCCAAATATATCTCCTCTTGGTCTATGAAGGTAATTATCACCTATCAACATACTTGAAACAAAATAAGTACCCAAAATACTATCAAACCATTAAATAAAAAACAAAATACGCTAAATATGGGTCTATAGTGATAGTTAATTAATCGTTTATCACCCTGCGATTTTCCTATTAAGTAGAATAAATAGTTGGAGTTTTCTATAGGACGTGATTTTCCTTATCCAGATCAATATAGGAGGCTTATTGGTTGCCCAATTTATCTTATCATCACTTGTCCGGAGTTATGCTATGTAGTCTATGCTCTTGCTCAATTTATACAATGCAATACCTTAAGGAGGCTTATTGGAATGCTACTCTTCGTGTTTTACGTTACTTAAAAGGTCATCTTGGGTAGGGTCTTCATCTTCATTAGGATAGTGAGATTTGCATTTTAATGCTTATTGTGATTCTAATTACAATACTTGTCCACTAACCCAACATTCTCATACTGATTACTTTATTATTTAGTGGTATCTTCTATTTCTAAGAAGAATAAGAAGCATCTAACAATCTCTTATTCTTCCACTAAAGCTGAATATCATTTGATGACTACTACTATCTGTGAGCTCACATGGATTAAGTCACTAGTTGTTCATCATTTGAGGCCTATGCAATTGTTTTATGATTGTCAAGCAACTTTACACGTTGCAAATCTTGTTTTTCGTAAATGCACGAAGCATATTAAGGTTAATTATTATTATGTACAAGATCATATTCAAGCAGGCAACATTGCTATCTTTCATGTTCATACTAATGAACATCTCGTTGACATTTTTACTAAGGCTCTTAAGAAAGAACAATTTCAGTTTCTTTCTTGCAAGTTGGGCATTCATAATTTACATTAACTTAAGTGAGGGGGAGTATTAAGATATTTAGGTGTAAATATGGATGTCAATATCTGTAATATTCTTAAGATATTTCGTATACTTATTTAAGTTCTATATTTTAGGGAGTTAGGCAGATGTATATACTGTGTATAAACAATGATTATTTTAGGGAGTTAGGACACAAAAATATTTCTTGCCCTCATAATTATTTACTATGTTAAGAAGAATATTGTCATGATTTATACTTGACTGGAGTTCCACTTCATACTTCGGCTTTAGTTAGTGGAATGGATTGACTACAACTTGCGGAAATAGAGGTATCGACATGCACAGGCAACTTCTACACATCAATGATTGGACCTTGGGAATTGTTTCAACTTCAGCTTAAGATGATAGTAATGCGCTTTTAAAGGGTTGAACTTTTGCAGTGGAATGATACACCACGCGTGGAGTTGGGGTCACAGGCACTATTTGCCCCTATTTGGTAGCGGAGAAAGATTGTCCCGTTCTAAGCTGCCAAAAAGTAAAATTTGATCAAAAATGCCCACTATATATATGTTTATCTGAAGTAGTTTTAACTTAATGAGACTCTGATACTGATTGCTTTCAGAAGCCATGCAAGTGAAGGTATTTCTCTTCTGTGCCCATCGAAGAAATTTAACCAACCCTGGTCCCTGGACCTGTTTAAACTTTGATTCAATGAGATGCAAAAGTGACCCCATTGCCACTGGATTTTGATGTCATAACCTCCTCAAGGTGGCAAATAGCTTTCAGGACCTTCATTTTTCCCTTATTTTTTCTCCTAGTTATTATCTTCCCCTTTCAATACACAGAGTTGCAGCACCAAAAAGCCTTCAAGATTTAACATTGAGAAAATTTGATAACATCAAGTACTTCTACTATCAACTTCATGATCGATGGCTACATAGCTGTATAATGTAAGCTGTTGGTCCGTATACTTCTTTACTTTTTCACTTCTCAATAGTGTTAAACTAAATATTTGTTGAGGAATAAAAGTAATAGTTAAATTGATGAAGAAGCAACCAAACCACTTAAATCAAATCATTGACTGACGAGTAAAATTGCCCATAATGATCTATTGACAATGAGAAGGTGGGAGAATCCTCCAATTTATTAGTTGAAGAATCTCCTTTTCTCGCACCAGCAATTCTTAGTGGGCGAGTCAATTTATGCTGTTTGCGATAACCCAGATCTTAAAGAGGTTACGGCCGAAAATAGAAGTGTAATACAACTGAACAAGGAATCTGGCAAACACAAGCGAAAATGGATACCAAAACTGTGCTCCACTTTGAGCTTGTTTAAAATCATGAACGCTAGAAACTGACGATGGCCTACGAAGTACAAACGAAATTACAGTTTCATACAAAAGACAATGGCTTTTGATCTTTATGCATGGTGCATGGAGAGTTGGAAAGGTGCAAAGTTTTCTTTTCGCAGTGTCAAAGTTCCATGTTGTTATTATAAAGATGAGGCCTCATATATTGCTAAGAATCTGGGTTCCTAGGTAGCTGAAATGGCTAATTAAAACCCTTTTCAAAGTACAAATAGATTAAACAGATTTATTTTGTTTCTTCTCCGTAATAAAAATCATTTCAACAGCAACCTAGCTAGCAATGGCAGACAGTAGTATCATGAAGTCAGAATGCTATTTGGCGCGCTGGAATTGGAAGACGAATGCCCTTGAAAAAGACACGCCAAGAGTTGATACATCATACTTTCCTGTGTTATACCATGGTCATATTTGAGACTGACCAGGGACTAAAACCCGCTAATGGGTATTTTAGTGCTAAGGTAGAGTTGACATTTTGGGAGAAAGCAAAACGGTTGTGGTGGACGTGAGACCACGTTGAGTTCAGTTCATTATTGGTGAGTTTTCTTCTTACAATTCTATCATCTGATAACCCTTCCTGCCTTATCTCTTCTTTAATTGTAAGTAATTCCAGATCAACATTAAGACTGTATTTGACTTCTTGAGACATGAAATTGGAGACGACAAGTCGCAATTACAGAAGTGGTATAGATTATGACTTTTCTTAAAGTCAGATCTCAACTCAGGATTTCTTGAGCTCTTGTTTCGTGGCCCTATTGGATTACCAACTATTATCAAATTGTTGTCATCTTTGTTTTAATTGTTCTATAGAGATTATGAATCCAAAAGGATAGCTTAAACTAATCGAGGGATGAAACTCAATAAGTAATTTATGAGGAAATGGCTTAACCAAGACTTCTTCGAAAATGGTTTGAGGTTGTCATGAGAAAGTAGCTTTGGATAACTTCTATAAACTCCAGCCGTTGGTGCCTTGAGATAGCAGAGTTCATGATTTTTACGTGAAAACGTCTAAGTGCCTATTTGGTTCAATTTTTGAAGACTCTAAATGTATTTTTTTTTCACCGCAAAAGCTATTTTTAGAAAAAAAAATAAGTGTTTGGCTGCAAACTTTAAAAGCACTTTTTAAGTATAAATAACTTTTGAAAAAACTAAAATTTGGAGCTTTTCAAAAAAGCCTAAATTTCAGCTTTTTCGGTGTAAGAGATAACTTCACTAATCCATCAGCCCACAACACAATAGGCCCAACAGCAAAGGACTAACACAAATATTCTAGAAGAAATATTATTTCTGTTGTAAAGATTTTGTCTTTACATTTGTATATATATTCCTCCTCGACAGTGTACATAACAGTGTGTGAAGAGAAATAAAACAATTCATTACATTCTCATAAATTTACATGGTATCAGAGCCCTACAGACAAACGTCTATGGCTGCTTCTCCTTCTTCTACTGTTACTGTTGATTCTTCATTTGATCAGCTTCTCAATTTTCCTTCTCTTGCAAAATCATTAAACTTTACCATTACCAAACTTACCCGATCCAATTACATTACTTGAAGAGCTCAAGTTCTTGCTGTCGTTCGTGCCTTGGAGCTTGAAAAATACATCTCTTCCTCTTCTGAAATTCCTACTGCTTCTCTTCCATCTAATGACAGTATATCACAACCTAATCTTGAGTATCGCCTTTGGCGTAGATCTGACCAACTTCTCCTTTGCTGGCTATTGTCCACTGTTGATGATGATGTAGTTAGCCTTATCACTCACTGTCAATCCTCTGTTGACGTTTGGATTACCCTTGAAAAATTGTTTGCTCAAACGAGCAAGGTCAAAGTCCTACAGTTAAAACAGCAACTATCGTCAATTAAAAAGGGATCAGACACTATCAGTGCATATATGTAGAAAATAAAAATCATTAGTGACTCACTTCTTTTAGCTAGTCATCCTGTTCCTGAATATGGCATTTTCTTCTTTTCAGGATGTTCAAAGCTCTCTCCTCATGCATGAAACCCGTCTGGAGCAACAGAGTGCTGTGTCTCAAATCTCACCACCATCTGCCAATCTTGCCAGTCACACTCATTCCCAATCCTTTTCTGTTGGCAGACATTAGGGACGGGGCAGAAACATAAGAGGAAGAGGAGGCAGATCTACCTCTAGAGTGTTCTGTCAACTTTGCTAGAAACCAAATCATTCTGCTCTGCAGTGCAATAAGAGGTTTAATCAGAACGGGTAAGGCCCTCCACTACTTCAGCAGCCCTGGTGATCCTCTC
>JANZLF010000222.1:14384234-14403277 GCA_026546835.1 Erythroxylum foetidum
GATCCTAGGTGACTTTCATCTTCTCTCGAATGATTTTTATCTTTTGAGTGGTGAATTCTATCAATTTGGTTCTTCGATTTGACTGTACCCGCCTTATCCCAACACAGAGGTGTCCTATACTTTCTCTCATAAAGTGCTTCATATGGTGGTATATCGATACTTATATGATAATTATTGTTATAAGTGAACTCTATCAAAGACAAGTGCCAATCCTAACTCCCTTCGAACTCCATCACACATGCTCTCAGCATATCCTCCAGTGTCTGAATAGTCCTCTCTGATTGACCATCGGTCTAGAGGTGGAAGGTTGTTCCCTAAAGATTACTCAAATTTTGGTCAAAATTATGAGGTGAATCTCAGATCCCTTTATGATATTATAGAAATTATCACCCCGTGCAACTTCACAATCAAATTGATATACAACTTTGCCAATCTCTCCAATGAGTAATTGTGTGGACAGGCAGAAAATGTGCAAACTTCATCAATCTATCCACTATAACCCAAATAGCATCGTAACACTTCGATGTACTAGGATGGGTGACCTCCTGAGAAGGCCTCAGGAAAAGCAAAACCGTGAGGGCTTGGCTGCGCCAAGGCTGAAAACAAACAATATCTGTGAGCGGGTGATCTGGACTATTACAGATGGTATCAGAGCCGGTACCCGAACCGTTGTGCCATCTAGGGTAGGCCGTAAGGGGGTGGAAAGTGTGAGATCCTACATCGGTTGGAGAGGGGAACGAAGTACGCCTTATAAGGGTATGGATACAGAAGAAGCAAAAACACAGAAGATATAACTCCTCTCTTGCACATCTCCCTTATAAAGACCATGACTTTCAACCTAGAAGTCCAAAAATTCTATACGATACATTACTGGAAAGCTAAAAGAAATATATACACACTTTCTCTAATCCAACCAAGATTAATCCAAATTTTCCCTCATGTATCGAACGTGAATTTTCTATATTCATTCATTATACTGAACCTAGTTTTTAAGTTCATGACAACTTATGATTCTTAAAGACCGATTCTAAGTTTGATGTCTTCCTAAGAAAGGTAGCCATAAGTTTCTAGTTTTAATCCAAATCAAGAATCATCTCGATTGGATAACTAGAGAAGAAGTTATGGCTAAAGGACTGAAACTTACTCCTTGAACAATTTTCCAAATCTAACACCCATTTTGTTTCAAAATCTTTCCTTAACACAGATCATACTAAGATCACCTTTCCTACTTCCTTTACTCCTCATTCTCAACTCCATTTCAAATCAATAACATCTGAAGAAATATACAGTCCATGTTTAATCATGAACACCAATAAAAAAATATACCCGTATGTACCTATTCTTCATCGACTTACTACACAAATGCAGCTTCATTTTTTTCTTTAATTCTACTTCTAACTTTCACCTTAATTCTTTTCACTTCAAAATCTTGTATCCACCAAAAATACCAAAACAAAACTTGGATATATCCACTTTTCTCATTCGCTACTTTACCCTTGCCTATCATTTCTTGGTTCAAGAATTATCATTCATTTACTCTTTACTCATGACTACTTGCCGAAATTCTCCTTCAAATAGTTCTAACTTCCATGAAACATTTGGGGTCCAACAAAGTATGTAGGAGGAACAAAACTTGAGGGCTTGGCTAGGTCAAGGCCCAAAGTGGACAATATCTGTAAGCAGGTGATCTGGGCTGTTACAAATGGAGGAGAAAAGAGCACTTCTATAAATCTTGAAAGCCTTGAAGATTTATAAATCCCTCCTTAAGCAAAAAGAAAAAGTCTTATGGCTAAAGGAAGGGGATAAAAACAAATGTATCTTTTGTAAATCCATCTCTATAAGAAGCAATGCTAACAAAACTTCTCCAATCAAACATGATGGAAGCGTAACTTAATCTTAAGATGAGTTAAAATCCATGTTTTGAAAATCGGACTGGCCAGTTCGACCGGTGACTGATCGGCTATCCGGTCTGGTTCACTCTTAAAAATTGGTTCTCAATTGAACCAGTGAGAACTGGTCAAAACCGGTCAATTGACTGATCGGACGTCCGATTCGACAGGTCCGACTACTAGTTTAATAATTTTTATTTTTATTTGTTTTATTTTTTGGTATATTTTTGTAAATTTTTAATATTATTAATATTATATATAATTAAATATAATTATTGCATAATTATGATGTCACACCGGTTCGACCAGTGGTTGAACCGATCGAACCGGTCAAATCGGTAACCAGTAAAGCCTCCGGTCCAAGTTTTAAAACACTGGTTAAAGTAAAAAGCTTATAAGTACTTCATGAACACATTGAGCACTCCAACTTTGAGGAATTCCTCAATTTGATTAAATCTTTTATAACAAACTATTTTTTTAGGATGAAACAAACTCTCTCATATAACCATTCACTCCTATAGATATGAAAAAAATATTTTTTAAATCTTAATCTAGATAAGTCCCCTGGACTAGATGGAGTTAATGCCCTATTTTTCTAAAAAGCCTAGCCTTTTATCAAAGATCTTGTTGTTAATGAAGTAGCCTTTTATCAAAGATCTTGTTGTTAATGAAGTTATGGAATTTTTTGTGAATGATAAAATGTTGAGGGAAATAAACAAAACATTTATTTACCTTATCCTTAAACTACACAATCCAAGTTCCCCTAAGGATTTTAGACATATTTCTTGTTACAATACTTATTATCAAGCTAAATGCATTAAGAACCTATTTCCAAGCTAAATGCATTAAGAATAAAGATAGTTCTCAAATCCCTCATAAATGTTTCCCAAGGAGCTTTCATAACTAGAAGATGATATAATAGGAAAAATTAAAAATAGAATTATATAATCGAAGTATATTTTTAAAAAACATTTGATTTAATCCAACATAATTACATATTACACTTACTTGAGGCTTTTGGTTCCTTTGTCACATGACCTTTTTATTCTATATATGAAATTACTAATTAGATTGATCATCTTCTCTGTAATAAAAGATTACATCTTTAAATTCCATTTAAATTTAAGAAGATGAGGCTTTTAAATCTTACATTTACGAATGATCTTCTCCTTTTGTCTAAGGCTAAGGAAAAATCAATACACTTATTTATGTTTTCCTTGAACTCTTTCAAACTACTGTTAAGATTATTTTTTAACAATAATAAGAGTAACATGATAGTTTTTACTTGTGCAAAAGCTGTCGCTCCTTGATTATCATCAATATCCAATTTATATCTCAAAGATCCTCCATTGTCATATGTAGGAATCACTACCAATAAACTAAGCTTTAGGGATTGTTCTCCATGTTTAGAGAATATTCAGAGGATAATTAAAATCTATTGCAATATATCTCTATCTTTTACATTAAGGGTTTAACTAATTAATTCCATCCTTAATTCCCCTCACACCTTTTGTTTCTTCCATATTTTCCTCTCAAAAGGACTGATAAAGACCTTAAAGAAGATGTTGATGTACTTCCTTAGGTTTAATAAACCAAAAAAGAAGTAGTTTCTAAGGATAAATAGTTCGAATTATGTAAACCCAGGAAAGTTAGAGGCCAAGGTATCATTCTTATGTCCTTATTAAACAAAACCCTTATGGAAAACAAAATTTGGAACATCTTAAGAAACAAAGAGGCTCTTTAGGTTTAATAGATACACACCAATTTTCTCAAAGACAAAAACTTATAGGAAGTCAGTACTAAAACCACTCATTCTATTGGTTTATGGCTTAATTATTCAATATCAAGGATTTGTTCAATATAAATATTGCTTGCAGAATTGGAAATGGAGAACATGCTTCTTTATGGTTCGATAATTAGAGTAAGTTAGGTCCCCTTTGTATAACCAACGTACCCCTAAATTTTAAACACCTTTTCCCTAAATCTTTTAAGGTCAAACAACTAATAAATGTGGATGAATAGGCCTCTAACTCCTTTTTCTTTAGGAAATTCTTTCCAAAATACAAATAGCCAAGGTATGGAAGATTCTTATGTTTGGGCAAAACATCTTTCTAAAAGATTTACGAATGCCTTTTATAGAGACTCCTTGTTATACTATATGCATAAGACGACTTGATATAGGATCATCTGACGCAAAAATATTTTTTCTAAAGTAACTTTTCTTCTATGTCTTGTATAGAAACAAAAATTATGGACCTTGGATAAGCTAAGGTTTCTCAACTCCTCGCAAATATGTTGCTTATGTAAGAAAGACTAAGAATCCTTTGAGCATTTCTTCTTCAGTTATGACTTCTCTACATACGTATGGAACATAATCCAAGAGCTGTGTAATTTCTCTGTTATAAGGCTTAGTTATTTTGACATTCTTGAGAAACTGGAGGAAGGAAGGAGAATAACAGTTGGAGATAAAACTATATGCATCATTGCATATGGAAGTACAATGTCCATTTGGAAGTAAAGGAATACCAACCTTTTCTAAGTAAAGGAAATACCTAAGGACCAGACAACTAACAAATTAATATTTTTCATAAGAACGAAACAGTTGGTGATTCATCTTTAAGCCATATGTAGTCATGAGATAGCTTCATCCTAGATACATTAGTAATTTGTATAATCAACAAAGGAGCTAAGCTAAACTTGCTTTAAGAATTTATGTTCTTACGACCTATGCTTCGAAGATTATCTTAGTGTTATGCCAAGTGTATTTTACTTTGAGATTGCATTAAAATTCCTCCTTGTATTGATATGCTTATAAAATTTAATTCTTTTTGGAATGCATTATTTAATTTCTAAAAAATAATATTTTGTGTATTATAATTCTTTTAATTTTAATTAAGCTACAATCTTTTGGCATCTATGTAATAATTCCAACAAGTGGTATTAAAGTCATTTTAGGATGTATATATACTTATACTTCATAGTTATCATTACAAATAATTCTATGTTAAAAAATAAGTTACATATGTTTCACTCTTCAAAGGTACTGAGCACTATTTATTTATACAATTATTATTTACGTAAAATTATAAGAGCTACTTCTCTTCGCTTAAAGTATTGTGAGATAAAATCAATGGTAGCTAAGGTTAAAAATTTCATTGAGAATAATTTCTCATTTTAGAATTTGAAGATAAAAGTTGTCCTAATAAAGGAAAACAACTTTGTAGTTATTAGTAGAAGGGTGATAAACTTCGTGGATAATGACAAATGAAATGAAATGGATGAGAAAACTGTTTTAAATTTTCATCTAGCTTTATTAAAGTTTTTCTGATCTGGTAGAAGAGAAAGATATGGCATGATCTTATAAAGTTGTACAAGGTTAAGTCACTTCACAATAAATTTTTTCTTAAGAGGATTCAAGTGTCAAAACCACTTAAGTGACTAAGCACATTAATAGTTGGACTACTTAATTCTCTTAATTCATATTGTTAGATTATAAAATAGAGTCACATAAATGTGTCAAATTTCTAATTTTATGATCAACTCATTCTTAGCATAACTAATAATTTTCTTACAAGTTATCTAATCTTTGATTATATTGCAATCGTGGTTTTAGAGGAAGAAAGTTAGTGTAAAAATAAATAAGACAAGGAGGCTAGCTCATAATAATTTAAATATTTAATGGTGATAAGAGAGAGATAATGAAACATAGACCAAGTGGGAGCCAAAATCATAGTAAATCAAAATAAGAAAGTAAGAATAATTTAAAATGATACAACTATGAAAAGAATGGTCAATTGAAAGAGGATTATTATAATTTAAATAAGGAAAATTCTAATCCTTAATAAAATCTTGCAATTATTTAAGATGATGCAAATGCTCTATATTGTAACGCATTAATAACAATTAAAAGTAAGAAGTTGTTATTTAATATATGAATTTTTTAATCAAGAGCTACTTTTCATATGATCTCTAAAAGAGAATGGTTCCATTATTATGAACCTATCTTAGCAAGACTTATGTGCAGTTATGATGAGTATCCTTTAAACATTGTTAGCATCAGAACCATTAAACTGAAGATGTATAATGGTATATTTCATACTCTTTAGGAGATAAAATGTATAGACGACTTAAATAAGTTGTTACATCTAAGATGGATAAATAATCCTAGGTAAATTTCAACCATTCTAATCTCACAGCTATCCTCTCCCGGTATAGAACTGTTTCCTGTACCAGAGTACCAGCCATCATTCACTTCCCTCTGCTACTTTCCACTACAGTTTACTATGTATGGACTGAACGTAATGCCAGAACCTTCAAGAATGAAGCAATAGCTGAGGAGAGAGTGTATCTTGAAGTAATCTCCCACGTTAGGGAACTTCTCAGCCTACACACCGAGAGGGGGTAATTTTATAGTTAGGTTCTTCATGTATTTTTGAAGATTATTTGCTCAGTCATTACTAGGTCATAGCATGCAGGGTTCTCTTTGGAAAGGTCATGTCTTGCCTTGCCTACCCTCGGAGGTTCAACACAATCACTATTTGGCAGCAACTTTCCCTTGGCCATTCAGATGCTCAGGTTGTTCTTGAGCGGCATTCCCTTAAGCCTCTTTTGGCTTGCATCTTTTGGGCTTGTGATATTTTAGTTCAGCTTCTCATATGGATTATAGATGCTTCGACATTTTTGGTAGAGTTCTTTGTGTTTCTGATGTTGATTGGTTGTACATTGCTCCTTCTATAGCTTTTGGCATCCTTTTGTTTCTATCTTGGATTGCCCTGCGGTTAGTTGCTTATTTTAGCTAGATGTGTCTCCTGTGGCACTTGTAAGTGAACATTATGTACATATTTTGTTCTATTTATTAATTCTTCTGATTTACCAAAAAAAAAATCCTAGGTACAAAATAGAAATTTTCAATAAGTTTTTGAAGATTATTTAAGATGCACTTGAAATTGTGAAGGTAGAAATATTAGGTTCAAACTGCACAAGTTAAAGGGAGGGCAATTGTTAGAACTTAAAAAATCATCACTTTGAGCAATCTAAGTAAAAGACCTTGAATATTATGACATCAAAAACTTGGACATATATCTAAACAAGGAATGAAGATCCTTGTTGAAACAAGGCTACTCCTTGGGCTTAAAAATATATCACTACCTTGTTGTGATCATTGTGATATAAGTAAAATTTAACACATCAAATTTAAGAAGCAAGTTTGTTCTTAAATTTGTTAAGTATGATGTGTAGTAAGCCCTAATCCTATCTTTGTGAGGAAAAAAATACTTTATCTTTTTCGTTGATGATTATTCTAGGAGTTATTAGGTACACCCTATCAAGAGAAAAGTAGATGTATTTTTAGTCTTTAAAGTCTTCACATTGCATATTGAACATAATTATGGTAAAAAAGATTAAGTGCTTAAGGATGGATAATGGAGTATAATGTACTATAATGAGTTTAATGCATTTTATAAGCAAGAAGGCATTAAAAGGCATTTCATTGTTTTATACACTCTTTAACAAAACAAAGTGACAGAGTGCAAGAACAAAACTCTATTAGAAATAATAACAATATTGAAAATTTAAGCTTAAATAAGACCTTTTGTATAGAAGAAGTCAATATCATATGTTCTATGGTGAATTAAATTTCATTAGTTGTAATTGAGTTAAAGACATTGATAGAGATGTGGACTTAGAAGTTGATGGATTATTCGAACCTCTATATATTTAGAAGTCTTGTTTATATTATGAAAAATGTTAAAAAAACCATAAATTTGCACCTAAAATTTGGAAAATATTTATTATTAAGATTGCCAATGTGGTGAAGGAGTATCATCTTTAGGATCTTGATACTCACAAGGTATTGTCAATAGGGATGTCAACTTGGTTAAAAAAATTACAAAAGGAAGAAGAAGACAACAATATTTTCCAAAAAGTTTACAGACTACGATGCAAGTGGAAAGAATATAAACAAGAAACTTCTTTTGAACGAACATCAAAACAAGATATTCAAAATAAGTTAAATCTGAAGCTTTAGAAGTTCATCAGTCAAATCACACAAAAGACCTCCAAATTAGCATTCAGGTTATATAATTAAGGGCAATATAACATTTTGTCTTTTAATAGAGGATAAGGAGTCATTAACTTTTTAAGAGGGACTAATAATTCAGATCACTCTCAATGGAATAAAAATAATGCAGGAAGAAGTTGAAGTAACAATAATGCAGGAAGAAGTTAAAGTTTTTCATAAAATTATACTTAGTAACTTCTAACATTAATACAGGAAAGAATGCAATTAGTAATAAATGGATCTTCAAGATTAAACAAAATAGTGATGATCAAGTGGAGCAATACTGTTCAAGAATGTTGGTGAAAGGATATGCTAAAAAAAAGAACTAGCTTTAATAAAATATTTTTCCTATAGTTCAATTTTTATAAGCCAGAGTTATCCTAGCAATATGTCTTATGTTTGACTTACATATAAAAAACCTATATGTGAATTTTTTTAATGGACATCTTAAAGAAGAAATTTATATGCTTCAACTTGAAGGTTTTGAAGAAAAAAAAAAGTAAACTTGATTTACAAGTTCAAAAATTATTTTTTGATATTAAATAAACATCTAGATTTTGAAATAAAATATTTGATTCCTTCATCATGAGCCTTAGATACAATAAACTTAATACAACCCCTTATGCATATTTTAAGAAGTTTGGTGATACTGATTTCATTATCTTGTTATTATATATAGAAAATATNNNNGTTGCAAGCCTTAACAAAAATTGGTTTAAATAATAAAATATATAATTGGCTAGGGAATTCAAAATAAAAGACTTCAAACTAGTAAATAAAATTATATAGATTGCAAATTCGTCAGAGACAAAAATAATGGAAATATTTGTTTCCTTTCATAAAAATTACCTAAAGATGGTTTTACGATGTTTCAATTTGTAAAATTGTAAGCCAATATCTACCCATTTTTATGTTAATTTGAAGTTATCCTCCAATATGAATTTTAGAAATGAAGATTTGTCATATATAGTATAACATATACAGTGGAGATTTTAATGTTGAGCATGGTTTGCACAAAACCAAAAATTGCATATATAATTGGAGTGGTTTTAGTCACTACATGATGAATCTTGGTAGAGAGCACTAGAATGTTATAAAGAGAATCCTAAGATACATTAAAAGGATATCTAATTTTACAATATAAAATGGAGGATAAGTTTTGTTATCAAAGGAAATAAAAACAACTACAATCAGTTATAACTATATCAACTATAGAGATGGGATGTGTAGTAGTTATAAAAAGCCAGTAAAGAAGTGGTATGGTTGAAATTGATGCTTGAAGAACTTGTGGAACAAAAATTATAAAGTTCATTATTTTGTAATAGTTAGAGTGTATTGAGTATAGCAAAGAATACAAACATTTCATGCAAATACCAAATATACAAGTTCAATATCACTTCATTCATGAGAAAGTAGAGGAGAAATTGTGGATATGAAAAAGGCTCATACCAAAGATAATATAATAGATTTTATGAAAAAAAGTAATCTATGTTAATAAGTTTACTTGGCTTCGATCCTCATATAACCTGATGAAGATGTAAGCAACATGATAATGATAAAGTGGTATGAAGATTGATTGGTCTTCAATTAAATATTCAAATGGGAGATTATTAGATGAATCTAAATATTAAAAACATAATGTCTAGTTATTATTCAAACATATTATCTACATAATATTTAAAATTGATTAAAGAATATAGATATTATTTATATAATCTAGATGAAGGCAAATAATTTATGATGCAAAAGTAAATATTAGAATGTGTGATACTTATAATAAATTTAAATGTAAGGATATATTTTTGTTTAATTCTCCAATTAATACCCATTCTTCTTGTTGTTTCATATAAAAAAATTCAAATTGAAGCATCTAAAATAGTATTGATGTATACTAGTTGTACTTTACTTTTAGCACTATTTTCACAACATATTGCTTGTGCTTTGGATACTTTTAAAGGATTTGATACTTAAAATGAGAAGAGATTAACTGGCGTTAAGGTCAATGTTAAAGTTATTGCAAGTGTATGGCATAGATGTACCTAGTACAAACAAGTACGGGTTGATTCCAAGAAGACAATAATTATTAATAATGACCTTTTTTGTTATCTAACATAAAAATCATAATTTTGGTTTTTGATTAAAAATTAAACTAAACTTGGAAACAATAATGAATGCAAGACAAAAGAAGTTACATAGAAAATCAATATCAAATAATAGTGTCTAGGTGTTGAATCTCCCTAAGAATCCTTGAATTGTTAACCTTTTATCATGCAATCATATTGTTGATCATTGGACCAAGGACATTCCTATCTTATGTTAATATCTCTCTCAAGAATATTAACAACTAATCCATTAGTTGATTAATACAATTCTTTCTAATTAAAACCCTTAAGATAGCATTATCGATTTATAAATTCTGCTATTAGGTTTGACCTTAATTCAGAGGATTTATGTCAACCTATCTTTAGGTTTACATGCAAATCCTCCTAATTATAGTAGATCTATTCATACAAGAGGATTTCTTAATCTCAGTCATATGCAATTAAATCATGCACTAATATTCTAGATATATTAGAACAAGAATAAAACATATAATTGAATTGCAATAAATCAATCAATATAATTGCAATAAATAAAAGATTAAAATATATTGTTATCACAAACTAGATTTTATCACACCTAGACACTAAACATGTTTAGTTACTCATAAAAAATGAATTAATAACAAATATGCAGAAAAACTAATAGAAAATAAAGAAATTATAATTCTAAATCTCCCTTTTTGTTCTATTGAATCTTCTTATAAGATTAGATTGGATGTAGCTTTCCATCAGATATCATGATATGAACTTCATGTTTTCCTTATCCCTTGATCAAAATCGTCACCTCTGAATGTTTCTTACAACCTAAAAACTCTAAAAAATTGACTCTTTCTTGTTTGCCTCTGCTCACATCCTTTTATGGTAAAAACTAGGTTTTTTGTGATATATACGATCACTTACACGGGCATGTAGGAGACTGCGTATAATAAAAAATACTTGAATTTGCAATTTCACATAAGTATAAAGACTTATATGGGCAATATACATGACCGTGTATATCAATATAGACAAGCATGTAACTCTATATGACTAGAACTCAAATTCTTCAATCTTCACACATTTAGAAAGACTTACATTATAACTATACACATTTGTGTAGGTCCTTAGTTTCTTTAAATATTCATTCTTTTCCACATTTTCATCTGAATTCTTCTCCTTTTGGTTCATAAAGGCAATTAATACCTATAAGTGCACTTAGAGTGAATTAAGTACCAAAAATACAACAAAACTATGAAATAACAAGCAAAACACAAACTATGGATGCATAATTATAGTTAAATAAGTATACATCAAACATCCCTACCCTTAAGATTTTGTTTGTACTCAAGAAAATCATAGTCTAAATTATCAATTTGATAGCATCTATCCATTACTAATCCCAAATCATCAATAGAATCAAGTTATCCTAAAATTAACTTCATAACTCAATATTAATAATAATCAAGTCGATAATCTTATTGAAATAAAAATAAAAATATTTACAACCTCACCTATGTTTAACTTAATGCACTCAAGTATTTAGGGTGAAAAGTAGCAAACTCTCAAATCAATGCATAACGGAACTCTTAACCATAAGCTTGTAATATTATCATATCTCCACCACTTGTATATAAACTAAAAACAAAAATTAAAAGGTCCTTATAAGGTTGTAATGGAGCTTATGTAAGGTGTGATTAGGATAATAAAAATGTGATAAATTTGAAGGAAATTCATCAAGGAAACATTAAAAAAAAGTTATTCATAATATACATAGGTCCTTTCATTATAAATCCATTAGTACTATACATTTTCTTTCTATATGCTTGCAAAAAAATTTTAAGCATTCATCATCTACCGTAATTAAAGAAATATTAGACCTTTCAAATTTTCATGTTTCAAACATTCAAGTAATGTAAATAACCTTTGTGGTTCAAAACAATAAAAAGGATTCAAAGAAAAATATGATAAAGGTTAATGATATGGCTATAAACAATGAAAAGGACTAAGACTCAAAATTGGTTATTCCTAAGGGATTAAATATTGTAGGGTAATTTTCAAACAAATATACTTAAACAATTATTGAATCTAAGGGCCTTTCTCACTTCAATGCTTTTAATTTAACAAATGTGGTCGCAATATGTATAATAAAATTAAGTTATAGAATTATTAAGCTATGTATGATAACACACAAGAAAGAACAAAAGAGCTTAAAATATTATGAATTTTTTCTCTTAGGCTTAAAAGTTCACAAAAAAATGGTCTTATGTGTATAAACAATATGCAATTTTCATTCATATTGACTATCTCAATGACTACTACAATATGACTTATAAAAACAAGTTTATTCTAACTACGATCCTTTTGCATACTAATTCAAATCAATAATTAATAATGAAATAAAGTATTTATAGACATATTCAACTAATTCAAAATTTTAGTTAATAAAATTAATAACCAAGATTATAAAGCTCAAAAAAATTATTAACCCTTTTTCGACACTTAAAATTATACATTGTCTCCAGTATACACAATATAAGCATGTCAAAGTCAAAAGTGAGAAAGTGGAGTTTGATACTTCCCTAAGAAATTAGATTTTTAGAGTATGATTTTCATGAGTTTGGGACTATCCATCCGATATGATATACTAACATCCTTGTAAATCATAAAGAAAAAAGGATAAAAATAATATAATAAAATAAAATAACTAAAATAAAAACAAATATGCAATTTGAAAATAAAAATAACATAACAAAATAAATCCTAAATCTTTGGTTACCTCCCCAAGTAGCACTTATTTAATGTCTTTAGCTTGACGTACGTTTCATGTTTACCATCATCGAAGATTTATGATTAGTGACTTTCTTCCACCTATTATTCCACCTATTATTCCACATAATGATTTTGTAACCTGTAAGTAAGTTACATGTTGCAAGACAATAGCAAGGATATAGTTTATCAAATTAATAAATCCAATTAACTGTAATAATGCCCTTTTCAATGATAAACTGTTACAAAAATAAAGGATAAAATCCCTCAATCTTTGGTTGATATAAGCAGTTTGTCTTGAGATGGCTACCAATGACTTATCAGTAGTTTCCTTATTTGGTTCCTTTGCTAGTTCTTCCTCGACCACATTTATCCATTTTTTTCTTATTCTTTTTAGAAAAAAGGTTTCTGGCTTATCTTCTTCTTCAATTATCTCTAATCACTTCTTTACTTCCACTTCTTAGATGAAGGCTTCCTCTTCTTCTTCGTTCTCTACTTTTGGAAGCTCATTTCCACTCCTAAGGATGATTGCCATTAGTTCATTAAAATTTGTTTCAGTAGTATTGAGCAAACTCCCCTGTGGTCTGTCAATAAAATTCTCGCCAGTTAACTAACCCAATTCACCAAGTTATGTATATAGACCTCTATCTTCTGATGCCTCATATTTGACTCTTGAACAAATTTGGCCATCATATCCTCTAAATTTGGTTTCTTAACTTGAGGTATTTGTTGTTACAAATATTCAACTGAAGCGTAATCATTCCATCCATAAACGTAGACTTGCTCCACTCTAAATTATAAATATTCTCACATGGTGCATTTTGATGTTAGTTGTGCATGCTTGTTGCTCCCATACGTAATTTGGTTGCCAACATTTATAATTGTAATGGTTACTCCCATAATTATGGCAACATAATCTAGAATTTGGTTAAGATTTTGAAAACATGTCACTAAACCTTTCTTTCCAATATGGTGATATTACCATAGGTGATGACACATCATAACTCCAATAAGAGTACTGCCTACCCTATCCTTCCACTATGAGTGGTGGCTATGATAATGAATTGTAAAATCAAATGATAAGTCTCAAAGTCAAAGTCAAAGTAAAGAAGTTTAAAAGATATTTAAATGAGTAAATCAAAAATAAAGTGAAATACAAGAAAAATAAATAAATTAAAATGAAATAAATACAAAAATGGTCAGATTATTAAAATCTAGTCTTTCCTAATATTATTGTCCTTAAAAACGATGTCAAAAACTTGATTAACTAGGGTTAAGGTCAATATTAAAATTACTGCAAGTGTACGACATAACTATAGTTAGCACACGCAAGTATGAGTCAATCTTACGTAGATAGTAAATACTAATAGTTACCTTTTCTCCATTAACTAACCTAAGAATCAGATTTTTGGTTTTTAATTAAAAATTAAACTAAACTTGGAAACAATAATTAACACAAGATAAAGAAAATTACTTAGAAAAATCAATATCAAATAGTAATGTCTAGGTGATGAATCCCCCTAAGAATTCTTAAATTATTAATCATTTATCATGCAATAATATTGTTGATTATTAGACCATGGAAATTTCTATCTTATCTTAATCTCTCTCCCAAGACTATTAACAACTACTATGCCAGTTGATTAACATAAATCTTTCTAGTTAAAACTCCTAGGATTGCATGTCGTTAAGGCTAAACTTAACATATTTAATTTTAAATTTTTCCTATTCAATTCCATTTGATTTCTAACACTTAAAACCATTCCAAATTCCCTTCCATGACATTTTAATACACACATTTAAGCCATAAAATTGCATTAAGAAATTTTTACAAAAATTATGCACCCTAAACCAAATTTCAATCAAAACCAATTCCAAACCAATTATTTTCATTTCTTCATTTCATTAGCATCAAAATCATGCTATAAACATCATAAAACATCAAAATAAAATTTTGAATCATAATACATTAAAAACCCTAACCATGCTTGAAAACTCATCCAATCATTTCCATGGTTTTTCTTTCATTATTAAACTAACTTCCTAATGCCATCCATTAATCTTAAATCATCAAATAAGAAAATAAAACACTTTAGGCAATTGATCTCAGCTTTGACCAAGTCTGAACAAGGTTCCCTACATTAGATTTATATGATTTTCTTCTCCCAATTCCTTCCAGTGCAATCAAACCTTGATATTACATCAAATGGGTGTAATTTACACCATCAAAATCAAATCTAACCTATAACCCAACAAATCCAAAATTTTTAACAAAATTAGTAAGCTTACCTACCCATTTTCTTCTTCCTCTTCACTTGCATTGCTATGAAATCTTGTTAGAGGTTTGATTGGAGGTGGAAGAGCATGAAAAATGCCCTGGATCACTTCTCCATGGCTTAGTCGTAACTCTCTCTTCTCTTTTCTCTTCTCTTTTTTCTCTCTCTTCCTTCCTTTCTCTCATCAATAGACAAAACCCACTCTTGCTTCTCTCTTATTTTCTTTTAGTTTTTGGGCTCTTTAATGCCACTCTCACGTCACTCTCACAAAAGGAAGCAAAATGTCTTAAGTTTTGTTTTTTATACTCATTTAATGGATTCCACATGTCACCTTCTTATTTGTCATCACTAATGACTAATCACACACATATCATTTTCTTATTGGTCATCTCTAGTGACTCATCAATTCACTAATATCATGGAAAAACATCAAATTGCCCTTAATGAGTGCAAAAAGACCAAATTGCCCTTTAATGCATTTAATCCACCACCTTTTTTTTATTCGAGGAAACCCCGTAGGCGGGTCAAGCAGGCACACCTCTCTGATGGCCCAACTGGCGCACCACCTCACAGGCGAGCCAAGCGGGCACATCTCTCTGAGGGCCCAACTGTCGCACCATCCCACAGGCGGGCCAAGCGGGCGCACCTCATCATTGATGGCCCAACTAGTTCTCCATCTACCGGTAAAACTCCGGCTGCCCCAAGCTCTTACAAGAGGGGCTAGCATAGAATCGAACCTGGGACCTAACCAAAGTCAAGCCCCGCTCTCAACCATCAAGCCACACCCCTTGAGGGCATTTAATCCACCACCTAACTGAATTAAATCCCAAAATTATTCTACAATCATTTTTCATCAAATTGACCATGAAATACTCTAATTAGGGTCAATACTTGTTGATTGGATACTTTCAAAATTTTCAAACAGGTTTAAAATCATCAATACTCATTATTTTCCAAAAAGGGCATTTTAGTCTAATAGTTTTGAATTGCCCGAATTCTATACAAACAACCTCCATTTTGACTTGTTTCAGTTCCTATGGACTCTAAACCTAATTCCGAAGGTTTTCATTGTATTTCAAAAACTTTTTGGTTGCCTAGAAGAATTTTCAGATTGAATCTAGAAATCATTGAATATCATTGAAATCGAATTTTCGGATTGAATCTAGAAATCATTGAATATCATCGAAATCATTTGGATTTCATTCAAAAGTGTCACTTAAATCTCGAAAGAACATTTCGAAGCTTTTAAATCTCGTTCGAACTCATTTTGTAGCTTTTCAAATTTTTCGAAAAAAAATTTAGGAATTGTTGGTCAAGTCTAAAACCATCTCTGGTTTATTCATGATCTCCGTTATAACCTTAATAATTCATTTAAATGCTTAAAATACTATAGTTTACTATAAATAGAACATACTCTATAAAATGCATGTGCATCACATTACTCAACACCATAATCGAAATAGCATATTATAATTCCAATTTTGTTCATAGCTAAATATAGATGTAGTTTGATTGAGTAATCTAATACTAATTTTTTTAATGTTAGAGCATTTTCACCAGATAATCTTTACCAAACTTCTGTATTTTAAATTAGGAGTTATATAAGATAGAAAATATGTTATTACTAAGCAAGGGAAAGGATAAAATTATGAAATTCATCAGGCTTCTTTTTTCTATTGTGAATTCTCCCTTTACAAATAATCTAGCAAAATTTCTTAAATCTTCACAATACAATTTAATATCATTTATTACCTTTAATTGCTATTTTTAAGAGAAAATAACTTTGTATTCAATCACATCAACGAGATCGCCCAAAGTATCAATATCTATATATACATCTCCGTTGTATACGTAATAAAGAAAGTAAGCTTCTAAGTAAATCTTTTGAATAAGATGCTTATCTCATCACAAGTTAAGAATATATATATATATAAGGCTTATATAATTTATACTTCCTTTCAAAAAGACTTAGAATTAATTTGCAAACTCTAAAAATGGATTCTCATTTGAGTCAAAAATTCTCAACAACCTTATATATGGAGCCACAATTTTTGCAATAATAAAGCAAACATCCTAAAATTCATTATCTAAAATAATAATATAAACCTCTATTCTTTTTCACCCTTTTAATAACTTATGACTCGAAAAGCATTTACTTGCTACTATATTTTGAAATGATCATCAACACTTTTCAAAGTTATAAATATAGTTGTAAACCTAGAAACCATTAAAAACACAATCTCAACCTAATCTTCTTTGTTTCTTAACTAAGATTAAAAAAAAGGTAATATGATTATGTATAAAAATTATGATCTTTGATGCACGTGAAGTAATATTAAAATTATGATCAATATAATTAATATCTTTTAAAATGAGATTGTTACAATGAGCAATAGATGAAGACCAATAAATATATATCATATTTTGATTGTAATATGTTCCCAACTGATATATAATTAGTTGCATTATCTATAATAAAATGAAAATATTTTGGTCAGGCCCACTCAAAAATTTTAAAAAATAATCCAAATAAAACATGATCACTTTTTACCATATCAGATTGTTTATCTTTAAATAGTCAAATCATTTTCCATAGTGGTGCATCATGTTGTTCCCTAATTAGATTTATATTTATCCATAATCAATTGTCATTCCACTTTAAAATCTCAAAGTAAAGTGACATGAATATTATAATAAGAAGATGCCTTAAAACCTACACATATAGTTATTGTAGCATATATTTCTTTTTAAAAAAAATAGTCAATTTAAAGCACTTAAAGAAATACAATAATGATAAAACTATCTAGCCTAAGCTATTTTATATTGTAAAAGACAACCATAATGAAAACAATTTTAAAACTAGGTTGAGAACTAAGAGTGGTTTTTAGAGGAAAGTAAGAATCTATGTCAATAATAACTTTTTTTCTTTATTTAATACATGTTATGCTTCATCGTCTCCAGAAGATATATTATATCTCTATTTATTTTCTTTTTTCTTTTTTAATTTTTGATGCAAATAATTTTTGATCCTTTCACATGCAACAAACGACATTTTTTTTTACAAAAAACAATATTACTCTTAATACTAACAGGATGTTCTTTCATTCTATAAATTTCTCTTTTAAACATTCTATTACAAAAAAAATCATATTAAAATTTTTTGTAAGATGTTTGAGAAGAAGAAGAAAAATTTACGTTAGATCAACCTTACCATAAGTAGAAGATGATAAGTTTATCGAATCTCTTTTTGATGATTATATTCTCCGTTATAATTTCAGCCTAAACATAAGAGATATGTTATCATTAAAAAATAATGAAATATTTATTTATTAAATTTAAATATAAAGGATTATTCATTTTAGAACTTAAAAAGAAAGGAAATAAGCTATTGTAATTCAATAACTAATAAGAAAACTAGTAAAGAGCAATAAAAAACATATTAAAATCTATTGAGCATTAAACATACAACAAGTATTATTATCAAAAGAAATAACTTAATCATCAAGGTGAAGTACGCCATACTTAAACAAAGAACACTATACTAAATCCACTTACTTAGCCCTTATCTAAATAGTTTCAACCAATAGCTTTCGGTTTAAGGTTCTTTTGGTTTAAATGAACATCTGTAATTACCTCAATGTAGAAGTTACTATTAAGTGCACTATCACATCACCTTTATGCTTTAAGATGTGTTTTGTTTAAGAAACTGTAAGTGTAACACCCCACTCCCGCATGACCCGAACCCGACATCGATGGTGATATCCGAGTCCGTGCCCTGTGAGGGTGGCATGCTACATCACTCAGTCAAAACTTAGTATAAATTGTTTTTGAAACATACACATACTTTATATATTATGCGGAAAACAATTTACATAAATAATCATCGGTGAGTTCATTGACCACGGGGGCCCTTTTGTAAATACAATTTCATTCAGTTTGTTGACTTTACAACATGACCTATTCATTTGTACAA
>JANZLF010000222.1:14433572-14448481 GCA_026546835.1 Erythroxylum foetidum
ACCGCTCCCAACCCAATGCCCGAAGCATCCGTCTCCACAACAAATACCTCTAAAAACTTAGTGAGAGCTAGAATAGGGACTGATTTCATAGCTTTTTTAAGTTCTTCCACCGCCGCTGTTGCTTCACTATTCCACTTAAAGGAATCTTTCTTAAGTAACTGAGTGAGTGGGGTAGCAATCCTCCCGTAATGGTGAACAAAACGCCTATAGTAGCCGGTCAACCCCAAGAAACCCCTCAACTCCTTTGGATTAGTTGGAAGAGGCCATTCATCCATCACTTTGATTTTGTTATAATCGGCAGCCACCCCTTTTTCTGAAATAATGTGGCTGAGGTACTCCACTTCCGTTTGATAGAAGCAACATTTCTTGGCATGGGCAAACAATTTGTGGTCACGTAGCAAAGCCAACACCTCCTTCAAATGGTCTTCATGATCTGCAAGTGTGGCACTATAAACAAGAATATCGTCAAAAAACACTAACACATAGCGCCGCAACAAAGGCTTAAATATATTATTCATCAAGGCTTGAAAGGTTGCCGGGGTATTGGTTAGCCCGAACGACATAACAAGGAATTCATAATGGCCTTCGTGGGTACGAAAAGCCGCCTTGTGTACATCCTCCGTTTTGACGCGAATTTGGTGATAACTAGTTTTGAGATCAAGTTTAGAAAATACCCGCGCGCCATGAAGCTCATTTAAAAGCTCATCGATATTAAGAATGGGGAAGCGATTTGGAACCGCGGTTGAGAGCACGATAATCGACACAAAACCTCCAATGCTCCTACAAATGCTGCCAAGTATTCAAACTGAGCCTGATATTCTGCCACTGTACCTACTTGTTTTACTGCAAAGAAACGATGCAAGAGAGTGCCATCTTGCAAACCCGCAAACCGCTGTAGCACTTGCGTTTTCAGCTCCTCCCATGAAGAGAAGATCCGGGTGCGCTCCTCAAAATGCAACCAAGCTTGTGCCTCCCTCTCAAAACAAACCTCCACTGCCTCTAACTTATCTGCTTCCGTCAAATGATTAATGGCAAAATATCGTTCAGCCCGAAAAATCCAAGAATCGGCCCCTTCTCCACTAAAAACCAGAAGCTCTAGCTTCCTGGGAAATTTGTCTCTCTCCAACACTTTCCTCCACTAAAAATGTCCACCCTTATCTCTATCCACATATCCAGAAGGCAGAAATTGAGATTTTAGTAGCTGAAATGTTGTCAGCTGGAATTATTCGGCCAAGTGTGAGTCCATTTGCAAGCCTGGTTTTGTTGGTGCGTAAGAAAGACGGGAGTTGGAGGTTTTGTGTATTTAAGGTGTTTTGGGTGTTGCTGTTAGTGGGTAGAGGAATGGGTTCTTTGTCTTTCGGGTGGGTGATGGGTAATTTTGATGAGCTAGATTCACCGAGATGGGCTGATGGTGTGGTTTGTGATTGATTTTGGATTTGGGTTAGGATAAGTCGAACGTTGGTTTGTGTTTCAAGAAGGCTCTTCTGATTTTCTTGAAGCTGGGATATGAGGAGTGTCATATTGGCACTCATTCCCTTGACGTCCTCCTCGAGTTGCTCAACACGAGTTTCCATTCGAGTTTTAGGGTGAGCAGTATCCATGTTGTTTGATTCAGAAAACTTCGCAAGGGATCGTGGTCTCTAATACCAAATTGATATGGGAAAACGTAATGTAGCAGTAGTAAGGTTTAAATACTGGTATAAAAGCAAAAAAGAAGAGAGGAATAGAAGAATTGTATAAAGAATGTTTCGAGACAGTGGACACCGGCAGATTTCAAAAGTCTGCCTTGCTTAATAATGTCATCATTCAATTACAATATTCCCCTGATCTCTTCTTCTCTCACTATCTATATATAAGCTAATTTGTATAATAAACATATAACAAAATGCCATGCTGGCCGATGTGCCTATAACAGAATATGGTAGATAACCAACACACACAACCCCTGTCCTCTGTTTCTGCGTAACCAACTTCCACAGCAACACTCATGTCCTTTATTCCCGACAAACTCAGATGCTGCTATTCCCTAATGGACCCAGCTCTAAGAAAGCCTCTTGCCTTCTTCCTTTGATACACAAACTGGATTGTTGGTTTGCTATGCTGCCCGTCATATTACCTAGATAAGATAACTATTATTATAAGTGACATATAGAAATTAGATCTTTTAACAAGGAAAAATAGTTAATTACATTAATTATTGTAAGCTAAAACATTCATAACGACTTGTAACAATTGATAACAAATTATATTGGATCTAATGAAATATCCTCCAAAAGGCTTCCTTTTTCTCCTCTCCCGAAGAATCCTTTGCTTCTAAAAACATTACTTCTAGTATGTGATTCATGGCCAAAAAAATTACCAAATTGTCACAATGTCATCATTATTTTAATTGGTGTAAACGAGAACATCTTGACAAGTAATATTTTTTATAAAAACTAAGCAAGTGACAAACTTGACATACACATAAAATTACCATTCAAGTTTAACTAAAACTGTTATTAAACATCTGGTATAATTCATTTAATTATTGTATACTTTTGGATTTGTTAAATTATTTTACAAAAATCTACTTATTATCTTATAATGAGTTCTTTTTATGTTTAATTTTAGTGTCTCAATATTTTTTTCTTTTTTTCATGTCCTAATGGTATCTTTAGTTTTTCTTTTATTTTTAATTTTTAATTTTAAAATTTTTATCATTTATGATTTATGATTTTAGTTTTGGTTTACCATGTTTCCAAAACTTATCAAAACCATAAAAAGTTATTTTGATTTTTCTGTTTTTGTTTATTTTGATTTTTCTGTTTTTGTTTCTTTATATTAATTTAATGTTATTATTAAATGAATAAATATTAATTAATTCTTAACATTAATAATAAATAAAATATGAATAATACAATTTAATTTATTTTTATCACAATTTAAAATGAAAACGAGTATTATTTTGAAAATAAGAAATTTTCAAAACTAATAGTATCTAATACATATATTCAAAAGCTCAAATAATTATTTACTGGATAAAAAATTTATTAACTGATTTGAAAATATATTTTAATATTTACTTACTTAAATACTATTTTACACAGAAAATTTTAATAACTATTTTAAAATTAAAAACAACAATAGAAAAAGTAAAATGAAACTAAATTACCTTTAAATATATTGAAACAAGTGGTAGAAAAATAATGTGAATGTTTTTATTTTTACATGCATAGTTAGAACTTCATTGATCTCCAAACTACAATTTGTTTAGAGATAAACAAGATATTTTATTAATATACCATTAAAATATGTACAAGTCAAATGTTAGAATTGTTTTATGATATAACTGACCAAATTCTTAATTTCTAGATGATGCATTTCTAATAAATCAATTAATACATAGTAAAAATTCTATAAATTAATATTTGATCAATTTATCTATAATATTTTCTATACTTCTAACTTGGTTTACTAGATTAAACTAATAATTAATAAATAAAAAATCTTTAATAATTTTATAGGTTTAGAAATAAACTTTTCAGTCTCATTTATACCAAAAATAAAATGTGATATAACAAGTAATTTTCTATGGTATATTTAAGAAATATGAATATAATATAACATATTTTCCTTCATATTCGAATACTCTAATTGTAATAAATACTTAAATTTAAGTGCATATTTATTGAATCATAATGCATTCTAAAAAATGTAAATTACTAATTTATGAACTCTTCCAACTTGTAAACGTTACATAATATTATTAATTTGTAAACGAGTTTTTTTAATCAAGAAAAAAACACAAAATTAAGCGATTTTGAATTTTCACCATTTTGAGCAGTACAATCCTTGTTAACGTATCCTCATGTTTCCATAAGTATTGACATGGAAGGTAAATCCAATGGCGAAGATTTTCAGATTCTCCTCCTAATTTGAAGAAACATTGCATAAAAAGATGAACAAGGTCATTTATAATGAGGGGCGTTTAATGGTTTATGCTAATTTAAAATCGTAGATTTCAACAACTAAACTACATTCAATGGATTACATTTAATGGTATTCATTTGTGCAAACTTTTGAATATTGGTATATGGTAGTGTAGTTTCCATAAAAGCAAGATTTAAATTTATGAGACACGCGTTTAGCTGAAACTGAAACAGAGTCATCCCTAATAATCAATGCATATAAATAGTAGAAGAGGCGGAGGATGCTCAAGTCAGCTAAGCACCAGATAAACTGTAACGGACAGAGAGCCAGCCGTTACGTTTGGACTTTGGACAACGAGAACGTTTCCAGTCTGCTTCCGGCGACCTTAACTTTCCGTCCACCACTGCGCAGCCGTCACAATGCAATCCCTAACATACTCCCGTCGCTTGTCTCCGGGCACTTGCCGGCTTTCTGCTCTATCTCCGGTGACCAACATTTTTGCTAGGAGATCACTATCACTTGCATGTTCCCGTCCAGTCAAATGCATGTCTATTAAGAGCCAGGCCTTAGGTAAGTTAGAAACGGTGTCCTGCGTTGGTGTTTTTTTTTTTTTTTCAAGTGTTTGACTTCTGAGAAACGGGAGGAAAGGAGGAAATAAGGAAATGGATAGAAAACGACATTTGATATCATAAATAAAGTACACTTGTTGTTTTTGTTAAAGTCGGGGTGAAAATGATAGAACGAGAAATCTTTAGGCGTTGGTTACAAGCACTTTCTAATTTCTTCTCTTTTGACGGTATTCAAGATATCTTTGGGTGGTCTGAGTCCTAATCGTTGCTTAAACTTAACGTCGACTCTTGCAAATTGTTTATTCTTTGTGCATAAACTTATTTTATGTAACGCACATTTAATACTTTGCCGAAGTTTGAATTAAGGCGGCTGTTCTATGGTATTGTTTATTATTCCCTCACTGTTTCTGATATAATGTCACATGTCCTTCGTTTCTAACTTTAATTTTTTTTATTTGGGTGTTCTTGTTTTCAGTCGATGATCCAATCAAGTTTGCAGAAGCTGCTAAAAATGGAAATTTAATACCTTTTCACTGTTGTATTTTCTCTGACCAACTTACTCCGGTCACTGCTTATCGATGTTTAGTGAAGGAAGATGATCGAGAGGCTCCAAGCTTTCTTTTTGAGTCTGTTGAGCCTGGTCATCCGGCTTCAAAAGTCGTAAGCTTCCTTTTTGCTTCCTTGTCTGGATATGAAGGGCCTGCCTGCCTCTCTGCTTATCTCCTTAATTTGTGTATGCATTTGTGGGTTCAGGGACGCTATAGCGTGGTCGGAGCTCAGCCAAAAATAGAGATTGTGGCTAGAGAAAATAGAGTCACTATAATGGACCATGAAAAGGGGTCTTTAACCGAAGAGTTTGTTGAGGACCCCATGACTATACCAAAAAGAATATCAGAGAGTTGGAAACCCCGACATGTTGATGAACTTCCTGATGCTTTTTGTGGTAAAAGAAAATTTTGTTTTAAAAATACAACCATTTCAGTATGCGCTACATTAGACTGTGGTTGAAAATTTAGGTAATGATCTGTAGCTTAGATTTTTCTCTGCTCAGGTGGAAATCAGGAAAATGTAGGATAGTTTGGCCGTTAACTGCTAATTTAACAGCATAGAGCACGGTTATTTTATGGTTGAGTTGCTCTGAAGATCTCCTTCATTTTTGCATTCCACATGCTTGACTGCTATTAGATGCATGTAAAATCCGACATTGTCACGACAAAATTGGATTCCAAAGTTGTTTTTACATGCTTGACTGCTATTAGATGCATGTAAAACTAAGGTATCTTTAACCTAGAAAATCCGACATTGTCGCGACAAAATTGGATTCCAAAGTTGTTTTCCCATTGTTTTTGGAATGAGCTCAATATTTATTTTCTTAGCAGTTATTCACATTAAATATTGAGGATTCTTTCCATGATACATTAACGACAAATTTAATGATGCTGCATTGAACTGCTGGGGGGTAATTTACATGTGGCTATCATAACTATGAAGTGCTTCCATAATGCTGCTAAATCTTGTCTTCTGTATGCTTCCATATTCAATGACTTGGTATGTGTCATAAACCCATGGTAGCTGAGATTTTCTAGTGTCATTAATGAATATCTTTTGTTTTGGCTTAGCATCCTCATATCAAACATCATTACATGGATTTTAGAAAAAGAGAAACAGTGTCGTTGTGGATCAGATTAATAGCTGAAGTCACAAATTTCATCTGCTTTGTTTAGTGGCTTTATGGGTTTCTCCTTTATAAGGTTTCAAGTCCATTAATATTTGCATAACTTCCATGTTCTGTTCACTTGTAGCGATCATTGAATTTCTTGCTATTTTCTCAATCATACTGAATGTTGCATTCACGATTAGGTGGTTGGGTTGGCTATTTCTCCTATGATACAGTCCGTTATGTGGAGACCAAAAAGTTGTCATTTTCTGGGGCTCCAAAGGATGATAGAAATCTGCCAGATGTACATTTGGGCCTCTATGATAATGTCATTGTCTTTGATCACGTAGAGAAGGTAATTTTTTTAATGTTATAGACAATAAGCAAGCGTTTAATAGGCTATCTGATTTATGTTTTCCCATTCATTAGTCATGGTCAAAATCGGTTACTTTTGATTGACCTTACATAAAATGTTTTCAGTGTAGAGAAGTGGTTCTGTAACCATTTCTTCCCAGCTTATCACTTTTGAAATCATGGAGATGGTGTTTTTATTTGTTTTCAGAAAGCACACATAATCCACTGGGTGAACCTGGATAAGCACTCCTCTATTGAGAGTGCTTACTCTGATGGGATGAAAAGTCTTGAGAAGTTATTGGCTAGAGTACAGGATATTGACCCGTAAGTGATTGTCACAGTAGTTAGTCCTTATTTGTTATTTATCATCAGTTAAATCAAAATTTCTAACTTGACTTGAATGGCATCTGTAGCCCAAGGTTGTCTGCAGGATCTGTGACACTACAAACTCGTCAATTTGGTCCCTTGTTAAAGAAGTCAAACATGACAAGTGAAGAATACAAGAGGGCTGTCCTACATGCTAAAGAGCACATTCTGGCCGGGGATATTTTCCAGATAGTTTTAAGTCAACGTTTTGAGCGGAGAACATTTTCTGACCCATTTGAAATTTATAGAGCATTAAGAGTTGTGAATCCCAGTCCTTATATGGCATACTTGCAAGTGCGTGCCTATCAAGCCTTCTGCCTTGCCTCATCAGTGAGTAGCTAATAACTTGTGTTTTCTAATCGAAATTTCCTATGTTATGCAGGCTAGGGGGTGCATTCTGGTTGCCTCAAGTCCAGAAATTCTTACGCGTGTAAAGAAGGTATATTGTTGCAAATAGCATATTTTGGTACTGCATATTGGCTGTTAAGACTCCTAAGCCAACAGTTAATTATCAGTTTTAGATATTCTCCAAAATTTTGTTTTTGTTAATGAATTTAAGTTTTAGGTCTCTTTTCAAGGATTTTGTTTTTGAAAGTATTTTGGGAATTTTCATTTCATTCCTTGAGCAGAACAAGGTAGTCAATCGGCCCTTAGCTGGAACAATCCGAAGAGGGAAGACAACTGAAGAAGATGAGGCATTAGAGCTGCAATTGTTAAATGATCCAAAGCAATGTGCAGAGCACATCATGTTGGTTGATTTGGGCAGGAATGATGTTGGAAAGGTCTGATTTCATGGACAAATTTATTTCATATAGGGGTTCCTATTAAACTCTATTGGTGTCAAATTATGGTTACATCCCTTATGCACTAATTTCTGCCTATCACCTGCACAGATATGCTTTTGGTCCTTATCTGCCACAGGGCTCCATTTCTGTGTAGAGGAGCATATGATGTCTTAATTTAACTGAATGCTGCTTATTTCCTTCCTTGTAAGGAGTATAATAGGTTCTTCTTGGGTAGTTTTGTGGTTAGAAAATTTTTGTTGCTGTCATTCATGCTAAATAATTCACTGGGAAAATGTTTCCCTAAGTGAGAGTTGCTTTTCTTTCAATTGTGCTAGTTACAATAACTCACCTTGGTAACATCTTTGTCAACAGGTTTCAAAATATGGCTCCGTGAAGGTGGAAAAACTTATGAATATTGAACGATACTCCCATGTGATGCATATAAGCTCCACGGTGAGAATTTTTTCCTTGAAATAATGAAATGCAAATTCATTCTTCTATATAGAAACATATGATTAGTGCATAATTCATCGTCAGGTTCTTATCAATTTGATGGAGTTGTTCATGTAATGTACCTGAATGTTGGATATGAGGAATATCTTATTTCTAAACAAAGCTTAAAGTCGCCTTTAATAGAATTAAGAGTTGTATTTCTCCACCAAAAGCTGTGGCTGAGATCACTTCCGTGATCTGCAAGTGTACTTCAATAACTTGGGGTACTAATGTTTGGTGAGAGGACCATATTGTATGACTTACTTGCATAACGTTTATGGACCCTAGTCATCTTATTTGGTTGTTTTGACTGTTACTGCATATCTCACTGATGATGAAAATGTTATGTTCTTCCCTAAATACAGGTCACTGGAGAATTACGTGATGATCTCACCTGCTGGGATGCACTTCGTGCTGCCCTCCCTGTCGGTACAGTTAGTGGAGCACCCAAGGTTTGCTATTAAAATGTCTTTAGTATTGGGTTATGGATGCGATTTCCCTTATTTTGCATAATGATAAAACAGTTGAGTGATGGTCCTAATCATTCTGGTAATCAGTCAACTTTTTCTTCAAATCAGGAGAGTATGCTTATGTTTATGGTACATATTTTCAACTAATAGTATCATTTTCTTCTTCTGATATGCGTAATCTCTCCAATATTTGTGTCCTGTAATGATATTCACTGATGACTTGGATAACTTGCCCTTGATTAATGGAATTGCAGGAATATGGGATATCACGATGCAACATTTTTCTTTAACCATCTTTTTAGTAACAATGATCATTGGCATTATGATGCAGGTGAAAGCCATGGAACTAATAGATGAGCTGGAGGTAACAAAGCGGGGTCCGTACAGTGGGGGCTTCGGTGGTATTTCCTTCACTGGGGACATGGACATTGCCTTGGCTTTGAGGACCATGGTGATTCCAACTGGGGCTCGATTCGACACAATGTACTCTTATAAGAACGGCCTTCTTCAAGGTTGTCGGGAATGGATTGCTTACTTGCAAGCTGGGGCTGGTATAGTGGCTGATAGCAATCCTGAGGATGAGCAGCAAGAGTGTCAAAACAAAGCAGCAGGCCTTGCTCGTGCTATTGACTTAGCGGAGTCAGCTTTCATCAAGTGACTGTTGTAACTTAATGTAGTCAAGTTAGATACTTTTGACTTACAGCCTACAGTTCTCCATGTAGAGCAAGCTGCTTGGCAGCAAGAGTTTTCTTTAGAGGGAAGAGAAGGGAAAAAGGGAGATATAGTTTTCCTCTTTAATGCTTCGTCGATGTACAGAAATACTCAAGAATCTATAGTTTAGTTTCTTTTTTGGGGTATATAGCGTACATAGCTTCCTTTTCAAATCATTCATCTTTCAATAGGTAGACGAGTTACATTTTCATGCGCTGAGGGATGAGGTAAACAGTATGAAATATAGGAGTCTAGATCATCTGTCCAGTTTTATGGTGTCTTATCGTGTTTAGTGAATCTTAGCCATTTATTTATGTGGATCTCACGTGAATTCTACATAAATAAACGTGGAGCTCACATAAATGAATGACTGAGATTCATTGAACATAATAAGACATTATAAAACTAGATAGAAGATCTGATTTCGAAATGTAGAGCGTTAGGCACAAAAATTAATACTTAAAAGCTACCATTAAAAGTTTATTTTATTTTATTTTTTCTTATATCCTATTCAAAGTTTTGATAGGGTAAGGACTCGTATTATATAGAGTTGACCACGAATGCCCCAGCCACCGAGCTGAAAGACAAAAGCGTGGAGGAATATTCTGATGGATATTGACCAATGTATTTCTTCTAATTTCAGGTAGTTTTCATGACGGTGGTTGTAACGTAGACATGTATATTCATCTTAATTTTTAATTAGCTAACTGTCATTTGTAACGAAGGTCAATTTAATTATAGTTCCTATATCTTAATTTATGAAGCAGGATGACTAACCATATTTGTATAATTAATCCCTTGACCATAATAAATAAAGGAAATTATCGTCATCTTTCATCTAACCTAAACAAATTTTAATTTCTTTCCATAAGTGGCTTTATTGTCTTGAGATACGGTCCATAAATAGTAGACATGGCTACGTAATGAAGAAAGGAATAAAATTAGAAAAGTGAAACTCATATTCTGCAAGGATAGTTGTTAAAATCATCTTTCTTATTAAGTTTATAATGTCATATGTCATGGTTATTTTTTTAAATCCCGACCCTCTCCCCCTTGATGGGGTTATATATATATATAGATGAACAGAGGCTAAACTGAACATAAAGAGAGTTGGGACTTGGGAGTGAAATTGTGTGCTTCAAGTTCCAGAATGCAATCTTTAGCCTTATTCATGTCTCCGCCAACTGACATTCTCCGTAGGCAGCAGCAGTCCATCTCTCGTGCGACCCAATCTTCAGGTAAATTAAAATACCTGAAATCTTCAATTAGTTTTAAATTTTTATATATAATTATTTAATGCATCTGAATGTATTTGTTATTATGATTGATTCGTCAATATATATATTTTTTTCGTTTTTTATTTTACATATCAACCAAGATTTTGTCCATTTTTTCTTTTTAGGTAAATGTAAATCCATAGCTGAATATATTATTCACGAAATCAGAAAAATTAAGAGATTTTTCTTCTTAGCCAAGTCTTTTAGTGCGTCTGGTCAAGTCAAATTCAAGAAAGGAGCTTCTGGGCTCTTTTTATGGACTGTCTAGTCGACTGCTGCTAACGAGCCTCGCCTCCCATGTAACTTATTTTTACTTAATTTCAATGGTCTTCAGCCAACGACGCAATAAATTTCTCGGAAGCTGCTAAGCGTGGAAATTTGGTACCTCTTCATAAGTCAATATTCTCTGATAAGCTTACCCCAATTACTGCTTACCGATGCTTGGTTAAGGAAGATGAAACAGATACACCAAGCTTTCTCTTCGAGTCCGTAGAGCATGGCGTTGAGGCTTCAACTGTTGTAAAACACCTGCGTGACATCTTTTGTTTGCTCCACACACACACACACACACACACATAGAGACATATGGTTGTCGCGTCTGATTTTAGTTCTTGGTACATGTATAATGTAAGTAGGGACGTTACAGTGTTCTTGGGGCTCAGCCAGCAATGGAAATTGTGGCAAGAGAAAACATAGTCACTATTATGGACCACAGAGATGGCACTTTGAGTAAGGAGCTTGTTGATGATCCATTGATGATTCCCAGAAGAATCTCAGAGAGTTTGAAACCCCAAATGACTGACCGACTTCCAGATACTTTTTGTGGTGAGAAAAACGAGTTTCTCCACTCCTCAGATTATGTACACCTTTTTATTCCCAACTCCAGCAAGTTTTGAATGGTCATACAATTAAGAATTCAAGTAAAAGTTGCATATCTATGTATGGTTGATGGGATTTCTTCCTCATTCGGACAAAATTATAGGTGGTTGGATTGGTTACTTCTCCTATGATACGGTTCGACATGTACAGAAAGCAAACTTGCCATTTTCAAGGGCAACTCAGGATGACATAAATCTTGCAGATGTGCATCTTGGCCTGTATGTCGATGTGATTGTTTTGGATCACGTGGAAAAGGTGCTCCTCTTTGATTGCTGTTGGATTTTAGCTTCTGTTTACAGAATCTCATTGTAGTTCTTTGCATAATGTTTTCAGAAAGCACATGTAATCCACTGGGTGATGGTAGATAGGCACCCATGTGTTGAGAGTGCTTATTCTGATGGAGTGAAATGCCTTGAAAAATTGGTATCAAAAGTGCATGACATAAATCCGTGAGTGCCTATCTGTTTCTTTCACTTGGTTGTAAATGTAATTGCTCTGTTGCTTTGATGAGGGTGATTTCTATATCCTTGTCGATTTTAATGCTGAATGGTGACTAACAGCCCCAGGCTACCGGCTGGCTATGTAACCTCGCCTAATCACCAATTCGGTCCATTCATCAAGTCTAAACTCTCCAGCAAAGAATACAGTGAAGCAGTAGAAAGGGCAAAAGAACATATTGTAGCAGGGGATGTTTCCCAGATAGTTTTAAGTCAGGGATTTGAACGCCCAACATTCACTGCTCCATTTGAAGTGTACAGAGCATTGAGAGTAGTGAGTCCTGATCATTGTATGACTTACTTGCAAGTACGAGCCCACCCAAACTACTAAATAGTGAGGAGTTTATGTTGTTTTGTTCACCATCGTAAGTGTAAATATGAATACGTGACTGCAGGCTAGAGGGTGTATTCTAGTTGCCTCCAGCCCAGAAGTTGTGACTTGTGCTAAGAAGGTAAAACACTGAAGTTGATTTTTTTTTTTCCCGCCAACTGACTTTCTTTTAAGGAAAGTCCTCCGTGGAAATGAGATTCAGACAGAAGATTCAAAAACGACACACACAATATATGCAGTTTATAATAGTGAAATGCAATTGATTATATATCTGTTTTGCCAATATTTGCAACCTTTTTCATGGTAAGAATATATAAGACCATTGCCATTAAACAGAGCCATGAGGAAGAAGCTTTTATTTGGCATTGGACGCAGGTCTCCGGGGAATTGCGTCACAATGTAACGTGCTGGGATGTCCTCCGAGCTGCTCTGCCGGTCTGTACAGTTTGTGGAACACCCAAGGTCTTTTAGCCTAAACAGATTGATTCTAATGTTTTTAAAGGATTTCCTAGGATACGTAGATGCTTGCCAACACTGTTCATACCGGTCCATTAGTAGCTCTGTCTCAAGTACTCGTATGATGAGCTTATCATTACGTCATGGGGATTACCCATTTTTCCAAATTGCTTTTCTAAGGGCTAGCATACCGACTAATCATTGTGAACCTGTGTAAGGTAGATTATGGCCATGAAAGTGACTGACAAGCCGGAGATGACAAGCCGTGGCCCTTGCGGGGGAGGGTTTGTCTCTATTTCTTTCAATGGAGACGTGGAAATTGCAGTGGATTCCAGGATCATGGCTTTCCCAACTGAAACACAAGATGCTGAAAAGGGAAAATCACGCCGTCAATGGATCGCTTACCTTCAGGCTGGTGCAACTATATGTGTTGACACGGATCCTGAAAGTGAGTACTGTAAGTGTCAATCAGAAGTTGCTCATGTTGCTCAAGCCATTGACTTAGCTGAGACAGCTTTCATCCAGGTTCATCATCATCATCATATGTAGATTGCTTTTTTTTTGTTTACATCATATCCTTTTTAACTCTTCTTGTCGTATTTTGCTCCAAGTTGTTCTTCTGACTATGTTACCCGGAACTATTCTCATGCTCTAATATGTTCACTTGATTGAAACGACACGGCCTCCCGTGGGATTAAGCCAATCTCTCTCTCGAAATGGATTGGTTAATTTGATAGCATCTCTGTGTCTCTTGTCTTTTAAATTTTTTTTTTGCAGGGGCAAACTCAAACCTTAAATCGCAGAGAACAGGAGTAATATAAGAAAGGGTCTATAATCGAACCTTTAAACTGTTTTTATAATTAATTATTTTCTAGCAGTAGATGAATATCATTAAGCTAAACAAAAAAAAAAAAAAGAAAGAAAGAAAGAAAAAGCTTGACGGGTTCTGCATCAGATGAGATAAGAAATGTGATTTTGGAAATGCAGCTACTTCTCCTAGGAATAAAGAAGCTAAGCCATAACCACTTGAGTTAGGAAATTGCTATCAAAAGTATTGCAGATAATGACAATCATTCAGGAATGTTAATGCTATTGGCAATTTGTCTAAGTCACTGGCAGATAACATATATCTTCTTGATAGAAATAAACATAGCCATTAACTAGTCTAGTGTCCTTTACTTACATAAATGAAAAAGTAATTTAAAGCTTTTACAGTTCATAACGCAGTAGATCTTAAGACTACAATTTTACATGGCAAATGTAAATATTAAACCAGAGAAAAAGCAAAAGGCTTTAACAATCGTAAATTACAAAGCTTAACAAATAAATCGGACAGCTATTGAATTTTGCAATTAAGAAATTACATCACTTCAAAAACCAAAATTTACAGCACGGATACACACAAGAATTCACCTCGTGTTGGATCAAACATAGGTGGATAGATATATATTGGTTAGTGATAACTAAGATCAGACTCACCTTATAACCTCTTGCTATCGTAATCAACGATCTCAGAATCGGTCACAGATCTGGAGTGCTGAACTATGGACCGACCGATCGAGTTGATCCAATCCTCCTTCTCCTTCTCTGAGTCAGCGATGAAGTACATAGTCTCCGACCTGGTCGACAACTCGAACGCGTACTGTTTGTTGAGGACGTCCTCGGCTCCTTTGACCGTCAAGCAAGCGGCCACTGGGATGACGCCGCGGGGCTTCGAAGCTCGGGTCACGGTGGATTCCTTGAACCAGAAGAGCTTGCCCTGCTTTAGAACGAACCACCTGCGCCTCCAGGTTTTGATGTACTCACCCTGCTTGGTTAACCATCCGGTCCGTTCCGGGTTTGACCAGAACTCGACCCCTTCGTAGTCCGATGGGTTCGTTTGGCTTTGTGTTAGGGCGGACGCTGCTCGCCAAAGGGAAGCCATGGATCAGACAAGAAATAGGAGTTGATTGTATGTGTAGGTGAGGGAGAACAAAAAGGTAAATTGGTTCTATCGCGGACGCAAGGTCCCCTTTTTTTTTTTTTTTTAATTTCCTCACATTTCCTTTCTAAAAAGGACATTTACTTTAAAATGAGTTCACATCTTTGTTTTTTTTTTATAGTTTTTATTTTTATTTTCAAATTTAAAAAATTTTTTATTTAAAATTTAAAATTTT
>JANZLF010000222.1:14459981-14474268 GCA_026546835.1 Erythroxylum foetidum
AAAAGAAAGAAATTAATAAACATGATCCATGCTCAATATGTGTAATTTTTTTCTGCTCACACATAACTTCTCTATGCAAAAACTTTATCCACCCTCACCTTCTTTCTTTTCTATGTTCTTCTCAATGGTGCAAGAACATATATCTCTTTCATATCTATAAAATGTTACTTAACGGGAGGGAGTAGGAAGGGTTTTATTAATTAACCCTAATGCCTGTAATTTCCTTTACAAGCCCAATAATCATTATTTTGGGTCCACTTTATATTAGAATCAAATAAAGTAATATGAGCCACACTTATATTATTAAATTAATCTAACAATCTCCCACTTGGCCCATGTTACGACTTGATGATCCAACAACACAAGTATGCACCATATATTAAATCATCAAACTTGAATGAATTGAAATAATGGGATCATAGTGGTCACAAGTTATCTAACAACATGATTTCTTTCATGTATCACAAAATCATCTCAACTCGAAATAATTGTAATTAAGAAACACTATAATTCTCATCTTTAATGTTTTTTCAAAACATAATTGGTCATCACAATAAAATAATGTATGTCCACAACATAATGTGACAACTACAAGCAAAATCATAATGTTAATTGAATTTATAAGTGTCAAAACAATAATAACAAATATCCAAACAAATGTACATACATAACATGATCTCATGCTAACAAGGACTTATCTATAATGCCCATCCTTTCAACATGGCCAGTAAATGTTTTAGGTGATAATCTTTTAGTTAGCGGATCTGCTACTATTAGATCAGTTCCAATATACTTAATTGATACTTATATTTTTGCACATCTTCTTTGACTGATAAATATTTCAAATCCATGTGTTTAGCACCCTTAAAATACTTATCATTTTTAGAGAAGAAGATAACTACAGAATTATCACAATAAATTCTTAGCGGTCTAGCTATACTATCAATAATACTTAGCCTTAAGAAAAAGTTTTAAAACCATAATGCTTGAATAGTGGCCTCAAAGCATGCCACAAATTTGGCCTCCATAGTAGAAGTAAAAATGACAGATTGTTTTCCACTCTTCCAAGAAATTGTCCCTCCTATTAGTTGAAACAAATAACCAAAGGTAGGTTTCCTTGAGTCTACACAACCAACATTGTCTAAATATAAATAACCGATCACTTCTAAGTGATCTGATTTCCTGTATGTGAGCATGTACTCCTTGGTATCTTGTAAATACCTAAGAACTTTCTTTGCAGCTTTTCGGTTCTCTAATAAGGGATTACTTTGATAACAACCTAACATTCCAACAACAAAACTGATATTTGGCTGAGTAAAAGTCTAAATATACATCAGACTCTCAACTACAGATGCATGGGGAATAGTTTCCATTTCCTTTCACCCTAAATCATTCTTGAGATATTGCATTTCATTAAATTTATCCCCTTTTTGAATTGAAAGTACCCTTTTTGAGCATTTTTTTCATCATAAATCTTTCAAATACTTTAGTGGTATATCCTTTCTGAGACAACCCTATCAATCCTTATGTATTGTCACAAAATTTTCTTATTCTAGTCACATAGGATGCCTCACCTATATCTTTCATTTTGAAGTTATTAGAGAGAAATTTCTTTACATAATGTAACAAGCTTAAATCATCAGTAGCCAAAAAAATGTCGTCAACATACAGTACCAAAATAATGAACTTGCTCATACTAACCTTCATATAGATACACCTATCAATAGTGTTATCTATAAAACCATAAAAGGTAATGATATCATTGAGCTTAAGATACCACTGTCAGGAGGCTTATTTCAAACCATTTATTATTTTCTTTTTCTGCAGCCACAAAACCTTTTAGTTAGTCCATATAAACTTCTTTCAAGTCACCATTCAGAAAAATGGCCTTTACATCTATTTGGTGAAGCTCTAAATCATAATGAGCTACCAATGTCATAATAATTCTTAAAAAGTTCTTCTTTGAAATTGGAGAGAAGGTCACTTTAAAGTCAATATTATCCTTTTGAGTATAACCTTTAACTATAATTTTGATTTTATACCTTTCAATATTACCTTTCGAGTCTCTTTTCATCTTAAAGACTCATTTACAACCCACTTGCTTTGAGCCTTCATGTAACTCAACTAATTCCTAGACTTAATTATCATTCGTAGATTTTAACTCTTCTTTCATAGCATTAAGTCACTTTTCAGAATTATTACATTTTATGGCTTCTTTAAATGAGATTGGATCCTTATCAATGCTTAAGTCACACTCATGATCAAGTGAATACACCACATAGTCATCTGATATAGTTTATCTTTTCTCCCTTATAGACCTTCGCAATACTATTTCTTGTGGTATCATTTAATCATTTGTGTCTTGCACATTATTTGATGGTTTATTATTGACGTTTGCTTCTTATAGGTTTGGTCATTAACTTGTTGTTCCGATATGTTACATGACTGTAATACAACAGAAGAATAACAACTTGAGAAGAGACATTAGGTGAAGGATTTTTCGCCTGAATCTCTTGAATATCCATCTTTTATGGTTTCCCACTTTCACTTATTTGTCCATTTCAATGAACCTTGTTATGACCCAGTACCATATCGGGTCCATAAAAACCGCCGCATAACTAATTTAAGGACACTTATGATATCCTTAATCCAACTATGCAAGGCTAACTGAACATCTCTCCCCTTTTTTGTTGAAAAAATTGGGCAGCACAACGGTTGTATTTTAAAAATCCCAAAACTTAATCAAATACCTGCAAACAATTTAAAACACACTTCTATATTCACATCAAAATTTTATCACAACTTCAGGACACTTAAAAATAATATAAACAACTATACCAAAAGTTCATACATAAAATCTTTTACAAACTACAAAACAGTCAGGTTACAAAGTCATAAAGCATATCAACATAACTAATATAATAAAAATAGTAAAACAGTTCATGAGCTACTATACAACTAAAGTCCAAAATAGTTAACTACCCACGTGCGGTAATACCCCGAAATGTCAAAAGACCACACGATTCACTTAGAGTTTCAAGCTCACTAAATTAACCTGTATGGTTGGAAAGCGGAGGATGTGAGTATACTATGTACTCGGTAAGCAGGAAAAACATATATCGCAAATAGAACTCAATACACACCAAGACGGTGTAGATAACCTATGAAGTGAACATACATCACATAGAAACAGATAGGCCTAGCCTATGACTCAACTTATACTAGTTAGGAACCATATAGGCCTAGCCTATTAATCACTCATCCGGTGAACATTGGTTCCATTTCTAATACACAAAAGCAGAAAAACATCACATGTATAAATCAAATCTCTTTGGAAAACAAATGTTAGAATAAGCCAAAACAATCATGTGTGTCACCACTAGTCGGTCAAACTAGTATGCACACCCATCGATTTCTGATGTTGCCTCGGCTTTCATCCGTGGTGAATCTGGACTATAGTTGACAAGAGCATCATGACCCTAGGTGATGACCTCGTCGGTGTCTAGACCCTAGGTATGGAATCACCCGCAAGACCTGTAGAAAGATATCAATACAGAGATTCAACTTTCATGTACCAACGTCAAGGGTACGAGGGTTGCTTAATCAGTTGTGCCTAACTCACGATTGGCCAATCTTTTCCTCACCAATCATAAAAATCATATACAACAATTAAGTACAAAAATCAAGTAAAGCACTATGCTTTTATTTATTGGTCCAATCAATAAAATAAAATCTTGTCATAGCTCTAAGCCAAAAAAGAACACATAAACACAATATACATGACTCGATTATTCATATGAAAATTTCAAAACATTATTTCATATAATAAAAGTCATCTTTTACACTCCAAGTACAAAGTTGTTCAAAAATATAGTTTCAGAAAAATAAGACGTTGTCCATTGCATTTTAATTGCAGGTTTGTTAAAAACAATATCATTTCTCAAAATACATAATGAAAACATTAGATGCACTCCCACTGCAAAGAGTTATTCAAAACAATGTCATTTATTAAATACATAAGCATATTAGAATCCATTTGAAATTCAATTCTACCATACATTGCTTAGGTTCAAAATTTGCATACAAGTCCTCATGTTTGTCTTAGGATGTTCTAATCCTATTTAAGAAATATGATTTTCCCAACTCACTTAAAAGAAGGTGTACACTCTCTTAACTTCAACAATCCCCGGTACGAGCTCCTTGATTCACAGCTCTCGAGCCTTTATACATAAAAAGACATACGATGAAATTACTACTTAAACATAAATTTCATATTTATACACCTTCATAAGTTTATAAAACACAATACCACTCCCTTTAAGCTATAGGATTCGACCATTAAACTTCTCACATGGTTACTTCCTTACTGTTTACATTAGCTTTTCTTTTGCATTTTGTAAGGCATTTAATGTCTTTAATCCAATACTTACTTATTTCAAAACATAATTAAACACATTTTTATCCAAGCACTTTAGGCCATTATTCATCAATCTAAGCAACAATTCAAGTTTACTCTAAGTAAATATGAAAGTTGCTTTCAATGTATATCAATACGAATCCTTAAATCCTAAGCCAAGTTCACTTAGACATTTTATCAAACACCTAATGTGTATGAATTTCAAGTCATATTTTCAAGGCTTTATAATGGTAATTCATGCTCCTATCTTGTTATATAACAAACACTTCCAATCAATAACGCATGTCACCACTCCATTCAATCCAATTCTCTTCATTTAAGCCATATTCATTATAATTATACAACTCTTCATATTAATCCATTCTTTCTTCCATCATTTTGGCCAAGCCTATCCAACAAACTTCTTCATTTTTCATCATCAATTCACATTATACATGTACAATTAACACCATAGAATTTATTTAGAGCATCAATTTCAAAAGATATTCAAAAATTCACAATCTTTCACCAAAAGGGGACATTTTGGTTTTGGCTTAAAGAACCATCTCTATGACACATTTCATTTATCTAAACTATGTTTCATGCATATTCAAGCATGGAGAACAACATACTTAACACCAAACTCAAAATCCTAATGTAGAGAGGGATGAGACAAATTTTACCTAAACTTTTCTTTGATGATATCTTCAAATCCTTTGAGAATTTCTCAAATGTAATGATAGATTTGAGTTCCTTGACCCCAAATTAGCTTAGGACACCTTGTTTTGGGTTGGAGAATCAAAACAAAGGGGTAGGGTTAGTAATAGTCGAAAATTGTTCTTCTCTTCTTCTCTTCTCCTTTCTTCTCCTTTCTTTTAATTAAAACAACATATTTTAAGTCTTTAGTAATGGGGTGCACGACCTTACATAGAGAAGGGTCTAGAATATTGACTCTTCTTTGATATGGTGAGATTACCTTTTTCCCTTAGGTTATGTGAAGTTACCATTTTACCCTCCAATTTTTCCTAGATTTACAATTAAGCCCAAAATTTGGGAATCACCAAAACTTTTATTTTTATTTTGATCCTCGGACTTTTGAGAATACTAATTAAGCCCCTTAACTTTATAAAATTACATATTGGTCCCCAAGGATTAAAAATTATGTTTTAAGTCCTTTGACTTTTAACAAATGGCAAATAAGCCCTCATATACATTAATCTTTCCAATTAAGCTTCTAAGTGGCTAATAAGTCTATAAATCATGTCTAATCATCTCTAAGGCAGTATAACACATTTAACTCAACCACCATGATCATATTCATCCAATGGACTCAATTTTACACTCTTAGAAGCTTATATGTCAAAAATCTCCAAGATTTCGCAAATCGGTGAACTCTAAGTTCATGTAAGATCTTATAACATTATAAATCACTAACATATATACCCAACATGATTTAAATACATCTTTGAACTCATATACAACCATGTATATATCAATATATAGTAGTATCTCCAAGTACAGAACAATACAAAAGGCTCAAAGAGTCTGACGTTACACGTCTTCTCTTTCCTTTGTTTTTTTTCAATTCATTTTTTCCATTTTTTCTTTTCTTTTTCTTTTTCATTTTTAATTATTTATATATTCATTTAAAATAAGGAAATTAAGGGAAGAAAAATATAAAGGAGAGAAAATTACTACAACCATACCCATCCCTAACTTAAAAGCTAATTATAAGCTATGATTCCCCCAAACTTATTGCCTAAACCTGATTATCCCTTTTCAAATGCTCAACTTTCCCTTATGGAAGGTGTAATGAAGCAAATAAAAAATTAAGGTCAAGGCTCATATTTTGGGTTTAAAGAAAGAAACAGATTCATTTAAGCTAAAGGGGGCTCACTGAGGGTGACATTGTGGTGGCTTTTAAAGCTAATAGGGTAAATCGTAATTGTCGTCATCATTTTAACATTTGCATAAGGTTTTGTGATCTCAACTAGTATTTGAAAACAAGTTCTAGAGTTCCTTAATCATGAAAGAACACTCTCAATAAATAATACTTGAAATTGGTGTTTAATAATTCAAAAAGGATCAAATTCTTAGCAAATGAGAAATGTCATTCATCTATCACAACAAGCTAATGTCCTTTTAATCAAAATCCAAGTTAATCAGTCTAAACATGCAAGTATACTTGTTCACTCATAGTATGCATTTCTAATCCTGGTTGATTTCATTTAATGATTATGAATCTCTAAATAATAAATAGGAAAAAAAATAATGCACAATTAATACTCCCCTACACTTAAACGAGTAGGGGGAGTACTAATAAAAAAGATAGCTCATCGTAGATGCTTCAAATTTCAGAAAAAATATGTTGAATATCAGTGCAGATCATTTTGAGGTTTTTTTCAATAGAAACATGTAGAAATGTTATTTCCTCATGAAGATCACCCACTAAGTCACTGAGTTCATCAACCTTAGTATGAATTTCCTCAATATCTTTCGCTAAGGCTTCTTGAACTTCCTTCTGTTTGTGACTGACTTCCATCTAATTGATGAAATACTTTAAGAACTCTGAATTAACAGTAGGTTCTTGTTGTATTTCAATAAGTGGATGAAGGTTTTCAACAACAGATGGTTCTGTAGGTAAAACATCTAACTCTATGATTTTGATTGAGGGTAGTTTGAAGGTATGTTCTCCTTCTGGGAGATCAAGATCATCTGGTCTAGGTAGTTTAAGAATTGGTTGCCCAAGAAGGTGTAACACATTTCTGATTGAAGGTATGAAACCTAACGGTCTAAAATGCATGATTAAATGTACATAGGTTTCTAAGTTGAAATTGATACCTTCAACCGTCATACTTCTGTATTGTCTTTCTGTCACAATGCCAACTACCTTGAAATTTTCATCTTTGGTATAAACTCCAAATTGACTCCCTGAAGCCTTTGAAATGTGATGTGATACATAGACACCTCCAGATTGAGCTGCAATACATGCATCATCTATGTTCTTCACGGCAACTTGAATCTTCTCTTCTGTAAGATCATCTTCATGTCCTTTAGGAAACATCTTCTTCTTTCCTTTTTCTTCGTTTATCACGGGGGTTGAACATCTTGGTTGTATATCTGGAACAATTTTTATTGATGTCCTGCTTGTAATCGGATAGATTGTATATCGATCCTTTGAAATCTTCACTAGATATGGTTCTGACTTCTCATCTCGCAGAATACCATATAATCTTCATTCTTTATAACTAAGAAGATGTATTGTCTGATTGTTAATTGGTATAGGTTCAACTTGTAACTTGATTTTCTTCTTCGAAGGTTCTCTAATAATAATTGAACTTCAGTTTTGAACAGGTATTGATTATTCGATAATCTTCATTTCAAATCCTTTTCGTTGATTGGTTGAGAAGGATTGTAAGGTACCAATTGGTCTTCAACTGTCTGAACCTTCTGTTGAACATCAGATGAAGAAACCTTTTTCTGACTAAGCTTCATCTTCTTTTGCTCTTCTGCAGGTTTGGAAGAAAGTTGTTGTTGTGGCTTCTTCCTCTCAAATACTAACTTCCTTTTTATCTCTGTCTCTCCAGATGATTTTTCTGATTGACTTTGCAAAGTAGAGACAATTAAGCTGGTAGGCTGCTGTCGTTTCTCTTGCCTCTTAGAATCTCTACCAAGAATCAGCTTTCTACTTCTTCTATTCTTATTGTCGTAAGGTCAATAATCTTAGTGACCTTCTTAACTGTTTGGATTCTTTTGATTTAAGTGTATCCGCCTTTCTCTTCAAAGATATTTGTTGTGATGATTGTCAAACCCGACTTTCCTCTCTCTGTAGAGTCGTCTTAGCTTATATTGGCACATCAGACGATTTTTTAGTCTTTTCTTTTAGAATGTTCTTTCTATCGATTGAGGTTTTGTTTTTCTTTCAGACGTAACATGTTCACTCCTGTAACGCCTTACTATAAGCTCCCCCTCAAACTTTGCTTTCGGTGTAGAACCTATATCCGCTTCAGCTTCAAACTTTATTTCGATTCTATTAATAGTAATGGCATTAATAATACTCTTCACATCCATCTTTACCCTGTTAACTCTATCAAGTAAGATTCTAGATTCTCTAAAGAGTCTTGTCAATAGCATATCGTAAGGTAAAGAGCTAGAATTTCCCTTAGACTTCATCATGTACTTCAAAATCTAGTACGGAAGATTAATGGGTTGGTGATTAAGTAGATGAAACAAACAATGTTCATTGTTCATTATCACCACATCCTTCGAGCCTATTCTTGGTAGAACATAGTGGAGAAGCAATGAATGTAGAACCCTAGCCTTCGAAACAAGAGTTGAAGCCTTTTTTATTCCTGGATCACTACTTCCATATAGTTGTCAATTGATGTGAGCTTTATCTACCCCACCTTGAGTAATCCATTTTTTATTATTAAAAAACTTTGCTCCAATACTTGTACACCCAATGGCCTTCTCGATAGAATCTTGTGTGACTATAACTGACAGCTCATCTACCACTGATATTAAGGTGTTGTCCACCACCTTTGTATTCTTCTGGAACTCATATATCTCATTTAAATAGGTCTTTTCACGAACGTTGAAGAAATTTTTTCAGCCAACTGCTTCAATTTCTGGTTCAATGTCCATCTGATTCTTCTTCAAATAAGTGAAATCAACGTGTCTCTCGTATATAAGAGATTGCTTCATTTTGATCTGTAACAAATAAAAACTAAACACACAAATGTATTTCGCTTAATGTAGTGAGGTTAGTATCTAAAAATAAGGACATGAAACGAAAAAAAACTTAAAGTTTAGAACAGAGTATTGAATTGTCTTTTTTGAGAGCACTAAACAAGTCAGTTTAAAAATTTTTCAAGAAAATTCTGAAGTAGAAGGTATTTTAGAATCTTGAGAAGATTTCCTTCTTATGCATACTCTTGAAAAGTTAGCGTTCATAACTTACCGTTACTATTTACTTGAAAACTTACGACTTTTTATCTTTTTCTTGTACGAATTGTCTGGGTCATGACATGTCAGACGAATGGTCATTCAGCATTACCATATTTAAGTTTTGTCTAATTTCCTTGAATCTATCTTCACACAAGGTTTAGTGACGATATCCGTCCATTGTTGATTCGTCTCAACAAATTGTAGACTGATGATTCCTCTCTGTACATAGTCTCATATAAAATGATACCTAACTTTAATATGCTTTGCCCTCAAGTGTTGTATTGGATTCTTTGATAGATTGATAACACTTGTGTTATCACAAAAGATTGGAATTTGATCTTCTTGTATAGAATAATCTTTTAACTAATACTTAATCTATAACATCTATGAACAATAACTTGCAGTTGACATATATTCAGCTTTTGCAGTAGATAGAGCAATTGAACTTTGCCTCTTGCTTGACCAAAAAATTAGATTATGACTAAGAAAGTGACAACCTCTACTTGTACTCTTTCTATCAATCCTATCTCTAGCATAATCAGTGTCACAGTAGCCAATTAACCTGAAATCTTTACATTTCTCATACATTAAATAAAGATCATTAGAGCCTACCAAGTATCTCAATATTCTTTTGACAGCAATATAATGAGATTCTCTAGGATCTGCTTGAAATCTTGCATACAAACAAATACTAAACAGTATATCAGGTCTGCTTGCAGTTAGGTAAAGTAAAGAACAAATAATTCTTTTGAAAAGGGTTTGGCCAACCTTCTTACCTACTTCATCCTTAGATAAAAGGATTGAAGGATGCATAGGAGTTGACATAGGTTTGACCTTCTCCATGTTATATTTGACTAACAGTTTTTTGATATATTTTTGTTGATGAATAAAAATCTTTTCTTCATTTGCTTAATTTGTAAACAAAGAAAGAATTTCAATTCACCCATCATACTCTTTTCAAATTCACTTTTTATAATATTTTCAAAACTAGAACATAACTTATTAGAAGTTGCAGCAAAAATAATATCATCTACATATATTTATACAACTATGAAATCATTTTTAATACATTTTTTAAACAAAGTCTTATCCACTTGACCTCTAATAAAGTCATTTCTAATCAACAATGAACTCAAACTATCATACCAAGCACGAGGTGCTTGTTTTAATCCATATAAAGCTTTATGAAGTCTATAGACATAGTCTAGTTTATCAGTATCTTCAAAACCAGGAGGTTGTTTTACATAAACTTCTTCTTCTATAAAACCATTCAAAAAGTCACTCTTCACATCCAATTGAAACAATTTTATATCATGAAAAATAGCTAGCTTCTAGTCTAGCTATAGGAGCGTAGGTTTCATTATAATCTATTCATTCTTGTTAATTATAGCCTTGAGCTACTAATCTAGCTTTGTTACGGTTTACTCTTCCTGATTCATCTAGTTTATTTTTGAATACCCATCTATTTCCTATGATAGACTTATTGGGTGGTCTAGGAACTAATGACCAAACTTTGTTCCTTGTAAATTGATTTAACTCCTCTTGCATGGCTAAAATCTATTCTTCATATTGAAGAGTTTCATCAATTTTCTTAGGTTCTAATTCAGAAACAAAAGCTACAATTACCTCTCTTCTAAATTTAAACCTAGTTCTTACTCCTTTTGATGTTTCTCCTATAATCAGGTTTTCTGGGTGAGAAGATTTGTACTTGCATTCTTTTCTAAGACTAAAGTTTTCATAAATTTCTTCTACCTTATTAGGTGGATCGTCTGGTGGTGGCATGTCTAAGTTATTGACTAAAGGAGCAGATAGAGTTTCATCATCAAAATCGTCTCTTCTATCTATATGAGAATCATCATCAAATTTAACATGCATAGATTCTTCAATAGATTTAGAAACAAGATTATAAACTTTTTAAGCTTTAGAAGTAATCAAATATCCTAGAAAAATTCCTGAATTGATCTTAGAATCAAACTTATTCAATTTTTCTTTTGCATTCAATATAGAGCATTTGCAATCAAAAGGATGGAAGTAAGATATATTTGGCTTTCTTCCTTTTCATAACTCATATGAAGTTTCATTTAAACTAGGTTGCAAAAATACTTTATTTTGAATACAACAAGCCATATTTATAGCTTCTGCCCAGAAGTACTTAGGAAGATTCATTTCACATAGAATAGTCCTTACCATTTTCTGAATCATTCTGTTCTTTCTTTCTATAACCCCATTCTGTTGTGGAGCTCTACGAATAATGAAATTATGGAAAATTTTATTCTCTTCACAAAACATTCTAAATTTTTTATTTGTAAATTCTCCACCATGATCACTCCTAATTCCAGTAATAGAAATTCCTTTTTCATTTTGTAAATTTTTGGATAGAACTTTAAAGTACTTAAGAGATTCACCTTTATGTGATAAAAACAATATCCAATAAAATCTAGTGAAGTCATCAACAATTACGAGACCATACTTCTTTCCGCCAAGACTTAATGTTCTAGTTGGACCAAACAAATCTATATGTAACAACATTAGAGGTCTAGATGAAGTTACAATATTTTTAGAGGAAAAAGATGTTTTAATTTCTTTCCCTTTTTGACAACTCTCACAAAAGAAATCTTTGTTAAAACTTATTTTTGGTAATCCTCTTACCAAATCATGTCTAACCAACTTGGAAATATGTTTAAAACTAACATGAACTAGCTTTTTATGCCAAACCAGTTTTTCCTCAACTATTGATATAAAACATGAAATATTTTGACTTTTCAAATCATCTAAATTAATCTTATAGAGATTATTTCATTTCTTGGCAAAAAAGAATTTGGAATCGTCCTTGTTTTTGACTATACAAGAATTTTGATTAAAGGATACTTCAAAACCATAACCATATAATTGGCTTACACTAATTAGATTATGCTTTAATCCTGTAACTAACAGAACATTATTAATAGACACAAATGAATCTTTACCAATTTTGCCAATTCCAACTATTTTGCCCTGCTGGTTGTCTCCAAATGTTATTGATCTTCCGTCCTTATTTTAGAGGTTTAGGAATATAGATCTTCTTCTTATCATGTGTCATGAGCATCCACTCTTTAAGTGCCATTAGTACTGGTTACTTTTTCTAAGAAAAGAGATCTGCAGTACATATTATGTCTTTCTTAGGTACCCATATTTTCTTAAGTCCTTTGAGGTCAAACTTACAATAATTCCTCAAATAATAAGAATCTTGCATTTTTTTTCTTTCTACTAGGAACAAAACTCTTATTATGAGGAACATTACTGTTAGTAAACCCTAAACCACTCTTTATCTTTTGAATGTCTATATTTTCCAATCATATCATTCATCCTTTTAGTACTTTCAGTAAATGTTGATAAATCTGCTGAAACACTATTAATCCTTTGTTTCAGTTGATTAATCTCCTCAGACCTATCTATAGTTACTTTCTTTTTCATATCGTCTACTTGTTTCTTAAGGTAGATGTTTTCTGTCTCTAACACTTCTGTGTTCATCAAGCTTTCAATAAATTTCATTTTCAGAATCCTATATTGATTTGATTTAGCAAGCTAATCTTCTAACAATTCCAAATATTCCTCTTAAAGATCATTAAAGTTAGAAGTTACCTCATTGTCACATTCTTTTTCAGCTACCAAGCATATATTTGCTTGTTCTGATGCTTCTGAACCAAAGTCAGATTCGGATGAGTCCAAATCTTCCCATGTTGCCATCATGTTCTTTTTTTTCTTTATTTTTCTTTTGTTTTCTTTTTAGCAATGGACATTCAAACTTGTAATGTCCTGGTTTGTTGCACTCGTAGGAAATGATAGATGTTTTCTCATTCTTGGCATCGTCTTTGCTATTCCTCTTAAAAGAAAAGTCTTTATTTCCTTTCGCTTTCTTTTTACTCATCCTCCTAATCTTTTTTGAAATGAAAGATAGTTCATCATCATCTTCAGTTGAATCTTGATCTGATTCACTGGCATCATCATTTTTTTCTTCAATCTTTAATGCTTTTGAAGATGTGCTTCTATTTTTTTGGTTCTTTTGATTCTTCCGACCAGCCTTTAATGCGATAGACGTATCTCTTCTAGGTTTATTTTTTGCATCAAGCTCTACTTCTTATATCTTCAGTGAACCAAGCAATTCATCTAACTTTAGCTTGCTTAAGTCCTAAGCCTCGTGTATTACTGCAACCTTGGGTCTCCATCTTTTAGGTAGACTTCGAAGAATCTTTCTAACATGATCTTTGTTATCGTAGATTCTCCCAAGAGCTTTAAGTCCATTAATAATTGTTTGAAATCGTCCAAACATCTTATCAATAGTCTCCTCATCTTTCATTTTGAACAGCTCTTACGAATGAACGAGAATACTGATCATGGATTCCTTCACTTGATTTGTACGTTCATGTGTAATGGCTAATGTATCCCACATCTCCTTTGCAGATACACATCCATGTACCTTGTCACATTCACTTCTGCTTAAGGCATAACTTAGAAAGAACTTGGCCTTTGAATTCAACTGAAATCGAGCTTTCTGATAGGTTAACCATTTACCATGAGAGATGATACTGCCTTCATCATCTGTTGGCGTATATGGACCAATCTCGATGATATCTCAAAGATCAATATATGTGGATTCCATGAAAAGTCGCATCCTATCCTTCAAATAATGATAATCCTCACCATTGAATGCAGGAGGTCTTGTGACTGAGGCACCTTTAGCTATGAAAACATGTGATGGACCCATAGATCTTTTCCCTCACTTTGTGAAAGTGTTTCTTGGAAACCACACTCTGATACCAACTGAAGTAAATCACTTGTTAATAGAGAAATCTGATATGATATGTAAACTACACAAAAAAGGGGGTTGAATTGTGTAATTTTTTTTGAAAATATTAATCTTTTGAGACTTCTTGAATTTCTTTACAAAAATTCAAATGATTACTA
>JANZLF010000222.1:14510344-14531872 GCA_026546835.1 Erythroxylum foetidum
AGGACTCCAGAAATGAGGCTCATATGTTATGATATCAAAGCATAAAGATGAATAAAAAATGGTTAAGGATATTTAATTGGAACACGCCTACGTTTATGGTTCAAGGGTTGGACTCTGAAAACGGGGTCCAACAATAAAAGGGCAAGAGTTGTTGTAGTTTAAGATAATTCTAATGAAGAGGATAGAAGAGGTAGTGATGTTTTTACTGTGAGCAATTCTCATTCTGTAAATTGATAGGTAATAAACACTAACGTGTCTTATCGTATAACTTTAAATAAGGACTAATTTTGTTTCTTCAAAAATGGAATGGTACTATTAGATATGATGATAGAGAGTGTGATGTCAAAGGTAGTGGTTCAATGCAAATCAAAATGCATGATAAAATAATTAAAACAATAAATCCCTAATATGTTTTTTAGCTTCTAAAAATTCTAATTTCTATAAGTATGCTTTTTTAATGATGGGCAGTTTAAGATAGTAAAGGGTGCATTGACTATGATAAAATAAAATTTACAGCATGGATTCTATGTCTTAATGGGAAAACAATAATAAGATTAATGATTGTTTCTCAATCTTCAGGATAAATTGATGATAGTATTATAGTATGGTACAGTTTAATAAATCATAATAGTGAGTAAAAGATAAAGAAACTTCATAAGAGGAGCTTGTTCAAGGATGATAAACAAAAGAACATAGAATTATACAAATTTCATATACTTGATAAAAAGTCTAGGGTAACCTTCAAAAATATAGTGTTTAGAGAGCGACATATATTGGGGAAAATATATATAAATGATATGTCATGGTCAATAATGAGCAATAATATTCAAAGGTGGTATAAGTGATACTAGAAAAGCCTGGAATAGATATCACAGAGGTTAGAAATTCTAGTTCAAAAGATAGAATAATGTCAGGAAGAAACTATCAATAAGATATGGCCAAGGATAGAGTGAAATGGATCATCAACAAACCATAGATATATAATTGGAGAGACTCAGTCACATATGTTCTTACCATCAGTAATAAGGATACAACTATCTTTCAGGGGAATATGAAAAGATAGATGAATGAAGGGTGTGGTGAAGGATGTGAGATTTTACAAGATAAAAAAAGTGATCGTATTTGATCAGATCTTGTTAAAAAAAAATCAGACTTTAGAGGATACAATTGAAAGGTTGATAAAATTGTTGCCAACATAAAAGTTCAAGTATAACTTGGACTTTAGGGGCATGTATAGCGGAGAGTAATTCTTAGTTAGACATTGCAAAATTCAAATCAAGGTAAGATTTTGTGAGATATGCCTTGAATTATTGGTAAATAATAAAATTTCATAAGCTAATTGGTATTGAACAGGGAAGTTGAACTAGCACCAATCTCGTATTGGCTAGAAAGATTTCCAAGTCAGAATTAAATTGACCATGTTGTCAAGTGTGGGAAAGACATTAAATCAATTTCGAAGGATGAGCAGAAATATAGTTTCAATGTCGTTAAGCATTTATGAAAATAGAGTTCCGATGATTTTAGAATTATGTAAAAATAAAGTTATGATGTATTTAAACTTCTTAAATTTAACCATAGGCTATAAATATCTTAATAAGAATTGTGTAAGGTAGAATTTATAGAATATTGAGAAAATTGTTGCCATCTAACCTTCTTGTGTTGTCCTTTTAACAGTGAAAAAAAGAGTTAATTTTTTACATATAAACGTAGATTATATAATTAGTCGAATCACAAAAATTCTTATTTTTTACTTTATGTATTTTTATATGGTTTTTGCTTGCGCTACAATTGACATTTGAATAATTGATATCTCAAGAAATTACTTATGGCGTTGATGTGCATGTTAATACACAAAAATTGTTTATGCGCAACAGGCATTAAGTGTCACTTGCAGGCCAATTACAAGTACAAGATGATTGGACTAGGGTCCAGTTCTGGAATGATCACATATATATATTCGGGCTCTCCGTCGAATGTGGCTATTGAACTGCATTAATAACTAGCCCATTAAAATCTGACACGACAACACGGAGAAGTCCTTGGTTTTTACTTCTTTCTGTCGAGGCCAACCGCTCCAGTTAACTGCTAATGTTCATATCTATATTATTATCATGCGTAAAGAAATCTAAAGTCGTGGTGCAACACGTCGTATAGATCCTTCAAAAGAAAATGATGTCACGCGCGTCGTGTCGAAGCATGTCACCGGAAAGTGAAAAATTGTGGTCGCCAGAGAGACAGAGCAAAGTGGACGACAAAAGTGGTTATATACATGATTCATCAACAACCTAAAAAAGCACGAATCATAAAACCAAATTACTTTTAAAAGTCGCTAGGGGAGGAGACCCCACCAAATTCCTACATGAAACCAATGGATTTGATATTAATCATGATTTACCTTATAATTTCAATCTCTATGATTGTAGTCTGCATGATCTCCAGCATTAATCATTCTCTAATGTCAGTTCCAGGAGGATTCATAACATGGCTTCCCATTATTTTTCAGTGAGCATTTTCCTTTCCCCTCCTGAAGATGTCGGGCCTTTGTCGCACACATTCGCCCATCCACGTGCGGTGGGCCATAAATCCTCTTCCTTTTTAATATGCTATGCTTTTTCCTTCTACACGCCACCACAATTTGGTTGGCAAAATTACAATATAACTTTGTCAGGCTGGAAAACTGAAATTAAAATTTATCGATATTCTTTAATCCATAAGATCGAATTGATAATAGTAGTTCAACATTTGCCACGTCATTCAGTAAAAGATAGGAGCATTGTTTTTATGCTTTGTAACATAGAAGCTTTTTTTTTAATATACAAGAGGAATTACAAAACTACATCAACACTCTCTAAAACACGGTCCTGCGCATCTCTGCGAATAAATTCTTGAACGCCAAAAGGGAGCTCTTAGAGGATTTGAATGCCCGGTCGTAAGTAACCTGGGAAGCGAACAAGACTGTTGACACACTAGTTCTCTTCTCGAAAAACATTGCTGAAGTTGAGTCGTCCAATTTCGATGCAAGAGTTGATGTATACTTAACACCAAAAAAGAAACCTTGGTCAAAACGGTGGGGGATCTAAAAGAAGATTAATAACTTTGAGAGAGTCCACTTCGACCACTACCTATCAAAAACTCAGGTTCTAAGCTAGTTGGAAATCGGAGTACACTCCCCATAAGCGACTCAGTTGTTTTTCTTTTGTTATTAGAGGGGAGTATATTGATGATTTGGCTTCTTCCTTACAAAAGTTAGGCTTATCTTTATTGTGTAGACTGAAATATTTCTTTCCGGTTAGCCCAAAGAACCTGGAATCCGTCTTGTCCGGAACGAATCCTTCCTTGTCCACATCAACATGTCAGTAGAAGATTTCTACACTAGAAAAAAGAAAAGATTTAGATCTGATGGGAAAAATCAATTTCAATGTTAAAGAACGGCACAATGTATCGACAAAAAGATGGTAGGAAGGCATCAAGCGAACAATAAGGATTCCTCATATACGGGCTAAGTATGTGTAGGCAATTAATTAAGGAGGCTTGGCTTTGTCCCCTAGTTTTCAAGCAATAAGCAAAGAGAACGCCCTCTAAATCAAAAGATACCAAATGGACCACACACCAATAACGATACCTTTTGCTGTTGTACCCTTCTTTGTCAACGGAAAGAGAGCAGCAACTTTGGGTATAAGATAGTCGATTAGAAAAATGATTAGAGTGGAGGTAAAGAAAGTCCAAATGTGCTGCAGTGTTAGAGCAAAGGATGCTAGATTTGGAAGACAATAATAAAGTTGGGTTATGTCTAATCCTACTTGATTAGGGACAAAGAAAACGAACCTTAAGGATTGGAGGGGAATTTGGCCGGCAATATCAATCAGCATTCACATGTAAACTAACCACACAAATTTTAAAATTGGGTTGGATGAGATTTCGGTATAAACTCCCTCCAATCCAATGGGAAAGCCTGCAAGCTTAGCTACTGGTTCCTTGTTTCAAAAGGTTGATCCCCAACTTCAAGGGCCCCCAGTCGCAGGCCCGACCACCGCTGGAGGACTTAGCTATTCCTGTTGGCTATCAATGGGAATCTACCCCACCCCCTATACTACATGGAGTGGCAATCCGACGAAGGCCTAGCCATGTACAATGAGTTTTCGTACTAGATTAAACACCTCCTTCATCGGTGCATCCCTATTATTATATTCTCCAATATATATTATCTTTGTTTCACTTCAGTTTCCTTTGAAGATTCTTCAAGTTAGAAACTACTGTGTTTGTAGAATCTTCAGTTTCCTTTCTGGGGTCTTGGTCAATCAAAGAGAGCCCAATCGAGCATCCGGCTTGACCCAGCAACAATGGATTTATTCACACCAGTATTGAAAACATTTCTGCCCTTTAGTATTATCAAAAGTTTGGAAACATCTTTTCCTTTCAGTACATCTAAACGTTTGCAAATGTCATCATCCATTCTGGCGTTTTATATATATGTGTGCTATCTTGAATTATAATATTTGGGGAAGTACGCTTCAAACTTTCGAGTAAAACCTAAATAGTTTTATCAGCAATGCTTTCTGAATCAACTAAACAGGCACAAAAACGTATGATTGATTCCATTCTACAAGATTTTTAAACGTGAGAGAATTGTGAATTCTTTTCAATTACATATTGCATGTGGGTGTCTTAGATGTAATTTCTATAATAATAAAACTGCATATTATCAAACTTTTCTCGCTTTAGCGAGACTTCAATTGAGTATTAATGACGATGGTATGAATCGTTTTGTGATTTTATATAATTTATCATAAACATATCAGCTAATGTTTATATATAATTTAAAAATTATTTAATTCACATTTAAAAATAGTGACTATGAATTTACCAACAACAAATTTATATTTTGAAACAAGAGTTTGGCATATGTATAGTCAAATCTTAACGTAAACTTTAGCTCTGAAAAAAGTACGATGGGAGATCTTCCAAATATGTGAAGTAGAATGTATCAGATCAATCTCTTTACATGCTCGTTTATCTAACAAGAAAGTTGAAATTTTATTCAAAAGATAAATCACTTTCTTTGTTTCATGAATCAATTAATTATGACAATTCCCCCTACCCAAAAATACCATTTTCATTATCGCAGCTTCGTAGTAGAATAAGGTAAAAGACCCATAAAGTAATAATTAAAACATTTTTTCAACGAGTCAGCTTGTGGTAAGAGCTTAAAGACAGCCATCTTTTAACAAAGAGAAGATGTATTCAGATTCCTTGTGATTTTTCTGCTGCTCTAAGGCTATGTTGTTTAGAGGTGAGCATTCGGATAATTCGAGTCTAATTTTACTGTTCGAGTCTTGCCTGAATTATCCGAAGTTTTTTTCATCTTACCTGGTTCGCACCCGAAATTTCATTACCCAAACTGAATTACTCGAAATTTTGTTTGGGTAAAGCCCGAATTACCGAAAATTTTATTTGGTTCTTTTTCAAAAATTACACAAAATAACTAAATACTTGAATTACATTTTCATATCTCAACAAATAGTTGAATTCACTAATAATATAACCAAATATTTCAATTAACTAATATAATTAATCTGTTAATTCTACAAGAAAAATATCGAAATATATTTTCATATTTTTTAAACATAATTCGGATAATCGGGTCGGCCTGAATTTTTTTGGAGTTACCCGTCCCGGCCTGAAAATAATTCGGGTAATACCCGTCCATGCCTGAATTACCCGAAATTTAACATTTTCTTACCTGAATTAATTCGAGCCGGGTTGGATAATCAAGCCAGTCCGAATAATGCTCACTCCTACCGTTGTCCAGCACTTGAGTGATGGAGCCACAGATAAACTGGAAATGGTCATTCATAATCACGAATTAGTCCAACAAACTCCGGAAAGGGCAGCAAGTAACCTTGCGCTCAAAAGGTTGGAATCGCACACCTCAGATGCCCCACACACTGACCCGACAAAATAATGAGGAGATAAATTATAGTTTGATCTTACTTTTAATTTTTCAGAAAGGTGACTCAGTATCCGGTGCACACAAAGAACTACTACATTGGATGACTCCTATTACTGTCGTCGGAACTTAAACCTGAAACCTTACATTCAATTTCATTTCTGATAATTAATTGAGCTAATCGTGCGAACCGAAAGTAAATAACCTGACATGAGTGACTTGTGGAACAATATATCACCTTAATTTTGTTTTTAAAAATCTTGAACTTACATTACGTTGGATATAGATTAAATGAGTAACATGAAATGAGTGATTTAATACTTCTAACAAAATCTTAAATGTATATCATATTCAATGTTTTCATCACATTTTTATTAGAAAATTTTGGCCCGATTATTTATTTTTTAATCACTTTTTTTCCAATCATTATCTCGAAGATTAATCGGTTTGTGGTTAAACTCATTGAAAATTAGTAAATTGATCTTAATTTTTTCCTTAAATCTATCTATAGTATAAATATGTCATTTAAAAATAACTTAAGTTTAAATATGATAATTTACATTTTCATCAACTTTAACCTCATTAAGTGTTAAAAAATGGAATTTTCTCATAATTTAAGTATTTTAAAAATTAATCTTTAATTTCTTAAAAAATCTTCATAATTTTTTAATGCTATTGTTAAAAATTAATGCAAATATATTGACCAATTAAATGTTAGACAATTCATGAACTGATCTCTTAAAGTTTAATCAGTTCGTGTCTAATTTAAAAGTTATAATATTTGATTAATCAATATATAATATTCATGTTAAGTATATTTTTTATATGTAATGTTCATTTTACACATTTTGTTGTTATTTAAAAAATTAAAGCAAGAGATTTTTTTGAAAATTACAAACCATAAAAGATCTTTTTTAAATAAATTACTTATCCTACAAGGATCCCTTTGCTTTTTCTCGCCAAACTAATAAACCTAATGATAATGATTGAATGAATGAAAAGAAAATCTGGTTTGTAAATTGTGGTTATTTCTTATACTTTCTTCCATGTTATAGGAGATCGTGCAGGGATTTGATGTACCCATCCATCGGCGTTGTCACGTTGAAACTCTCTTCCACAGTCATTGTCCCTCTGAGCAATTTAAGTGGAACCTCACGTGTAATGCCTGTCATACCCATTCGTGTGACTGTGGACTGTGGAGATTATGAGATATTGGAAATTGCACACAAAAACATGACAAAAGCAAGTACATTTTTGTCACACGTGCGACCCAGACCTCGTGTCTCGTGGCTGACCATTTCTTTTGAGTACTCCCAACGTCACTGTCCTGTCTATCGACTGATGATGTCAGCGAGCGAAAACTTGATGCTGCTCGTAGCCTTATCAAACTACACTTTGTATGTAGTTTGGTTACTGGGTAAATTAAAAGGACGACATTTTATATATGTTTCTCCATTTACCGTTCTTCCCTTAATTTTTAATCACAGTTTCCTTTTTCATGCTGTGTTAGTTGAAGAACTCGTATTCTCGTTTTTTGTTGTATTAAGAAATACGGGAATTTTATAATTTATTTGATTAGAAGATTATATATGGAGGCCGAGGACATCCGATGGACCCCAACAAAACCTTAATATCTAAGAAAATGCCAAAGAAGACGGACGTTGAATCTATCTGTACAGATTTTGCACGACACAGAGAGGCCAGGAAGGAAAATATGAAACGCAAGGTGGATGACATACATTTATAGAATTATTAGAATCGCATAATTTTTTAAAATTTATACTATTTGAGGAGAAGATTGGTGCTACTACTGTATATAGAATTAGATTATCATTCTCTGGATCTTATAATAATTTTCACTACATTAAATTAAGAGATGTGCAGACATTTTATATTCTAACATTTATTTTCAAGTTATTTTGTCCGCTGAATTCTATCTTTAGAACCAATTGATAACGGCTAATTCATGCCCAAATCTAACATAAAAACATAAATCCAATTTGAACGAACTAGTTTAGTGGAGAATCGGTCTTTAATTCTGAAAGTTATGCAGGAGTTTAAATGCAACAGTTGAATTAAAACTATTGGTTATGCAATAATATAGAACGAAAACGATTCAGAGTTTTGATCTTGTTATGAAGATAAAAGAATTGAAACTTAATATTATGTTTAGAAACTACAAAACGAAGGAAAGATCATACATAGAAGAAACAAGTATTGAGAATATAAGTGATTCTTTTGTGAGTATGTATATTTTGCAAACATAAGAATTTGACTAGCTACGTACATGTTTTTTTAATTAAATTTATATAGTACACGATATTTTAATTGATAAGGGGATTGAGGTGCATGTTTAGAAACAATCTCTCTTAATCCATGGTAAAATTAATGATGATTTTAACTATATATAATCAATCCTAAAATATTTGGCAAATGGATAATATAAAGTTAATGAACCCAGAAAAACGTGGCGTGTATGTTGCAAGCTAATGCAATTATTAGAAAAGAAGGGGAAAGATAAAACAGAAAGTGGGATAATCAAACGAAATGAATTTGTTTTGGTCCCCTTTATACAGTGGAGTTAAATAGGATGTAAGATTTGATAAGATCGTGTGGTCCTTTAACAACCTTTAATAATAGGGGCACAATAATTTTTTTAAAAAATGATTTCAATTGAATGTGGACCTTACCCCTAAACTGATATGAAGAAGTAAATTGTTAAAAAGGTCTGCAAATTCAATTAAACAGTAATTTGTTGCTAAAACAAAATATTAAAAAATGAAATTTTGTATTTATTTTTGTTTTTTTATCAACATTGGTTGAAAAAGAAACTCAATCAACCAGAAACAGAAAATGAAGATAAGAGCATGAAAATAATTAGTCAAATGTACAACAATATATCCTTTAATGACAACTTGATGTGGAATAATATTCATATATGAACGGCTTTCAGGTCTTGGTTAACTTCTGAAATTAGGTTTATTATTAATGGAAAGCCTGTAGGATCTCTGGCTAATGTGAGTTTACAATATATTGTCGGCAGGGCAATGCCAATGGGAGTCTAGCTGCTGGTACCAAACCTAATGTGTAGTATATACTTTGTCCCTACCCATATGAAGGAAGTAATCCTCGTGGCCTAGGCTGAGGAAGTAATGGAGGTGGCTTAGCCTTTCCCATTTTCGATGACAAACACCTTTCACTTATCACGTAAAGGAAGGCATCAAAGAGAGCACGGAAGTGTACCAATTCGGCTTCTCATTCATTGCCCGTTTGACAAATTGGATTCACACTATTAATTAAAATGTCGCGTAGGCAAAAAGCAGTCTTCCAGAATGACCAGAAAAAAGATGCTCCGATCTTCCCGCAGGAATGAAATCAAATGGCATTTTGGGTTTGTTATTAATATTATCATGTAGAGTCCACAGAGGAGTGCGGAGATAATTAAGTATCATAGGAACGCTTGTTTTTCTTAATAAATGAAGTAAAATTGAATGCATGTCATTTTAAATCTATCATCGAATGCAATACAGTCAAAATCAACGGTTGAACGGCGCATATTTGTGGTGGAATCGTTGGAGGGGTTCGTTTTCATTGTGGTCGGAGCAATTTTGGTTTTTGTGGCGAACATTATTTCGTCAAGAGAATAGATTTTGTATCCAGGCAGACGTGGGTCATATGTAAACAACAAAAGGACATATTTCTTGGAATTTTTCTGCCTTTGTCCATGGTGCCTACTTTTTTGTAAATGAAATAATTAAGAATCAGAATTAGAAAGGAGAACAGGGATGAGTTTACAAACTGTTTATGTTTCTAATCTGGGATTAGAAATCTGATATCTGGATCACTAACATGATAAACGTGTAGCTAATTAATAGTTGCACTTCCAATCCGTATGGGCTACTTTTAATAATCTCAATTAAAAATAAGGGTTGGATTCATCTAATCCACCAAGCATTAGCAGGGTTTTGTTGACACAGAAACTATCTTAATCCAATTCTTACTAAAGTTTGAGGACCGAGCCACTACACTAAACATTCTGTCTTAATCCCGCAGATCTGGTTTATTATCTGTCTCAAAAGATCTAACCAACCTATAAGCCTATTAAGATAAACGCCTGAAGAATGTTAGGATCATGGGGTTCATAATTAGTGGGTGTTTAAGATTGGTGTTTTAGATGTGGTTACTTGTGAGTTAAATTCCACAGCCACATGACCTTTTTTTATTTTATTTTTTGGATTCGAGGAAACTCTGTAGGCGGGCCAAACGGGCACACTTTTCTAAAGGCTTAATTGACGCACCACCCCATAGGCGGATCAAGCGCGCGCACCTCATCATTGAGGGTCCAACTAGTTCTCCATCTGCAGGTAAAATCCCGGCTGCCCTAGGCTCTTACAAGAGGGGCTAGCATGGAATCGAACTTGAGACCTAACCAAAGTCAAGCTCCGCTCTCAACCATCGAGCCACACCCATTGAAGGCACAGCCGCATGACACCATCGTCTCAATAAGTAGAGAAACTTACAAATTTTGGGAACAATTCTTGAATTACCTGAAATACAAAGATTCTTAATTTTAAATGAAATTTAGAATTGTCTAATAATACGCAACTTCATTACGAGAGATAAAAGGAATTGAATCAATTTAAGCTTTACAAAGTATAATTCATGAGATAAAAAATTTCATAATTCAATTAAGACTCTTGAAAAATTAATTAGAAATTGAAAATCACAAAATTAAATTATGTATACTTAATTATTATTGGATAAATCTAATTATACAGCAGAATAAAACTCTTATGATAAAGACTATATTGGTATGAAATAATACAAGTATAAACCGAAATATTTAAGACAGATGTATAAAACTTTTATAATTTTACAGTACAATTACTAAATGTTGATTTATGTTATGTACTTCAAATGAGATTAATTTAATATCCATTTTAATTTATAAGAGATTTGTTTAGTCGTTACCTTTTAATTTAACAAACTTCTTATGAGCATGTTTGGAGCGCTATAGGGACCATGTGGATGAACATGCTCAAAATGCAAAATTAAGAGGTCTATATAATTGCCTCGTACACCTCTCATCATACGGATTCACGTGGCTGGTTGAAATGCATTATCTTTTTCATGGAAGCTTCATCCAAGCTGGATGATGGTAGATAAGCTTAATTTTCTGATAACATTTGAACTAATAATGACAATAGAAAGGATGGGTCGGAGAGATTTTTGGGCAGAATCTTAATCGCTAGAAGACAATAATTAATTAAAAAAAAGGAAACTTAACATTCCCCACTCACTTCTTTAATGGAGATGGAATGGAGCTGGACGTGGGAGTGGGACACATGGGCACATGCATTATGACATTCTATCTGCTTTAAACCTCAATTAGCACAAAGTACCCTTTTGTTTGTTATTGTCCCCTTTTCTTAATTTTAATAGGATTCCATCAGTATCCAATTTGTTTACAAATTAATTATGAGTGATATGCCATTAAATCAATCTTAGGCTCTCTCATACGACTTCTGGTAATTTACTGATCAAGATTGTACATAATTTCACAAGTTTTGTTTCAGCAGGACCGACCATTAGTCATTATAAATCAAATTGAAACCTGCGAAAATAGATCAGCACTAATAACAGCATTTGAAAAGCATTATGGGGTGAACTTCCACGATTTGTGATTGCAGGAAGTGCCTTTATTGTAATTAAACAGGGTGTGGACCAAGGGTACGTATGATGGTGATGAACAAGAAAAAAAATAAAAAAAAAGTTAAAAAGAAGGAAAAAGGGTTTGGAAAGTGAGAGCATGTTCGGTGTTCCTCTGTATACTTGCTTTTGCCAATACGAATAATTCTTTAATTTCGTTCGAAATATAAAAATGGCTAGAATAAAAAAATTAGTATTTTCTATAATAAATGTTTATTTATTTATTTTTAGCTTAGTTTATGTATATTTAAGGACAAGTTAGTCAATTATGTGTTATCCTCTATTTTTAACTAAAAGCAAACGATTTTAAGAAAACTTTCTCACAATCTTCAAATTAACTCAACTATGCTTAGATTTAACATTCTTTTTTGGAAATTAGACTTAGCATTTGGATGCTTGACGATATAGTTTGAGCTGTACAACTCTAACCCTATAAGAGGCACATTTATATTTGAATAAATTAAAAATTTTGACTGAAAGTTATCTTTTCTTTTAGACTTTTTATTTTAATGAAATAGAGGTACTATTATAACATGTGTTAAAATTTCTATTTTATGAGCATCTCAATAAAAATTCAAAATGATTATATTTTTTATGAAAATATTTTTCATATAATTTAATAATGTGAAAATTTTTAAGTACATAAATATTTATATAATTTCTGTAATTATACATAATTTAATAGACTAAAATAATTTTTTTTTAAAAATAATGATGGTGTAGGATGTAACTACTAAATAAATACACTCTCTTTTCAAGAATCTATAAAGTTATGTTTTTGCGAAATTTCTCTTTTAAACTTATAGTTATCGGAAAAAAGCAAATAAATAAATAAATAATAAAGAGAGAGATGAGAACAGATTGGCGTCAGATGTCAAAAATATCAGACATTTATTTCACCTTTCAACAAGGTCCCGTTGCGTTGCCCCAACCACACTTCCCTTGATAGATTTCTTATCAGATACCCCTCGTGTGCTCTCTCTTCCCTCCATTAATGCACTTTCCTACTTCACTCTTCAAACCCACAACCCTCTTCTCTTTGTCCCTATGCTTCTACTTCTCTTTATATATACACATGTACATGTATCCGTAAACATATACACGTGCATACAACCCTTTCTCACTCACCCCTCTTCACACTTCGTTTAGATTTTCCCATGGAAACTCTTGCTTATTTCCTTTTATCCTTTTGTTTGTCGGCGTTTATATATGTATTCTATCGCCGTTCACGTTACCGGGGACTCAGGATACCGCCGGGAAGCCTTGGTCTGCCGTTGATCGGCGAGACTCTTCAGCTGATATCTGCTTACAAGAGCGAAAACCCTGAACCCTTCATGGACGAGAGGATTAAGCGTTTCGGCTTGGTTTTTACTTCCCACGTGTTGGGTGAACCCACCGTGTTTTCGGCTGATCCGGAGACCAACCGCTTCATCTTGCAAAATGAAGGCAGGTTGTTTGATTGTGACTACCCGAGCTCCATATCCAACTTGCTTGGAAAGCATTCGTTGTTGTTAATGAAGGGTGCTCTTCACAAACGAATGCATTCTTTAACCATGAGTTTCGCTAACTATTCCATTATTAAGGACCATCTTTTGGTTCACATGGACCGACTCATCCGGTTCAACCTGAACTCCTGGTCAGACCGGGTCTTCCTCTTGGACGAGGCCAAGAAGGTACTTCTATTTGCACCACTCACCGTCCCATATTTGAAGCTCTAGTCATGCTGAGTTAACTCGGAGGTGGCTCGTCCGAGTTACAAACTCATTACACCATGGAAATGGTGGTGGGTCTGACTCAGAATTCCACGCCGAGTGGGTGTGGCATTAATTAAATGATTTGATTAATGACCCTTTAATTAATTGTCGTTACTTGGTTTGATGGTGTCGGGTTACTGTCATCTCTTTAGTCTCTTCCGTTAAACATGTGTGATCTTATTATGACAACTCACGTTGTAAGCTTTCTGTTGGGTTCTATTAAATGTTTTTAGGAGAACTTAACTAATGTAATTTTGTGTGTTTTTGGGGTTTGGTGGTGACCGGTGATGTTCTAAGCAGATAACGTTCGACTTAACAATGAAGCAGTTGATGAGCGTGGATCCAGGTGAATGGACTGAGAGCTTAAGGAAGGAGTATATTCTTCTCATCGACGGATTTTTCACTGTTCCCTTCTTCTCCACCACCTATCGCCGTGCCATTAAAGTGAATAAGTCTAGCTCTTTCAGTCTCTGTTTATCGTTTCTCTTCACGTTTGTGTATGAATAAAAAATCTTTGAGTTGATGGTTGTAGGCAAGAACTAAGGTGGCGGAGGCTTTGGGGTTGGTGGTGAGGGAAAGGAGAAAAGAAGGTGAAGTCGGAATGGGAAAGAAGGACATGTTAGCAGCGCTTTTGGGGGCGGAAGACGGCTTCTCCGACGACCAAATTGTTGACTTCTTCGTGGCTTTGCTTGTAGCCGGTTACGAGACTACATCTATTATTATGACTCTCGCCGTCAAGTTCTTAACCGAGAACCCACTAGCTTTAGCCCAGGTTAAGGTAAGAGTCGTTTTCTATCAATACATAACATATTATTATATGGACATAACTTCATTCGCTTAACTCGTTATTTTAATCTTCTATTTGGGTTGCTGGTGGATGGGTTTGGGAAAGAAAAAAGATGAGTGGTGGCCTGGTGGGGACTCAAATTCCTATGATTATCCTGGTTGGCCTCAATTTCTCTTGTAGGATTATGTATATTCTCAGCCATTCAGATTGGGTGGTGGGATAAAGAGTTCACTCAAAAAAGAAGATAGAATGATGATAAATACCATTTGCAGCAAACGAACCAAAAGCCACACAAAAACCCCCCCATGTTCTTTCTCCTTGATGCCTTAGTTTCTTTTAGGTGGAATGTGATATGTGTGGTCGGCTATAGCTGGATTTTAACTAATCAGTCGTTGTCCCAGACTACATGTAGTATAGTATTTTAACTAATCAGTTGTTGTCCCAGACTACATTTAGTATAGTATTTTAACTAATCAGTTGTTGTCCCAGACTACATGTAGTATAGTATAATAGTAATCCTTTTCCTATGGTTAGGGTTTGAACCTCGAAAAATATTACGTTAGATCTTTGTTTCAGTCTGATTTATAGGCTTAAGATATACATATAATACAACTGATCATCTCCACTTTGATTTTTTCAAATCAAACCAATTATATTATTTATGACTTGCTTCGTATCTTTTAACACTATTATTGTTAAGCTCATCTAATATTTATTTGGGATATGACCTTCGTCTCTTCCTTAGGTCTAAAGTATTGATTGGGGGATTTTGGAAGGTAAAGGGAAAGGTCAAAGTAGAAAACAGCATTCGTTTTACTAACGGGACAAAATGATAGCTTCCCGAACTGCACGCCTTGTTATGCTGAGAATACTTCTCTTACTGTCTGAGTCCTCAGTCCCACCAAGTCACAGTCTTTTGACCAAATTGTCTTTTCCCAAAATGACCCAAACACCCTTTCACCACCATGGCATGGGTTAACTCCTCTCAGTCTCAGATAGTAGCGGTTTGTCCAAGTCCATTTCCGTGGGGCGGAAACGCTGTTGGGTGCTGATTTCCAGGAGCCCTATCAGACGGTGTAAATGTTAAAGCAAGAGTGACATCAAAAAGTCTAGCAAATTTTGGCTGAGACCCTTTTGGGATTCCTAGGACCCAGATTGTTTTTCCATTCAATGGTTAAACTGGCCACCGTTGGATCTGGCAGGACCATTTGTAGGGCTTGATGTTTAGGAGCATTTAATGGGCTGGAATTTTTTTTGTCTACTTTTACTTTGGATCAGATTTTGCCCTGTAACCCTATGCTTGAGGCCCATAGGCCACCTTGGAAAGTTAATGAGGCTCTGAAAAACACTGCTCTAGCCTGCAAGAAGATAAAAAGAGGTGTGTTTAGGGTCTCGGCATTGATGCTCATGTTTTGATGTGGCAGGAGGAGCACGATCAGATTAGATTAAAGAAGGGTGAGAGTGAGGCTATTGAGTGGAGCGAGTACAAGTCAATGCACTTCACTCAGTGTGTAAGTGAGGCTCTCCCTAGCTATTTTCTATGATGACGTTTCTTCTTTTGATCTTCACTATGATTTTCAGGTTATTAATGAGACTTTGCGAATGGCAAACATAATTGGTGGGATATTTAGACGAGCAATGACAGACATCAATATAAAAGGTAACGTCAAGTGGACAACTTACAGTGATCGATTTACGTAAGTCAACTAAAATATATCGTTTGCAATCAAAAAACCAATTAGGTTACACAATTCCTAAGGGATGGAAGGTTTTTGCATCATTCCGAGCCGTGCATCTGGACAACGACCATTTTAAGGACGCTCGAACTTTCAATCCCTGGAGATGGCAGGTAAAATATAACTCTTCAAACACCCATAAATCTACCGTCATATTCAATAAAAAAAGATTCCTGTCTGTCTCTGTGGCTGTGAAACAGAACTCATCGGGAACATGTCCACCAAATGTGTTCACTCCATTTGGCGGAGGACCAAGGTTATGCCCAGGATATGAGCTTGCTAGAGTAGAGCTTTCCGTTTTCATCCATTACGTAGTTACACATGTGAGGTAAAATGTCCAAATTATTCTTCCATAACAAAGAGGTCATATCATGAAGCTTACTTGGGCTTTGGATTTTGTTGACAGCTGGGTTCCTGCAGAAAAGGATAAGCTTATTTACTTCCCGACGACCAGGACGCTGAAGCGATACCCCATCATCGTTTGTCCGCGTAATCGTGCACAAGACAACTAGAAAGTTAGAGCCAGCAAGAGAGAGTAGAGAAAAGCATGTAATCGTTCCTTATGTTGGACCAGAAATAAAAGAGAGGTAGGATTATGTAATATGGTGAGATCATTAGCATTGACAGTTAAAATCCCCCCCAAAAAAAAAGGAACGAAAAGGAGGAATCCGTGTCCATGGACCATGATCCTCCAACCTGGAACCTTGCAACATGCATTTCCCCTCTCATGTGGTATCACTTACGGAAAGAGAGGTGTACACAAGTTCAAAAGGAGAGGCATTCTATTATCACATCTATTAAAGCAATTACCAAATCGCTTTACAATTAACCATAAGTCTCTTAAATATAAATTGATGAAAATCTAACGTTTTTCTTTAATTTATGTTTTTAATTTATATTTTAAATTTAATAAAAATTTATTTATTTGAAATTTTAATTTCTGTCTATTTTTTAATTTTATAATTTTTAAAAATCATAAAAATAATTTTATTTTATGTTTTTTTGTCTGATTTATTATCAATCAAATACATATTATTTAACGTTAATTATTAGTAAGAATAATTTAATTTAATATTATGTATTTAATTATTAATAAGAATTATGAATAATTTTATTTAGACATAATTTTTTTTAAAATAATTTTAATTTTAAAACTATTAATAAATATTATTTAAATTTAAAAATATTATATGAAAGTAAAAATAAACTTAATTAATTTATAAAATTTAACTTTAAAATTTTATTTAATATATAATAATATAACACAATTATATTAATAACTAAATAAATTTTTTACTTTTATTTAAATTAAAAAAATTCATCCGTTTATTTAGTTAGATAATTTCGTAAATTAATTAATTTTTATAAATCAAATCAGCCAATTTTTATTTAACTTTAAATAGAATAATTTTTAATCATTTTTTAATATTTTTAATTTTATTCAGTTATGACATTTTGATTGAATCCAATTCTAACTTCCAATCTAGATTTTAAAATATTGCTAATAAGTAGTTTTTAGGATATCGTATCGTTTTGGACGGTATCGATCGGTACGTAACTTATCGGTCGAAAAACGAAATGGTACGGGCTATCATCGGTATCGGTTTAAAATACCAGTCGATACCAATTATTTTCGGTCGGCCATTATCGTGAACTTCCGAAAATTTAAGGACCAAATTGTAAATTTTTTAAATTTAACCCTAAAAACCTTTTATTTAGTTAGCCAATTTAGTAAATTAATCAATTTTTATAAATCAAATAAGCCAATTTTTATTTAATAGTCTTTTTTATTTAACTTTAAATAGAATAATTTTTTAATCATATTTTAATATTTTTAATTTTATTCAGTTATGACATTTTGATTGAATCTAGTTCTAACTTCCAATCTAGATTTTAAAATATTGCTAATAAGCAGTTTTTAGGATATCGTACCATTTCGGTCGATACCGACCGGTACGTAACGTACCGGTCAAAAAACGGAATAATATGGGCTATCGTCGATACCAGTCTAAAATATTGGTCGGTACCGACCGGTACGTAACGTACCGGTCAAAAAACGGAATAATATGGGCTGTCGTCGATACCAGTCTAAAATATTGGTTGATACTGGTTATTTTCGGTAGGTACTGACAATATCGAAACATACCGGCTATTACCGTAAACTTCCAAAAATTCAAGATCCAAATTGCAAAATTTTTAAATTTAACCCTAAAAACCTTCCCCGTGCCTCTTTTTTGTCGACTGTCGCCCTCTCACTGTCGCATCTCACCGCTGTTGTCGTCACCGTCGCCGTCTCTGCTCTGCTCCTCGCCTCCTTCGCTCATCCTCCCTTGGCATCAGTTGAAGACGCTTCCTCCACGGGGACCCGAAAACGCCACCGCCTATACCCCCTGAAGCCACCGGAGATGCGTCTAGATTCTAACTCGTGACAAAACCCAAAGACTCGAAGTTGGTTTTGTGATTTTTTTTATATCAAAATTTTCATGCTTAATTAAAATTTTTGTTGTGTTGGATTGGATCATTGGAATGTTGGAATTAGGATGATGGTTTTGGTTGGATAATGCAAGGTGTTGGAGTTAGACGGTGTTTTTTGTGATAAATGTTTTGTTGCGTGATTTGAGATTTTGGAATCTGGATACTGAATTGGTTGGGTTGAGTTGGGTTTGTGTATGAAATAAATTGGTTGGATTTGTAATGTGATCTGAATAGTGTGTTTATGTATCTGAATTCTGAAATAAATGTCATTTGTGTTGGTTCATGGTCATGGTTGTTCGGTTTGATTTGGTTAAGAGAAAGTTGCAAATTATTATAGAAATGAATCTTTAAGTTTAAGCTATTTAAGGACATAAATTATAACTGTTGGATCCCGTTTTCGGAACTCAACTTTGAAAACATAAATCAAAAAACAAAGTGGCGGAAATGAAAGAACGGATTATAAAGTGAAAGGGGGCCAAACGGCAAAACGAATGATCGGACAGAATCAAAAAGCGTGAGGAAACGAAAGCTTAAGGAGCCAAAGAAAATCGAAATGGCTTGGAATCAAAGAAAACAAAATGGTTCAAACAAACTGAAGATCAAATTTCGACATCCAAAAATTCATACCTTAAAAAAACTAGCATTGGAAACTCAAGACACACTTGGTCTAAACCAATCCAAATCAGTATAATTTTCTTTCATCAACATCTCATACATTGCTATATACCAATCAGGTCATAAACAAAGAGCACTTCAAATATTCAGCTCAATCATTACAATCATCGGACCTCCTGTCCGAAATTCCAACACAAACAAACACATACATACCCATAGCACTTCAATAATTTGAATCAATAATCAAAATCATCGGACCTCCTGTCTGGAATCCAAACACATTCGTATGCAATTTATATACAAGACCATAACTCACTTTTCTATTTCATATACAAATCCATAATTCATTTACATTCTCCAAAAGAAATGCATTACCAAACAATAGCGAAATTTTCAAGCCACAATACAACATCAATCTCAAAATCCGAAATACACACGAATACAATAATTCTAAAATCCTTAACAAAAGTCTAAAATCTTATTCTTACAACCATTTAACGTAACCTTACAACATATATATAAACAAACGGAGGTCTTGACTTGCTTTCATCTGATCTCCTTATTGATACTTGAAGATGGGGATGAAAGGGGGTGAGCTTTACTGCTCGTGGATAACATGTTTATAACAGAAAGATAAGCAAAAACTATTTTCAAAACTCATTGTCATTTTATAAAATTTCACGGTTGAACATCAAATGCTTATTTCTCCAAAATTTCATTTTTTCAAAAATTCACAAACAATTTCAAGTCATGTATGCATCAAACTTATAACACAATATAAGCACATAACACATCAGAAATTGGTTTGGGTCGGTCCAGAAAACAGGACGTACTACACATTCTCGCATATCGGTCCTTTATAGCCGTGAGCAGAACGTGTTACACATTCTATCGTAGCGGTCCTGTATAGCTGTGAACTTATGGGAGTCCTTAACGGAGCTCCAATGCCATTAACGGGCCGGCGGGCGAAGCCTTTGACAAGTGCACTTTATAACTTATGGGACCTAACCAAATCCACATAACAGATATTTCACACATGAAAATCGAACTGCCCAAAGGCACCTTTCAAAAACTTAATTTTTCATAACCATGTCATATCAGACACATTTACATTTAGAAATTCACAATTTCACATAAATTCACATAGCAATTCTCAACCATTCAAAATACAAGAAAAAGCAACAATCTTTAGCAATCTTTTCAAATCAATCAAACAAACATTCAATTGCATCAATTTTATCAAATCATTCAAAACAATGAATTTAACCATTGTAACACTTTTTCAAATCATTTGAAAAACATTTTATCTTCTTGATTTTTTTCAAAAACAAGAGAGTAGCTCATAATTCAAATTATAGATATGATACCCACCTCATATCCATGCTTAAATACTTGTCCAAAGCCTCTTCCATTGCCTTGGTTCCATAGCCTCACTTAATTTCCTTCCTCTAAAGCGAAAATTTCTTAATTAATAAACATCCAAAATTGAGCAATTTATACCATGTAATCGCCAAAATTGAGCTTAGTAAACTTAATCCCATCCAATTCTCAAGCTATTTAAACCAAAATCTTTTTAAAATCTAACAAATCAAAATTCCAATCTTACCTTAATCTTCACCCAAATGAAGGGTTTCTTGGCTTGAAAGAAAGCTTTCGTGCTCCTCTTTATTTTTCCTTCATGAATAAACATCATGAAACTCACCAAAATCAAACCCTAAGTTTCTTTGTTCTTTCTCCTTTCTCTCCATCGAATACCCTTTTCTCTCTTTTCTCTATTAACTTTTGTTCTTTCTTTAAAATTTGCGTGTTTCTCCTTCTTCTTATACGAAAGCCCATATATCTAATTTCAAAATTGCCCTTAATGAATGAGTAATGACTCATTTGCCCTTCCTTAGAAGCCTTATAACTTAAAACCTTAAGTGTACTTTCAATTTTGCCCCTCATGCATTTTTAACACCTTTATTCAATTTAATCCAATCAATTCATGCCATATGATCTTGCCCAAATTAACATGCTAATTACTCACATCAACATGCTAATTAATTCCTCAATAATCATAAAATAAATCAAACTCTCAAAATATCATTAAATCATGATTAACTTAGGATATTTTTCTAATCATCAAATTTGAAGAAATTTGCTAAAACTTCCTTCTAGAGAAATGTTCCTCATTGTCTCAATTTCATAATGACAATAAAACCATTTAATTTGGTTCACTACTCCAAAATTTATACTCTAAACATTTCAGACTATTCTTATGCTAAAATATTTTCCTACTATTTACTTCCATTTGAAAATTGATATTCTTAAAGACTAAATTGAAACTCAATTTCTTCATAACATTTGTATCCCTATTTCTCTAGTTTAATCCAAATTAAGAATCACCTCATTTGGATGATGATTGCGGCTCTGTCGATTCGACCTTAAGATCGATCCTTGGAAACCGGTCAAAAATAATAAATTCCAAGATTGCAGTATAGGACGCAACCTCGGGTCGTCTCACTT
>JANZLF010000222.1:14550167-14563703 GCA_026546835.1 Erythroxylum foetidum
GTGATGGCACACAGGTCGGTCAGCTGGGTTAGCTTTTGAGGATGACTTAGGATAGATGCTTGTATCAGTTTCCTTTTGGTTTTGTTAGGAGACTGATAGACTTGTCTATTCTGACATTGGATGACTATACCAGATGACTATTATTTTAGATTTTAATTTACTGATTTCTATTATATTGTGATTTAATTTATTGCGATGCCATATGGATTATTAGCAAAATTTTCTGGTAGTGAACATTTATCGTGGGATACGCGTTGGAGCGACCTTCGGGCGTCCCGATGTGTACCCTACGGTGAGGGGGCGCTACAGTCTTGTTCCTTAAAACCTTCTCCTTGGTGTCCAAGATCTCCACTGGAGTCTCTTCATAAGTCAGATCATCTCTCAACTGAACCTCAGTGGTTTAAATTATATGGGAAGGATCTGATCTATACCTCCTTAACATGAAAACATGAAAGACATCATGTATTTGTGATAATTCTGGTGGTAATCCCAACTTATAGGCTAGCGGTCCGATCCTCTGAAGGATCTCATAAGGTCCCATATATCTTGGACTCAACTTACCCTTCTTACCAAACCTCATGACTCCTTTCCAAGGAGATGTCTTAAAGAAAACTTTTTCACCCGCTTCATACTCCATTTCCTTTCGGTATGCATCAGTGTAGCTCTTCATTATATCCTGTGCTGCTTTAAGTCGTTGCTTAACCAAATTAACCATGTCCACTGTCATTTGCAGTAATTCTAGCCCTATCAGTTTCCTTTCTCCTTCTTCATCCTAACATATCGAAGTTCTGCATCTCCTTCCATACAATGCTTTGTAAGGAGCCATCTGAATGCTCGAGTGGTACGAATTATTTTAAGTAAATTCGATCAAGGGCAAGTGTTCATCCCAAGCGCCTCTGAAATCCTTCACACATGCCCTGAGCATTCCTTCAAGTGTCCGAATGGTCCTTTCAGATTGACCATCTGTCTGCGGATGAAAAACAGTGCTGAAATGTAACTTAGTGCCTAAAGCTTCTTGCAAGCTTCCCCAGAATCTCAAAGTAAACTGAGGATCTCTGTCAAAAACTATAGAGTCCGGAATTCTATGCAATCTCACTATCTCATCAATATACTTTTTTGCTAACATATTCAGAGAATCAGTCTATTTAATTGTTAGAAAATGGACTGACTTCATCAAACGATTCATGATAACCCATATAGCATCATGCTTCCTACTAGTCTTGGGCAAACCTATCAGAAAATCCATAGTTATCCTTTGCCACTTCCATTCAGGAATGGACAATGGCCTTAACATGGTAGAAAGTGTCTGGTGTTCAGTCTTGACTTGCTGACACACTAGACACTTACTCACATATTCGACTACATCCCTCTTCATGTCTTTCCATCAGAAATGCTCCTTCAGATCTTTATAGATCCTGGTGCTACCTGGGTGCATGACATAAGGCGCATTATGTGCCTCATCCAATATTTCCTCCTTTACTTCCCTAACATTCGGAATACAAAGCTTGTTTCCTACAACCATGAGTCCATCATCCCTCAATACCATCTCAGATTTCTTGCCATTCTAAATTTCTTCTTGGAGCTTACTTAATTTTGCATCCTGTGCCTGTAACTCCTTAACTTTCTCCCTAAATATTGGCCTTACTCTGAAATTTGCAATAACACAATCTAGTTCTTCCTGTTTCAAGCTTATCCTAAGCTTCGTCATTTCTCCAATAACGGCAGATAAACTGTCTGAACATGAGCTATTGATGATTTTTTTACTCAAAGCATCCACCACTATATTTGCCTTTCCTGGATGGTACTCGATCAATAAATCATAATCTTTAATTAGCTCCAACCACCTTCTCTATTTTAAATTCAACTCTTTCTAGCTCAGAAGGTACTTGAGACTTTTATGATCAGTAAAAATCCTCGTCTGCACCCCATACAAATAATGTCTCTAAATTTTTAGGGTAAAAACCACTGCCGCCAATTCCAGATCATGGATCGAGTAATTCAGTTTATAAGGTTTTAGCTGTCACAAGGCATAGGCTATTACCTTGTCTCTTTGCATTAACACACAGCCCAAACCCTTTCTTGAAGCATCACTGTATACTGTATAACCCTCATCTCCAGTAGGCAAAATCAAAACTGGAGCACTTGTTAATCTGCTCTTGAGCTCCTAAAAACTTTTCTGACAATTGTCACTCCAGATAAACTTCTGATTCTTCCTCAGTAATTTGGTCATCGGAGCAGCTATAATAGAAAATCCTTCCACAAACCTCTTATAATACCCTATTAGACCCAAAAAACTCCTTACTTCTGCCACTGTCTTCGGTGCCTGCCAATTCACCACTGCTTCAATTTTTCTTGGATCAACATGTACCCCATCTTTAGAAATCACATGTCCAACGAAAATCACTTCGTGAAGCCAGAACTCATATTTGTTGAATTTACCATAAAGCTCCTTCTTCCTTAATAACCGAAACACTCTCCTGAGATGTTCCTTATGTTCCCCTTCACTCTTGGAATAAACCAGAATGTCATCAATAAACATTATCACAAACTGATCCAGAAACACTTAAAAGACCCTATTTATAAGATCCATGAATGCAACCAGAGCATTGGTCAGTCTGAATGGCATGACTAGGAACTCGTAATACCCATAACGAGTCTTAAAGGCTATCTTGCTTACATCAGACTCCTTGATTCTGAGCTGATGATAGCCTGACCTAAGATCAATCTTAGAAAAGAACCTTGCTCCCTACAACTAGTCAAATAGATCATCAATCTGAGGCAGAGGGTACTTGTTCTTAATAGTTACCTTATTGAGTGTCCGGTAGTCGATGCACATACGCCATGTCCCATCTTTCTTTTTAACAAACAGGACTGGAGCTCCGCATGGTGACGAATTTGGCCGAATAAACCCCTTCTCTAACAATTTCTCCAACTATTCCTTGAGTTTCTTCAATTCTGCTGGAGCCATTCTATATGGTGGTATAGAAATAGGTGCGGTTCCGAGAATCAAGTCAATGGCGAACTCAATTTCCCTCACCGGTGGCAAACCAGGTAAGTCCTCTAGGAACACATCTGGAAATTTCCTCATAATCAGAAAATCTTCTATCTTCCCTTCATTTACATCAGTGTCCACGATGTGCACCAAAAAGGCTTCACATTCTTTTTCCATCATTCTATCAGCTATCAAAGCCGAAATAAGTCTTGACGATGATATCCTCCTATCTCCTAGGAAAGTCACCTTCTCTCCATTTCCTAGATCAAATTCTACAACCTTGCGGCTGCAATCCAACTCACAATATTTATCCATAGCATCCATGCCCAGTATAACATTTAGACCCTTCAGCTCTAGAGACAATAAGTCTACTACCAGTCTTGCACCTTCAATCCATGCCCAGCCTCTATATACTTGACTTATTATCACCCTCCTCCCTAAAAGAGTGCTAACAAACAAGGGACTATCCAGAGGCATCAAATTCACATCATGCAAAACCATGCTTGCAGAAACATATGAATGCGTGGAGCCAGAATCAATCAAAACATATACTGTATAATTGAATAAGTGAGCCAATCTGTGACCACTTCCGGTGCGGCTGCAGCTTCCTCTCTGGTCTTGGCGAACACCCTTGCCTGAGCCTGAGCCTATCCCCTTGGCCTTCCTGGAGGAACATCCTTCCTTGCAGCTATAGAGCTACCCACCTCAACGACTGGCCTGGTCCCCACTGTCTTTACTCTTCTTAGGGCTTGCATCTGTGACCCCTCTTTCCTTGTTGTTTGGGGACAGTCCTTGATCATGTGTCCCTTCTCTCCGCATCCGAAGCATGCTCCAAGTAACTTGAAGCACTTTGCTTTGTGAAGTTTCCCGTAATGCTCAGATTGGGGGTTTGTGTACCGGCTCCTTCCCGTCCTTCCCATGCCTCCCACAGTTGAGGCTTGCCCTGAAACTGTCCTTGCCTGCTTGTTCTTGGCGGGGCCACTACTCCCCACTTCACTCTGTTTATGGTAACTCCTTGTACTCCTCTCAGGCATCAGAGCACTCATTCCCTTCTTAGCTGACTGTTCCCGGCTCTTCCTCTTCTTATTAACTTCATATTTAATGTTCTCCAGTTTCTCTGCCTGGAGGGTTGCATCTACCAATAGTTGGTAGTTACAGAAATTATGGATCAGCACCTTCTCTTTGATCCCTAGATGAAGTCCACCCTCAAACTTACGATACTTGTCCTCCTCATTTGCCACAATATTGGTTGCATACCGAAAAAATTGGGTGAACTTCAGCTCATAATCCCTCACACTCATGTCCCTCTATGTGAGATTAAGGAACTCCCTAGCCTTCTCTTAAATATACATCCTGGAGAGATACTTCTTCCTAAACACTTCCACAAAATCTCTCCAAGTCAGTACCGAAGGCATAACCTGATTATGGGGCACTGATTCCCACCAGTGGAGTGCATCCCCCTGCAGCAGACTAACTGCATAGTCCAGTTTCTCTTCATCATTGCACTTCGTCCAAACTAGAAATCTCTATGTCCTCTTCAGCCATGCTTCAGCCTCTTTAGGATTAGTGGTTCCATTAAAATCCACCACTCCGTACTTACGGAGCTTATCATACTGTCCATCCCTATCCACTGGAGTTGGCATCGGAGCTTGTGATCCTTGGCCCATAGCATAAGTGAATGCCTGGGTGAAGGCTTGAAAGAATTGCGGGTCCACAGGGGTTACTGGAGGCATAGGAGGAGGAGCCAGTGGCACTTCGTGTTGCACACTAGGTGCTATAGAGTCAGGAGTAGAATGTGTCCCTTGGCGAGAGCCAGATCGAGTCAGAGCTCCTTGAGTTTGCCTTCGAGGCGGCATAATCACTCCTTCAATTTTAAAACATTTAAAAAAATCTTTAATTCGTACAAAATAATTTCAAATCATGTAAAACAATTTAAAACAATAAAAGTTGTTCATTTAAAATAATGCATGTGGTTCATTTAAAATAATGCATGTTCACTTCATACTTGAAAACTACCTACCTAGTTGCCTAGGATAGCGCTAAACCTAGTTGCACTGATACCACAACTGTTGGGTCTCATTTCTGGAGCCCAACTATCCTTGAGTCCTAAAGCATGAGAGGGTTTACTTTTAGGGCTGTGCCAATGTACCCTAAATAGCCATCAACGATTCCACATTGCTCATATAACACCTCAAGTCACAAAAGCGATCCCACACAACGAATTTACCATAATCATAATTGACTTCATCAAAATGGTAGCTCTTAGTCTCTAGTTTATTTTGGAGAAAGAATCAACTCAATCGGATTTCTATAGAAGAAGATATGATCAAGAAACCAAAGTATGTTCATGGCCCAACCATGCTCTCCTAACCGACCCCCCAATTTTTTTCCATCAATCTTACTGAATTTAAAACCAATGGTTATCAATGTTTTTGGGACGGTAGAAAAAATGTATTAGGAATCTATCGCTTCAAGAATCACCTCAATCGGAGGTCGGACGGAGAAGTTATGGCCAAACGAATCCAACATGTTCATGTCCTTACTCGAATTATACATCCCATAGCGCAACTGTCATAACTTCCACTATAGATATCGGATTGACTTCGTTTTTGTACAGTTTGAAAGAAGACTTCTAGATATACAACTTTTATGAAGACTACAAAATGATATTCTATCTTTTTGGATAAGACTGGTGTGATTTTACAAGGGCAGGCCGTGTAACCTTCGGGTGAAATGTGCTCCTGCACCAAAAACACACGGCCCATGTGATTTTACAAGGGTAGGCCGTGTGACTTTCGGGTAAAACCAAATTTCCACTCTCCAAGACCCATCCAAAGGATCCAAAACCCATCCTATCATCCCTTTTACTCATAATCTTGCCAAATTCGATTCTTTCTAGTGCGAAATCACTTCCTATACTCGAATTGTTTGGGATACACATCGTATGCAACATCTCCTACTCAACGACTCATATATCTCAACTTCAACATCCAAAAATCGTATACTTTATATCGTTGAAAAGCTGTGAGGACAAGCTACAACTTTTATGAAGACAACTTGATCAAATTCATCCTAAATTAGTGCAGTTTTTCTCTCAAAACTATGATTCAAACCAATCCCTATGAACACTTGAAATTTTTCAATGCAAAACTTGAAATGCCACAAACAACCATAATGCATAAGTAGTTCATTCACATCAAAATAAGAGTTTTACAACGCTTTAGTGGACATTTCAAGCCACTTACATCATAATCCAAAATACAAACTTTACAAAAACTGGAATCGCTCAAAATGCGACTAAAGCATTGTTTTACAAAAATTAACTTAAAATACAAAATAAGCCAAGTCTGAAGTAATGCCTTTATGCTCAATCACTCGATCTCGTGCTCCTCACCTGGAGATGGGATGGAATGGGAGGGGGTGAGCTTAACACTCGTGGGTAACATACTTATAACCGAGAAACAAGCAAAAGCCATTGAAATATTTATGTCAATAGTAAAAATTCCCATTGTAACATTCATGTAACACATATTTTTCCAAATTTACAACTTATCAAGCAAGTTATAAAACATCATGAATCATGCATTCATCAAACTTGTACAATTATAAACACATAAGCACATCACAAATGGTTTAGGTAGATCCATAAATATGACGCACTACACATTTTCATATAATGGTCTTGTGTAGTCGTAAACTTGAGGGATTCCATGAAGGAGCTCCGTGCCACTAGCAGGCAAGCGAGAGAAGCCTATAACTTGGTCAACGTGCACGTGACCTTCTTAAGGGACTACGACAAACCCACATAACACATATTCATGACTTGAAAATAGATTGCCCAAATGGCAACATTTTGAAAAACTTGTCTTTCATAAACATGACCTATTTCATATGCATTCCCATCATCATTTCACAATTCAACAACCACATTCCTATACCAAGCATAAAAGTCATTTCTCAACTCTTTCAAAAGCAACAATTACAACAATTGAGAAGCAATTTGTATTCATTCCCAAAATTCACAAACAACCACATATGACACATTCTCAAGCATTTAGAGAGCAATAAATACACATTCATAGGGTAGTTGGAAAATCATTAAATTCTATTTAATTGAAAAACATTTTTGGCTCATTAACTCAATTATAAGAATAAAACCCACCTTAATTCCTTGCTTACAAACGTTGCCCAAAAAGCCCCTATTCTTGCTCCTCTTGCCTCACTTGGTTTTCTTCAATATGTACAAAAATTCCAAATCAATAGACATCCAAATTGAAAAACCCAAAGAACCAAATGCATGAAATTGATCCTAGAATACTTAAACCCATGCATTTCCTAAGATCTTGAACCAAAACCCCTTCCAAAATCCAAAAGATGAAACATACAGTTACCTTAAATCTTCACCAAAATAATGATTTTCTTGGCTCTACTTGAAGCTTTAGCCTTCCTCTTCCTTTTTCCCTTCTTGCTCACTCTCAAAATCCCCCTTAAAGGTTAAGAAAAATCAAAACCTAGTATAACTCTCCCTTTTTATCCCAAACTCACGAAATTCTCCTTCTCTTTCCTTCAATTTCGTTTTCTCTCTCTTCTATGCAAGACAAGCCTTCTTTCTTCCTTTTTATACTCCTAAAGAAGCTAAAATGTCCAACTTACCCTTCACTTAAAGTCTTATTTCTTTACAACTTAAGTGATCTTCCCACAATGCCCCTTATACATTCTTACCACCCTAACACTTTAATTAAATTAACCTATGTCATATAGTCTCATTAACATTAACATGCTAATTGATTTCAACATAAATTTATCTATCAAGACCTCAAAATTCTTTAAATCATGCTTAATAAAATAAAATAAATTCCAGACCTAACAAATTAAAACTTGATTTCTTCATATACTTTGTATCCCTATGTCTCTAGTTTACTCCAAATCAAAAATCATCTCATTCGGATCACTACAAAAAAATTATACCCAAAATATCAAAATATGTTTAGTATAGAGAAAAGTTCGCTGCGACAAACTCCTCCAGAGAGGAATTCTCGTGAAAAAATCACAAGTTCATTATGGCGAAACCTAGATTTGGCTGCAGCGAACTTTATCTGAGAGGAATTTTCACAGAAGCAACCCAGTGTTTCAACTTCAGGTCAGATTTTGAGACTCTTAAAGACATAATTTGAATTCGACATCCCATGAAAAATGTAACCATACCTCTCTAGTTTAATCCAAGTTAAGAATCATCATGTTTGGATAACTAGAGAAAAAGTTATAGCTAAAAGACTGAAACATACTTAGTAAACATGCTACTGCTACATTTTCCAGATCATCTTCCAAAATTTGATTCCAGTTTTTATCCTTACCCATCTTATACTAAGATCATCTCTTCTACTTCATTTACTCCTCATTCTCAACTCCATTTCAACTCAATATCATCCATAAATAAATTATAGTCCATGATTGATCGTGAACACTAATAATAGAACATACACACATATATTCACTCATCATCAACTTACTACATTCACTACCTTAATCTTGTCTATCTTTTCAAATTCAAGAATTCTTCTTTTTCTTTACTCATGACTAATCATTAAAAATTTTTCATTTAATAGTTCTAACTTCCAAGAAAAGTACGGGGTCCAACATCAAGATAGAGAATTTTGGTGGCAATGTCAATTTATTATCCGAGTTTGTGAGCCTTTAGTGAGGGTGTTTCGCTTGGTTGATAGTAAAGAAAAGCCAATAATGGGTTATATTTTTTATGTCACGGAGAGAGTGACGGAAGCAATCAAGACCAATATGAAAAATAGGCCTTCTTTATACACACTATATCTCAATCATTAATGAGAGAAGGGAAAGATAACTTTCTTCTCCATTGTTTGCAACTGGGGTATTTTTGAATCCTAGTGTGTATTTTAGACTGGATCTTACAAATCAAGCTGAAGTTAATAGAGGAATGCTTTTAACAATTACAACAATTGTTAGGCTTGACGCGATGCAAGATCTTTTAAGCTCACAAATGAAGCTTTACAAATTGTCTTACGAGAATTTTGGAATGCTAATTGTTATTCAACAAAGAGGAAAACTTTCTCCAGGTATTAGTTATTTCCTATTTCTTACTTGTTGAAAATTAATTATCACTTTAGTTTGTTTATAACACTACTTTTGTTATCTTATAACTTGCAGTTTTTTGGTGGGATCAATTCGAAAATGGTATTCCAGAATTGAAAAGGTTTGCGATTCATATTTTAAGTCAATGTGTGAATGCAATAGACTGTGAACAAAACTGGAACACATTTGAATTTATTTACTCAATGAAAAGGAATAGATTGGAGCATAAGAGGTTGAATGACTTGGTTTTTGTTCGTTACAATTTAAAACTTCGAGAAAGATAAGTTATTTTCATTATTATCATTATTAATTTCGATATAATTTCTTATAATTTTCTAATAATTAAATTTAATTATTTACTAGGAGTCTTAATAGCACAAATAGTTCAACTAATTCAATTGACATTGATAATATTGATCTTTTGAGGGATTGGGTTTCTGAAGAACCTAATTTGGTTGATGTGAATGATTTGGATTTGGAAGATAATCTTAGATGGTAAAACATTGACATGTCATTTGGTGCAAATGATGATGAAACTCCTCTCAATGATGCGGATTTTGTACCAAATGATCACTGAGGTTAGTGTAGTTCTAGCGAGTATCCTCCTATTGACGATTGAATTCCAGGTTTTTGTTTTTCTTCTTCTTTTAATTTTACTTGTATTTGATGTTTATGTTAAATTCTATATATGTAATGTAACTGTAATGTTTTCATTTCAAGTTTAATTTCTACTTGATTGTTTCTTCGCCATCAACTCTTTTTGTAAATTGTTTAAGGATATTTACTGTTTTTTTATTGGAAGTTTTGAATCTTTTGATGTAATATTATTTATTAAAATGATTAAATTTTATTATTATAATATTTTAAATACTTTGTACTATTCTTAATTTTATATTTATATCATGATAATTGTTTTTGTTTATTTTAACTGTGATTATTATTTATATGTGAAATATTTAAAAATTATTATTATTTCATATTAATTGTCATTATTATTTTTTATTATGATTTTTGAAAACATGGTTGATGTAAACAGTAAACTAATAAAATATACAGTACAGCTGTACAATATACCAATGGACTATTTTTCAAATTTTAAAAATTCTAGGGACTATTTCATAAATTTAAAAAATTACGTACAGTACCGTTTCAGAACTCAATCCAGTACCGAGTCCGATACGGTATTCATAACATTGATTATTTGTGCTTCCCTACTTGTATTCAATTTTATATTTATAGCCGAGCAATTTTGGCAACCACCATGCTTGAGCATTCGTCATGATCCGTTGTTCCAATAAGAACTTGAGACTTTTGTAATCGTTACGTACAATAAAAGAATTCCCCGTCAGATATAGGCACTACATCCTCACAGCTTTGACAATGTTGAGTATTTCCTTCTTATATGATGAAAGCTCCAATGATACTCCTTTGAGGTTTTGACTGAAATATGTTATTGGATGCTTTTGTTGCATCAAGACAGCACCAATCCTAGTCCCACTCGCATCACACTCGATAATGAATGGTTGACTGCAATCAGGAAGGCTAAGAACTGGAGCTTGGGTAAAGGCAACCTTGAGTTGGTGGATGGTGTAATCCTATTCTGAATCCCACTTGAATCCATCTTTCCCTAGTAGTTGGTTAAGTGGTGTCACAATAGATCCAACATTCTGAATAAACTTCCTATAGTATCCTCCCAACCCTAAGATTCCTCTAATGTCACGTACAGATGTGGGTGTGAGCCATTCTTGAGTTGCCTGTATTTTTAATCGATCGGGCTCTACCCTATCTTTTGAGATGACACGCACCAGGTATTGAATTCGTTAAACCCCAAATACGTATTTGTTTTGTTTAGCATAAAGCTCATGCCAATTCAGAATTTCTAAGACTATTTGTAAATGTTGCAGGTGTTCTTCCTAGGTTTTGGAGTAAACAAGGATGTCATCAATGAAAACTAAAACAAACTTACAGAGGTATAGCTTAAAAATCTCATTCATTAATCCTTGAAAAGTTGAAGGTGCATTCGTGAGTCTAAATGGCATTACCACAAATTTGTAATGACCTTCAAGCATTCAAAAAGCGGTCTTATGGATGTCAAGTTTATGTACCTGGATTTGATGGTACCCAGACTTAAGGTTGAACTTTGAGTAGGAGCGTGCCCCAAAGAGTTCATCCATTAACTCTTCTATAACAGGGATGGGAAACTTGTCTTTAATAGTGATGGAGTTCAAAGCTCGGTAGTCAATGCAGAATCTCGGCTCTCCACTAGCTTTCTTAACAAGTAAAATTGGGGAAGAGAATGAACTATTTCTAGGTCCAATCAGCCCAGAAGCCAACAATTCTCGTACTTGTTTTTTGATCACAGTTTTTTGGTAATGGGGGTATCGATAAGGTCATACATTTATAGGAGAGGCGTTAAGGATTAGTGGGATTTGGTGATCAAAATTTCAGAGAAGGGGCAGAGTAGTAGGAGTTTGAAAGACCTTATGGTAATTAGATAGGAGTTGATCCAATTTAGTTAGCATTTGAGAAAATTTTGTGGAGAAATTTTCGGAGGTTACCATTTGAATGAAGAATCCCATACCTAATAAACCACTTTTTAAAATTGACCTACCTCTTTTTGCATCAAAGCCCCTATCTCATTCTGTTAGATTCCGTTAAAAACGTATGCCTTACCATTTAGTGTAAACGACATTATGAGGCGCGCATAATTTATTAGAATTGGCCCCAGTGTTGCAACCACTGTACCCCTAAAATAGGCAAGCTGCGTTTGGTTACACAAAAAGATTTGCTTCCACCAAGCAGTCTTGTAGCCACATCTGAACTCCTTTACACATGCCAGCGCAATCCACACATTGTTGATTGGCTACCATCACTTGAAATCATCTATCGGTCTCTATAGGTAATCCAAACTTTGTTGCTATCCTTTGTTCAATAATGTTATGTGTACTGCCTCCATTTATAAGAACTACAAATTCTTTGTTATTGATGTTTCCCATAACTCACAACATTTGCGGATGCTCAATTTCAGAGATAGCATGGAAAGATATTTCGGGCACAATTTTCTCCTCCTCTTCAACGAGTTCAAAGTTGTTTCTTTCTTCATAGAACGGTTCTGTTGCATCTCCAATCATGAAAAGTTGTGGCTTGACACATCGATGCCCTAGGGTGAACTTCTCGTTAAAAACAAAGATCTTTGTCCCTTCTTTCTTTTGCCTCCTATGGAGTTAACCTTTGAAAATTAGGTATGGTGGTTCACTGGTTTGGAACTGTTTCGAGTACCCCTGAATTTGGGGAACTAGATGACTTGGGCATTGCTAGGGTAACCCGCATCGTAAACTAATTATGACAGTGTAACTTATTTTTTTCCACTATACGTGCTGCATTGATGGCTTCATTTAGAGTCTGAGGTCCCTTCAGTTTAACCTCCAACTAAATCTTATCTTTCAAGCTTCCCACTAAGAAAGATCCAGGTAGGGCGTCTACTTCATATGAGAGTTGCCTGAATTCCTTATGGTATATTCCCATGGTTGTTGTCTGTCTGAGTCTGGATAAAGCTTCCGCCGAGTCTTCGTAATCCATTAGTCTCAACCTCTTGAGAAGACCTTTGGAAAACTCATTCTATGTTACAGGACCCCGGATTTTGGTGATCCACCGATACCATTGGAGTACAATTATATCCAAATGGAAAAAAGGCCAACAAAATTTTTCGGTCATCTTCAATTTCTTGGTAATTGAAGTACTGTTCAGCTTGAAAAAGGCACCCTTTGGGCTCCTCTTCTCTATTGTAATGTGGAAAATGGAGTTTGAGTGGGTTGTGGGAATTGTTAGTTCCATTTTGGGCACTTTCTCCCAAGCTGGTTTGACTCACCACTTGAGAGGGTCATGTTGGGGAAGTAGTTGATGTAGAGGTTACCTTGAATGATTGAAAATCAGCTACCAGCCTGTGGATGAGAGTGCTAAGCTGGTCATAAATAGCACTGATTTTCTCAATAGCTACCTCCTGCTTATTCAGAGTAGCCTCCTGCTTGGCAACCATATCGGTGATCTCCACTCTGAACTCTACATTTTTTTTTTGTCTGGTCTCCATAAGCTGTAGGCTTTGATACCAAAAAAGACAGATAAGAAAGACAATAAGGAAAAAGAGAGAATTGGAAATAATCAGATAGAATTTTTATTGATCATTTTGGGTTAGATTACAATCCTATTTAAACAAAATTTCCTTAACAACTAATCAACTAATTTCCACTAACTTCTCAACAATTCATTCGGAAACAAACTACAAGGAAGAGTTTGTTGTGTATATGTTGGACCCCGAACTTTTCTTGAAAGACAATTCAAGAATGTGAATTGTTATACGAGACTAAGATAGGTGAATTTAGCAAGTTGATGATGAGAGAGTATAGGTGAAATATATTTTGTTATTGATGTTCATGATTAAT
>JANZLF010000222.1:14605535-14627332 GCA_026546835.1 Erythroxylum foetidum
CGTCGGCTTTAGGGAGAAACATTATTCTCTTGTTCTTGTTACTTTTTCGAACCATCTTTCACTTATCAATTGTTTTCACAATTGTGTCGTGTTGATTGTTCTCTTTTTTTGGTTTTATTTTGATCATCAAAATTGCTTAAAACAAGTTTTTGAGAGGTGTTGTAGAAATTAAAACCCTACATATATTTATTCCATCAAATTGTCGTCGATCTTTCCGGAAAGCGCATTAATGTTCGAACTAAGTCGATACATATTGCATGAACTCATAATCACACTCAATCATAACCATGGTTTCAGGCCACAAAACCACCTCCAGATCCACGCTTCCACCACCGTGCTGCCCAGGAAAAGCAGAAATTTTACCGTCGAACTTATTGGCCGCACCACTCCTAACTGCCAAGGGTCGGCCCCACCCGAAATCAGCATCATACATTGGGAATCTTGGAGAGCTGCCCATGGTGATTGATGCGCCGTCGAAGTTCCCTAGTGGGAAACACCTTGGACTTTCCTCCCAATCTTCTACAACACGGCGCACCGCAGCGTCCTCGTGGGCCACCACATTCTTATTTAATTGCTCAGCACACCATTTCAGATCCCGACATAATACGTCACTAACCGAGGCGTAGGTTGATATGCTCTGAATCGCGTTCCCGAAATATAAAGGATCGAGCTTTGGGTTTAAACGGTTACGACAATTTACGGCCATCCTAAAGGTGGTCGTTGTAGAAGGGTTTAATTTTCGGGCACGTGTCACGGCCTGCCATAGGAGTGCGCAGAGAGACTGAAACGACGAAATCTCCGGCACCGTTTCGCTCTCTTGCGGTTTAGAAACTGCGGTCTTGTACAATTTTTCTAGAATTGTAGCTGCCTTTCCATTAGTAAAGTAATCGGTATCGTTGCTTTGTTTACCCAACAATTCGACGGCGTCACTGATGGTGTTATCTGTCACTTTTCTGCTATTAACTCTGGATTTTAGCTTCAATATCGATTCTCTACTAAAACTAAAGATTCTCTCACTAAGTGGCTCGTTTTCGTTGAAAGTCACCTTTGGACCACCCATGGGGACTTTAAGGACTGCTTGGGATATGAGGACCGAGTGTCGGAAAAAACTTGGTTGACGAGATATTTTGTTGATTCCTCTAGAGAATTCAGCGAAAGTGTTAAAGAAGTTCCAGAAAGAAGTCCCATCTATGACGGCGTGATTCACTGCACAGCCGATAAACAAACCGTCAGCTATCTCCGTCACCTGAACAGCCATAACCGGTGTATAATGGCCACTATAACTAACAGTACGGTCAAGAGTGAAGAAGCTCTTAACACAGGCTGGGACGTGAGTTGGCGAGAGAATGTCGTAAACATGAAGATGGGTGGCACTAGCGTGAATGAAATCGACCCCTTTGTCGTTGCAGTTTATGTAAACGTAGCCATCAGAGTCAGTCGTCAAACGACCAGCTAGAGGAGGGAAGTAAGTAAGTGTTTGGGAGAGGGAATGTTTGAGGAGGGAAATGAAAGATTCGATGGAGATAGGTGGGCGACTGAAAAGAGCACCCTTCTGGATGTAGTGGCAAGAGAGCATAGGAAGGTCGGAGACCGAGAGCTTGAGGTCTCCCATAGTTGATTTCTGATGGGGAAAGACAGTGCATCTGGAGACCAAAGTTAGAGAATGAACAGGAGGCATTCTGGATGTTTTGTTGGTAACGAACAATCTTTGGCTAAGTTTGGTTACTTCGAATATGCGAATGAAAGGAACGAGTTTTGAACAGCGAAGAGGTTTGGGAAACTTACAGGGAAGGAGGAAGCGGATGGGCGAATGTACTTGGGGCGAGGTGGATATTTATAGTGCTATCCGCTAATACTACTACATGTGTGGTCATTTGTTATTATTTATTTGTTTAACCTTTTTCTTTTTTCGGATAATGATGTGATGAGCCATTATATCTTCATCAGTATGCTTTTTCCCCCCAACTCACTAAATGGTGTGAAAGTTTTCATACTGTAGGCGACACCTAAATAGAATAAAGCAATTGGGCTGTGAATAACATTGAGAAACAAAATCATAAAATAGGACAGTTAATACCACTTTAAATCTTCTGGCTCGTGTATCCTGTCTCAACCTTGTCCTAACTCATCCAAACCATCCATTTACGTGGATTCCATATAAAAGAATGATTTAGATGAGTTGAGACAGGATTGGAACAGAATACACGAGCCAGAGGATCACGTCCCGTTAATACCACATAACTTAAAAGGTTATGTTAATCCTTATTGGATGTTGAACCCAAATGTATAAAGATTTTTTACAAGTACCTTAATCCTTATTGGATGTTGAACCCAAATGAATAAATATTTTTAATTCTTTGACCAATAAAATATGTCCAAATTGGACTCTACCTGAAACTTCACACTTTTTACAAATAAAAAATTTAAATTGGTTAAATTGTTAAATCTACTCCTTAATTTATTTTAATAATTCTTGTCATTGAAATAACTTAATTAATTACTCAATTTTAAATTTTTTAATAAATATGAATAAATCAATTTGTTTTCATTTAATAGTTTTTTTAAAATTAAACTTTAATCTCTTCAATAAATAATGATATATTCTTTTTTAATCATATTTTAAGTTAAATTTTAAAATATTGGTTATGCATATGGGATTTTAGTTGAATTTACAGGAGATAAGATGAAGTACATATTAAGGAAGGAAAAATCCGAGAGAGACTTGCCTTCAAATCTCAGGAATATCAAGTATCGCCTACCTAGAATTTCACAACTCCCGCATGTATGAGATTTGCATGTGTTACATACAATCCCCTAATTCTTCTCAGATCAATATCTTACGGATTTGGCGTCTCTTAATTATGTGTGCGCTTTAAATAGGGACGTAAAAGTTTATCTTTTTTGCCTAGAAGCATATTCAAATAACAAAGTAGTTTTTTTTTTTCCTAAATATAAAAGACTATCAAAGCAATATGTATCGAATATGTTGACATTTTTTTACATATGGAATTTTTTTCAGCCTGTCTTAAATTAAGTTATTTTAAGTATATTATTATTTTTTAATTTTAAATGAATAAAAAATTAATCAAAATTAGTCAAATTCAACCGAAATTTGAACTACTAATAAAATTCAATCGAGTTCAAGCCAATCAAATTTGAGGCTCTCTACTCGAGCCGAAGTATACACAGGTCTCTGTATTTCTCTCTTCATCTGAAAGTATATACATTCATATATATGTCTGATTAGGTCTTGCTTCTCTCTCTCTCTCTACGATTGCAAATGTTGGTCTTGCCGTTCATGTGCAAGGTGAGGTATAGGTATTATTTTTACGTTGGTCTCTCTTAGACTTTCGTTTCAGCTTCATAGATTCAGGGTTGCAAAGGCTCTCTATTCGGGAGAAAGACGACAGCGAGTTCGTTATTTCTCCAGAGGATGTTCAGACGGAAGACTTTGTTGCGGTTCTTAGGAACGCACGAGGTAGGTTTGTGACTGCTATTGCAGGTTTTTTCCCTGCCCTGTTTGACCCAGTTTTTGGCAAAATTATGTCTATAAGGGAAGTTCTTTCTTGGCTAAAAGTCCATCCGCTTGCCAAGGTCATTGTGGAATCGGATTGTTTGGCAGCTGTCCAATCAATATTATTATTCAAGCGACATTTTCTTCACTTGTCCTTTCAATGGACGCGTATGATTGCCAATAAGACAGCTCATGCTTTAGCCAAGATAGCCTTATTATATGCAAACTCACATCACTGGACTGATCGTCCTTCTTGTTTAGTCTCCATTTTATATTCAAATTGTTCGGCTTCTGCTTTTGTTAAGGGGGAAAGGCTATTAGGTTCCAGGTGTACTGGGTAAGCCTATTAGTTTGGGTTAGTTTTCTTTGCCTTCTTTACCTTTGACTATTTTTTGGGCTAATGTTGATTTTATTTAAAAAAAAGTCCGATTAAATGCTTATGTCACATATACAAGATAAACAAAAACAAATTAGCAGAGAAAGACAAGGAAAATAGCGGAGAAGTGTCTCATACTTGTCATGCATGCACGGGTCACTACAGGAGCAACTGTCCCATACTCCCATGTATCAGCCATCAACAGTCAACACTCAACACCCTTGGAGCTCTGACGGAGGATAGACGTGCGGAAGTTAGAAGATAAGGAAAGGATTGTTCTATATTTGTTTAAGCTCTGATGGAGGATAGATGTGCGGAAGTTAGAAGATAAGGAAAGGATTATTCTATATTTGTTTACTGTAGAATACTGCCCGTGATCGGTTACTGATTAGTCCTATCCTTCAAATTAATTTTTAATTTATAACAATTTTTTTTTTTACTTCAAATTCAATCAGCTGGTCAGAACTAAGTACGGTGGACCAATTCCATACAATTTCTCAATCCCCTCGTGCATTCTGTCTAGTAAGTAATTGCTTATTTATTCTTAACATGGATAAATGTTCTCTAGTAAGTGTAGATTCATTTAATTCATTTTGACACACCTCTTTAAAATCCTCGTAGTCTATACTTAATCATGAACTAAAGAGGGTCGGACACTAGTATATACCTTCCTTCTTAGGGTGGCATCTACAAATTTTTTTAAGTGAAGGTAAAATTATAATAAAAGCAAAATTTTAATAGGAGCGAAATTTTAACTTTTGCATAAGATCAAAATTTAAAAAAATAATTTTTTATATAAAATTTTTTAGAAACAGTGGAGCAAGTGTCCCTACTTGCCTCTAATGTAAGTCCGTCCCTATTCGTTCTGTGTGTCGGTATTGGTTGTCGTTCTTCATTTTTCGAAGAAAGGTCGCTTAGAATATAACCTGTGTTAGCTAATCCTGAATCATCTAAAGAAACAAATTGCAACTACAGCGGCTTGTGTATGAACAGTTGAGAAAAGTTATGGATAAGTCCTTAACATACGAAGTTTTAATGGATAAATGTTGAACATTCTAACATTAAGAATCTTTTCATTATCAAATACTCACAAATTAGAATATTAAAATATAAAAACATATTCCTTAAGCATATTAAAATTTAGTAATACATCTTTGAGGGATTTTAAGTACAAATAAATTCATTGTAAAAAGTCATTATTTCCAATGTTATATAATTTAATTTTTATTTAAATAAGAATTATTTTATGAATGAATATTATATTAATCAAATTGTTAGTGATTTATTTGAATTTTTAATAAAAAATTTTATAATTAATTCGTCCCTCATGCCATTTATAAAGTTAAAGTAAAAATAATAAGAAAGAGAATGGAGAAGAAGACATTTAGATTTTGAAGGTATTCTCCACAAACACAATATAAAAGTTTCATCTTTGTTGTTAAATTTGCGTAATTTCTTTATACGAGAATGAGAAATACTATTTATAGACAAGATCTTACACTAAATTAAGGATTAGATATACATAAATCAAATCAAACTAATATACAAATATCAAGGATTTTAGATAATTCACATTAGCTAAATGCTTTGATCAAAATAAATGTGATTGTGATCATATTAGAAGATATTTTTAACATCTAACCTCAAGATGAATATAGATTGAAGAGTAGTAGTAGCTATAACTATTTTATTTTATTTTTACAAGTTAAATATGCAATTTCATAAATAACCTATTTGCTACTTACCAAATTTTTATGATAACTGTATATCACTGAATTCAAAGATATATAGCTATAGAATAATAAATATCAAATTAATTTGTCAGATTAATCAATATGAATTATTTAGAAAATATAAGAATACAAAATAAGAAATACTTGAATTAAAACATAAATCTAAGTTGAGAACAAAACCTTGAAAGAAAACTACTAAGAAACGAAAGAGAATGATGTGTAGAAGTTGTTGGACGTGTTTTTTTTTTCATTCTTTTCCTACTCAAAACCTAACCTACTTTTATCTTGTAAAGATTATTATCTAAAACAAATCTAAATTTCTAATCAACTTTCAAATCTTAGAGTGAATATGAGATTAGCATAATTTCTTATTATCCATTGTAATAATCTGTTCACTTTTTTCAAAATTCGTAATTTTGACCAATAATACTCCAAATTGATGCAATCTTCAGTTGTTATTTCCTAAAAAAACAAATATTAATTTTCCTATTTAAGTACCAAAATATAGTAAAAAAGAGATCGATAATTCCAATTAACATAACCAAATAATGTCTTATCAAATTCCTTCACTCCATACTTATGCTTATCCTTAAGTATACATTAATTCAATATATCAATCATCCTCATAAACGCCTCTCATGTTCTTTCTTGTTATCTAAAAATATCTTGAAGCTAATACACGGTAAAGTTTTATACTAAGATTGCAATTGAGAGAACAAACACTTATAAGACACATTTTTAGAAGTAAAACATAATTTCCATCAATTCCATCAAAATCAAATGAAACAAGACTTGACACCCTCTCATGAATTTCACTCTATAAACTCACAATGTTTAGGATTTATTAAGCTCTCAAATCAAAGCATTGTGAGTTATTTCCATAAGTTTGCTCATGAATCATATCTTTAATACTTAACAAAAATGAACCTAATACATAAATCAAAGGGACTTAATAAGGGTTATAATGTGACTTAGGTAAGGTATGGCAAGAAGAAGTTTTTAGGTTAAATAAATTGAAGGAAATCATACAAACTTATCAACGCAAGTTTCAACTTAAATAATGTCAACATCCTTTTTAATCACCTTTTTTCTTTTTTTATTTTTCTAACAAGAACATCAAAGAGGAGATATTTCTTTTTTATTTTTTTATACTTCTAACACATTACATACATACATACATACATACATACATACATACATACATACATACATATATATATATAATGAAAGTTTCAAATAATGCAACTTGAATCAACTAATTTATTTTTCATATAAATAGTCAATATCCTATACAAATAAGCTTGATATATCCCTTCATTATAAGGGCTCAAAATTATTAAGGAAATAAAAAAGGTTTATAACAAGGTTAGTATTCAAGAAAAGAAAGGTTAAGGCTCAAATTAGTTTTCTAGGGATAAAAAGTAAGGTGGATTTGTTTAGGTTAACTATAGTTATCCTAAGTTCCCTTATCATCGTTATGCACAAATTTATAAAAAGTATAGTCTCAAGTTGTATTCAAACATAAGCTCTAGCATAAATAAGCTACGTTTAGTAATACACAACAAACAAAAAAATATATGAGCACAAAAGTGATGAAAGTTCTTAGGGTTAAAGCTCACATAAGTGTTAAAATGCATTAAGTCTTGGACACTTTTATTCAACAAAACCAATGAGATACTTAAAGTAATTTAATTGAAAATACTAATCATGTTTGCCTCTCTATTGTATTAAAACTTAAAGAAAAATGTATCCTAACTTAGGCATTATTTTTAAAAAATAATCAGAAAATTATGAGGCTATTATGAGGAATAATCAATATATTAATCATAGTCTTTATGAGTCCAAGAAAAAATAACAAAGTTCATCATAATATATATACTCTTGCTCCCCCACACATAAATCATGCATTGTCCCTACTATATTCACAAAAGGCTCACATGCCACAAAAATATCAACAAAAATAAAGCAGATAATAGAAGACTCCCCTGAGTTATGACCATTTAAAATGAGATGTACTATAGTGTTAATAAACATAAAGTTATCACCCTTATAAATTAGAGTGGAGCATCTAAATTCTTCTCCAATTTATAAATTTTAAATTCCAACCTCTCTAACTGGAAATGATGCTCATATTGAATTGGTAAAGCTGAAAGATACATAAGTGGTGGAACTTCAGGTCCTCATGTTATGTTGATGATGAACCGCTCTAAGAGGATCACGTGGTATAAACAAAATGTTATCATTTGTTGATCAAGTAACCTTATCCTGCTTAAACAAGCCTTGTCCAATGATTCTATCTCACAGATTATATGCATATCAGTGTCAATCATAACAACGTTCCTCCATTAGTTACATTTTCCATACTCCTGTCCATTGGCAATAGCCCTTCATAAAAGTACTAAATCAAAAGTTGGTCAAGAATCTGATGGCGTGGGCAGTTAGTATATAACTCCTTAAATCTCTCCCGATATTCATACAATGTTTCTCCAATGAATTGTCTTATACCACATATCTCATTTATAATATTGACTACTCATGATGAACAAAAGAACTTCTCCAGAAACAACCTTTTGATCTCAGTTCATATTGTCACCAAGTCATAAGGAAATAATATAGCCAATCATTTGTCTTAGCTTTCAATGAGAATAAAAAGGCTCTAAGATTAATTTGTTCCTCAATCACTCCTTAAGGCTTTATTTCAGGGTAAACAATATGAAATGCTTTCAAGTGTTTTTGCAAATCTTCACCTGTAAGATAACAAAAAATAAGGAGTAAGTGAATCAAACCAAATTTTAATTTGAAATCTACTTCAACATTTGGAAATCATTTGCATAAGGGTTGTTGATGCAAATTTAGTGTCACTAACTCCCTCAATGCTCTAGTGTTAGGATTCACCATCTTTTCTTCAACTTCTTGGAAATTAGAATCTTCACCAATTGTTAGATCTATCTCAACTTTCACATCAAGAGGTGAATGATCACTTCCTTGCTTAGATCTTTTTATTAAGCGACAGCCTGTCTTCTCAATTTTTAGATTATATTGCAATTCACCTGTCTAAAAAGAACGAGTCATACAGGACAAGAAATTAGTAGTAAAATATAAAATAACACAAAGAAACTGAAATATTTCTCTAACAATGACATCAAAGTTTTGATTAGGTTATCAATGCTCTCAAAATTAATTATGATTCTTTAAACTCTTATAGTGGTCATAGAGTTGGGTCAAATCTTAGGAGAATTAAAGATAGTTTCTTAATTTAAATTGGAAAAACAAGGTGGGGGTTTATGATTAATTAAATAATAAACTAAATTTAACATGGAATTATAATAAATCAACTAAGTATGAAGAGAGAAATTCAATGACACCTAACTCTGATTCAAGGAAATATCTTATCCAATTATAACATTGATCATTGGTCTAAAAAGAATAATTTTTACATTTCAAATAGTTAGTTCGATACATATTAGGATAACTATAATAAGTCTCAAAATTTTTAAATTAGTTGGTTCAAACCCATTACTAAAACATTAGATGTGATAACATTCTATATCCACTAAATGATAGCAATAAACTTAGTGAAAAAGAATAGAACCTAAATTAAACAATTAAGATAGCTACAAATATTCAATATAATTTTTGTATTTATAATCATAAGTTTAATATACAACTTCATAAATAACCTATTTGTTACTTATATCAATCCTTCATGACAATTACAAATTACTGAATTCATGGATAACTATAAAATAAGCAACAATAAATTAATTTGTTAGATTAATTAATATTAATTATTCATAAAATATAAGAACATAAAACCATAAATAATTGAATTAAAACATGAATATAAGTTTATAACAAAACCTTACAAGGTTACAATTAGAAATTTGAATCGTCTCGAATTAGTATATTTGGATTTAGCCACATATTACTTTAGTTCTAACATGAAAAATAGAAGAAAAGATGAAAGCTTGGGAGAAAACTAAATATTAAGAAGTGAAAAGAAAATGATGTGTAGAAGTTGTTGGAGTGTTTTTCCCTTCTTTTCCTACTCAAAATCTTTTTGTTTGATGTCTTTTAATATTGATTTAGTACATATAATTTAAATAAGATGAGGATTTTATATCTACAAATATTATAATCATAATAAGACTCTAAAATATTATATATATTTATTTAGTTTATATCATTAGCTCCCATTCTTAGTTATAAATTATGTTTATGGTTGATTTTTTTCATTATTGGAAAGATAATTTCAAAAGTATTATAGGCATTGATTTACTTGATTGATGCTTCTCAACCTCAAAATTTTGCAAGAGTTGAAGAAGTGATTTTGAATATGAGATTTGATTATTGTAATTGATACCCAAAGAGCTAAAGGACTCTTTAGAACCTAAAACTTGTGAAGTAAAGAGAAAAGTAACTTCGTTGGACTTGAAAAATGCGTACGTTCGAAAATTTTCATTTGTTGAGTGAACTAAAATGATTTTACATAATGAATCTGTCGACCATTTATTCTTTGCATGCTTCTTTTCTAAAACTATTTGGGAGCGATGCCTTACTTTCTTCCAGTTGCCTGTCCTTCAACTCTCTAACCTCTCAACCATTCCCTCCTGGTATAACAGGGTTTCTGGTGCCAGGTTCCCGGCCTTATCTTATTTTCTGCTTATCCTTTCTACAACCGTGTACCTGATCTGGACTGAACGTAATGTGAGGTCCTTCAAGAACGAAGCCATGGATGTTGAGCGAGCTTATCTCTGGGTCATCTCCCACGTTAGGGAGCTTCTTAGCCTTTTCATTGATGCGAGGTGATTTTTTCTTTGTTGGTTCTTGTGGGTTTCACTAACTTTGCAATTTAAGTGCATACTTGAAGGTCCCACTAAGTTTCTCAAGGAGAAGGCTGCAGAGGGGTGAAGATCATACTTAATGTCTTGCTTATTGGAATTCTTTAGTGGTTTGAATGCCAGCTAGTTTGGGCACTCTCATTACTTTATTATTGGGTTTAATTCTGCTTGCGCTTGTATTATCTTCTTGAGTTGTCATGGGAGGTTCTCCTTTTAAGACAGGATGGCTCTTGTCTCTGTTTTGAGTTGTTAATCGGATGTTGCTTTGAATCCACGTCGTGTATCCCTGAGACACTTGTAAAAGACCGCTACGTATATATCTCGTTCTTATTAATTGATTTTTTTCTGAATTACCAAAAAAATGATTTTACATAGCCCTATTTTTTTTTGCCTAGAAGACTAAAGTAAAGAGCTGAAATATTTTGAGTTAAACGTGGGACTTTTGACCTTAGAGGGTTTTCGATTAAATCAATGAACTGAAACAACTTCAATTATGCTTATTATTTGATGGAACACAGATATTTTGTATTAATGGGGTTTGTATAATTAATAGCACAGAGGCTTTAAATATCTGTATGTTTTGACTTTAACTTAATCAACTATTTTATTTTATTGGTCTATTTAAAATTTTGGAATAAGGTTTTCGATTAGGTATCACTAAAATAATTATCGTGTAAAGAAGTATTATTCTACAATTATACTAAACCACCATATAAAAATCACATGCTTTAAAATTATTTGGAGAACCAAGTAATTTAAAATCAAGTTATAAATTTAATTTGACTAGGATTATTAGGTTAAGTGGACTTCAACTCCTAACCAATTACACGGTACAAAATCTCTTAGATGAATTAGGCGACTCTTAACTCGCAATCTTCAGAGATTGGAAACTCCCATTCTTAGAGATGGAAGGCACTTGGAACTCTCCAACCACCAGTTACATCATGAGGCCTCATAGCGTCTAAACTAGGTGATAAAGAAGTGTATATTACATAGTATCTAAGCATCTGTGACGTACTGTCCAGTTCAAGAACAACGACATAGTTAACATTTTTACTCATTCTGAAGCCTTAAAACATAGTAATTAATCTGGCTAGGACACGGCGTTCAACCCAAATGGCTCGTGCAATAAGTAAATAACGTCGCAGGGAACCTTGAAACAGTTTCAAGAACAACGACGCATTCAAAGTAACGCTTCAAAATACATGTAATCTCCCAAAGTTCTCATTTCCTGGAATGATAATGTAGTATGTTCTACTTAGTCTTTTAAAGCCTATAATTCGGCTCAAAAAAATGAGAAGAGGTTAAATTGAAATTTTATAAATAAAATCCAAATTATTGCACGATAATTGTAAATGAACATAAATAAGATACCTTGGATAAGTCCACTAACACCACTTCTTGTGTTTTGATCTGCCCATATGTATAGAATATTAACTGACATTTGATTGTAATGTGATAGTCTTCTGATCCTAAGGTCTCCTTTCTGATTACTTTTGCCTCCAAGTTTCTTTGAGTTCGTTAAAGCATTTTAGGGATACCAATTAGACGAATGGTTGTTACCTCAATAAAAATATATAAACGTACGTCACAACCATAGCAAACGAGAAATCGAGCAATAGAATTTGGTGCTTGCATAATAATTATGTACCAATGAACTTCTAAAGAAAAGACATCTTGGCACATTCATGGTACCTACTTCATATGTGTCGATTTTAACTTTATATAATGGGTTAAGTCGTCAAGTCAAAGGTTGGACATCGATTAAATACCGGGTTTGTGATAGGCGCCTGTTTGTTCACGTACCTTAATTTGAACATTCTACGGATTCGCATTAGCGTTCTTTGAATTGGCTCCACACATATGGATCGTCCGCGATGAATTTTCTCTTTTGATTAGGTTCATGCTACCAACCATACCTCATCCTACTACTAACATATACAAACACTAATTAAAACTGTTGAAGCAGTGTTGTTTTAGTTTCTTTATTGTTACGTTTGGAAACACTACTTTCAATGCACAAAGTTAGTGAATATCGTGGGGTATGCAAAGCTTTCACTTTGTGGTTGTCGAACGAAAGGTTTGAAATAATAGGTTGAGTGCAAGGAGGTAATTTATTACTTAAAACCCAAGTTAAAGTAATAAAGAGAGAATAATCAATTCTGCAATAAAAATATTTTATACGCTTTTCGTGAACATAGTAGTAAAAAAATATTAACAACACATCAATAAGTGATTAACTTTTTTATTAATAGCAATTATATATTGTACATAAAATTATATAACATTATGTAATTCTGTCACCACAGAGTACAAAAATGAACTTGTCAATTTGTACCAGCAAATCTTGAAATTTTAAAAAATCCGTATTCAAATTTTAGGACTATTAATAATAATTGTTATTATACATAATAATAAGAAGAAGAAGACAAACCCAGTGGCCTGCGCTTTTACACTACGTATTGACACTACTATAACGTGAAGAACGCGCAAAGTTAATCAAGCAATCACTTAAAACGTGTTGTTATTTTAATCGTGAATCCTATATGTTAAGAGTTAAACTAAGTTTATTTTCATATATATAGTGTTAGAATTGAAACGATTGACTTGTATACAGGAGGGTATTAATTAAGGTGCAATAATTTAGTTTACATAAACACACAATTTAGTTTTGACTTGTACACAAGAGGGTATTAAGTAAGGTGCAATAATTTAGTGCACAGACCGTCCAATATGTGTAACGGACGCTTATTTTGGGCATGTACGTACCACCACAAGTAATCAACATAAGAATAATAATTATGAATAATCGAAGGGAAGTCAGATTAATAGGATGCCAAAGCCTCACGTCTACCAATATCTATATTTAATGTTTTCATTATGATTAGGTTGCTTTCGAGCTTGATGTAATATTTACAGTTTATACTTCAATCAAATCCTTGTTTTATCAGCCAAAAATGGTTGCTTAGGCCCTAAAGTATATCTTAATGTATTTAATTCAGCCCGTAGGCAACTTTTTAACAAATCATCGCTAATTTGTAGTTTTTGCTATAAGCCATACACGTAGCGAAAAGAGAGCTGCCATGATACGGAAAATTGTCACCATTGATTGTTTGGTATGCTTAGTTTTCATCAATGTTTTAAAATCAGATCGAACATTAACATAAATATTTATTTTAATATTTAATCCTTCTGAAAAACCAAAAAATACACACGCAAAACTAAGCATATCTTATCGAATATTTGCACGTGTCATCACTTACGACGTTCAACAGAATGATAGATTTTGCAAAGATGATTTTCTCACATACGTAAGTCGACCAAATTCGTTTGGCTTTTGGTGCCTCTTCTGTGGCTTACTTAGGTACTTACCTTCTATCTCCCTTATCTATAAAAAAAAAAGGAAGTCGACCAAATTCATGAACCCAAGAATCTTATCACTAAACAGTTCTGGTCCAGTGCAACCGTCCCTATAAGTAAAGTGTACGTCTAGGGTTAACCTACTTTCATGTCATCTTAGATAAAGCCAGGAAATTTGGTGAAAATAAATTAAAGGTTGTCGGTCAGATTATTTCCTCTATAAATTGTAGTGCTTGACAACAACTGCACTTTTAAAATTAAGGTAAGCTATGTAGTTACAGTAATATTACAGTTGGACGGTGTATGTCCAAATTAAGCTAAACATTGTAGAGTTAATGATCCTCAGACGCTAGTTTAATTAAGGTTCGGTTCAAGCTGAGGTAATCTAGAAGCACAAACGTGCTTTTGACACGAATTTTTTAATCACAAAAGCCTTTTTTTTTAAATAAGTTACATGAATGTGTTTTTTTACTAGTAAAAACACATTCAAGCAACAAAAAAAACCAATGACATTAGGCAAAAATGCATAATACGCGCAGTCCATGAAAACCTGTGTTGAATATATGATTTTGAAACAGTCAAAGATATTATTAGAGATATTATTGGGATAGCCATCAAATAAATTAGATTTTATTTTATGCTGATTTAGATTAGATATTATCTGATTTTTGAATTTTAGTTAGAAAAAGACTTTATAAATAGACAAGCTTCTATTCAATAAAAATTGAGAGATTCTTCTCCACATAAAAAAAACCAACAGAAGGTCTTGCTTGTTGGCAAATACTAGCAATAATGCATCACGTAGCTCATCTTAGAATCAACAAGAAAAAAAGAAAGAGAAGTTAGAGCTTATGTGTCAATCAAATAAGAGCAGAATTAATATTCTAATTGCAAAGACTAAATTGAAATATATGAACAGGGTTTCTAGGTTGGCATTAGTATATCCACCTCGCTCAGCATCCTATGCAGCTCATCCCTGGCTTCTGAAATCCTTTCCCTGTCGTTACTGTCCACCACAAAAACAAGGCCCTGCGTGTTCTGGAAGTAGTGTCTCCATAATGGTCGAATCTACGAATTAAAAAATCGAAAGAAATCATTTTTCATGATTAAACATGAAGAAATTCATGTTTTATAATTTCGTTCCAAAGATCAAAAGCTTTGCATGCCTTATCCTGCCCTCCAACATCCCAGACAGTGAAGCTAACATTTTTGTATTCCACAGTTTCAACGTTGAATCCTGACACGAACAAACTAGGGATGAGAGAACAAACACACTTCTTCTTAGCTATGAAACTCTGGTTAAGGTTTTAAAAGATCAAGCTTGCTCTGAAAATGTTCGTCTCCTTAAGAGTATCAAGAAATTCTTATTTGTGGAACATCAGATATAACGTGAATAAAAGTGGTCTAATAATTTACACCGAGTTGGTAATTCGCAGGTCTTTCATCAAACAAATCAAATATATAGGGGAACAACTTAATTTTCATTGTCCTGCACACTGGCTTAAAGATTAGATATTAGTTATTACCGATGGTAGGTATAGTAGTAACAATCTCTCCAAGTTTCAGTTTGTAGAGGATGGTTGTTTTCCCAGCAGCATCAAGACCCACCATCAGAATCCTCATTTCTTTCTTTGCAAACAGCATTTTCACGAACCTAGATATTGCCAAGCCCATTGCTTTGCCTAGTTCAAGCAGCGCAGAAACCAAATTTGTGGATTAAAATCAATTGAACTTAATGAAGTAAGGAAGAGAAGAGGAGTTGAATTAGTATACCTTGTGAATTGAAAGGAACAACAACTGAAGCACAAGGTCTAATGGTACATAAGCAATAGAAAAGAGGTAAGACCCCAGTGCATGAGGTGGAAAAGGCATCAGGTTCTTTTGAAGGATATAGAAGAATAAAGGAAGGAAACCTTTTTTTAGCTTTCGGTTGAGGTTATTCTCAAACTTTGACAAAGGAGCAAAGTGGCTGTAACCAGAAAAATAATTAACTGAGGATTTTTGCATGGCATAACTAGCCTACTTGCAAACTTATCTGTTGCTTTGACGTACATTTTTCCTTCCATTTTGGTTTTTTAGACGAGCTCTCCATACTAGAATCAGAAAAAGTAGGCAACTTCATCTATTGACTGTTCTTCCCTCTGAATGTCTAAGTTCGTGAAGTAAAATCTGACTTCTTTTTTCGTTTGGTTTTAGCATTTGATACAACTTGGCCGGAGGAATTCCAGAAGTAAAATATGACAAGGTGAATGATCAGTGTACTTCAACTTGGAAACATTTAATACTTGGTCCTTAACACCTAATAATTCCAGGAAGACCATGAACTGAACATTTAATAGTTGGGTCCTTAACACCTAATGATTCCAGTCACAGGCATTTAGTGATTTCTATTTAGAAGTAGAGTTCTTAAAGTCTACTAAATCACAGACGCAAATGGTTACCTATATTCTAGGAATATGTGAAATGTTTCAGGTTGCACATAGCCCTCATGACATTTCAAAAATATGACCTGTTATGAAACGTAGTATCAATTACACTGATGGATGATTTAAGTTTATGTTTTAGGAGCAACTGGGGAAAGCATGTTTATAAAGATTTCCAGGGCAAGGATACGGAATTGATTGGTGATGATAGTTTAAAATACGCATGTCTCTCCCATATAACACCTCTTTCTTCTCTTGCTTTGAGATGGCAGGCATGTAAAAGGGAAAGATAAATTAGGACAAACAAGGCGCAGGTTAAAAGATCAAAATCTGATAAAAGAATACAGAAGGCAGAGCGCACATGACGTTGAGTAAATGACAATTTCCAATAGTTGTTGAAAATAGCTAAGAGCTTTGTCCATAATATGGTATATTGGTATGGGAGAAATTGTCAAAAGCTTTAGTACATTTTTGGCTTTTATTTCATCCTGATTCAGAAAGTTGAAACGTAGAATACAGAGGAAGGAAATTTCTTCAGCAACCTATCATCATCCACCTGTCTAATCAAAGCTAGAAGGGGTAATATGAGGCAATGGAGCACAAGTTTTTTCCCATCATAAATTAGACAACAGAAACAACTAAGATGCTCAATCTAGAATTATGCTTTCGTGGGCCACATAAGAGGATGTTAATGCTTTTTAACACACTTAAGCTTGGTCACTAGCATACCTGTCAGGTATCCTCACCATATAGAATTGGAAGCATCAGGAACAAGGGCCCAACTAGACTCATGATTTAGCTGCTAATTCTGAAAAACTCCAAACTAGTTTTGGTCTGGTGAGGAAGGGTTTCATATGAATACTGTCTGAGCTTGAACTAATGCAGCCCTGAGATCCTTCCATTTTATTAATGTATCAACCGTACAAATAACTTTTCTCGAACTGAAACAGATGAACTTCTACTGTTGCATGAGGTAGGTGCATTATGTCTATTCAAACGCATGAATACGTAAGTTTGGTTTGAATTTAGAGGAGAATAAGAAACACCTACACACACAATTGATCAGATCACAATGTCAACGTTAATGAAGTGTATAATTCATAAGCAAAAGATTGGGAGTAAACAGAACTGTGAAAATGAGTATTTATAGATGCAAATTCTGCAAATGAGGAGTGAACTTTTTCCTCTATGGAAGCGAAATGGTGAATTTTGACGGAATGTCTTATTCTGCGACTTGCACCAGGCAAAACAAGAAAACCCTGAATTTAGAGAAACAACTGTTACACCTCTTTGATATTTGCAACTCCAAGAAGTTCACTAATCTATCCAACAAAAACCTGTAGTTATTAATCTGTCAGGTCTCTTGGACTATTTTCGTCAACAAATGAGAAATGAACCATACGCTTATACCTACCAAAAACTTGGACATTTATTCCCTTAGCTGTGTCACCAGGATTTCATGGAAGTAGAAATGAAGATCCCCACCACACCCGCCAAACTCATCAACAGGGTATCTTCAATCCAGAGATTACTTTGATGCCCTGAAGGCATTTAATGACCACATCTTTGCTCTTCAATGGTGGTAACGGGCAATAATTGCTTGCCTTAGGTACGTAAGTATCAGTACAGCTTCTATGAGTTGTAAGTGGAACTTAACTAGTACACCTCTAACATCCTGTGTGACTATTCATTTTTTGAGTATATACCAAGCTGCCAGATTCTTGGATAGGTTGAGCTTAACCCTTATATACCTTGTGTCAGAATCTTCATTCAAACAGAAGCTGGAGAGATCTCAGAGGAGAAATTATCATAATTTTTACTGGACTGGAGTTCAATGATCATTAGGCCTTGCGTACTAAAGACTATCTCCCAATAGTGTAAAACTTAATCTAAGTTCTTTGACCACTTCTGTTATTACTTGAAAGTAATAATTCTCATTGGCACTAATCAAATGGTTCATGGGCAATAATCGTCCGTGTGAAAGTATGTTACACACAGAACTCTGTAGTATAGCTCACAACAATTACTAAAAGCCTTATTAGTTGCTGTATTCTGATTCTGCAGTAGTTATCTGGATTGTGATGAAGGTATTACGCGTGGCTGTAAAGATTCCATTATCTTCTACGTTTATATGGACTATGCCTGCAACCCGATTAAAAAATCGCTACTTATTAACTCGCCTTGCTAGAGATATTCCCAAACAGCCAATCAAGACCTTCATAGAGACCGTCGCCAGAGGTAGCACAAACAGCTTGGGCATAACATGGTTTCTAGAATAGTTTCATTATTAATAGCTTGAGATATCTTAGTTTGAGATGAAACATGGTTGGGAGGAATTGAGCCATCAATACAAGATTGTAACATATAGCCAAGTTCAGGTTAGCTTCAGAATCATCACTCAGACGAATGGATAATCAGAGTTTACCAATGTCAGCGACGAAGCGAAGGCAGGTCAAGTTTATCAGCGATCTCTAAGACGTTCATTGCATTTGGAACGGTCTTGCTTGTTGGCAAATACTAGCAATAATGCATCACGTAGCTCATCCTAGAACCAACAAGAAAAAAATAAAGAGAAGTTAGAGCTTATGTGTCAATCAAATCGAACAGAATTAATATTCTAATTGCAAAGACTAAATTGAAATATATGGACAGAGTTGGCATTATTATATCCACCTCGCTCAGCATCCTATGAAGTTCATCCCTGGCTTCTGAAATCCTTTCCCTGTCGTTACTGTCCACCACAAAAACAAGGCCCTGTGTGTTATGAAAATAGTGTCTCCATAATGGTCGAATCTTAGAACCAAAAAATCGAAAGAAATTACTTTGTATTATTAAACATGCTGAAATTCAAGTATTGCAGCAACAAATTTTATAGTTGCGTTCCAAAGGTCAAGCCTTGCATGCCTTATCCTGCCCTCCAACATCCCAGACAGTGAAGCTAACAATTTTGCACTCAACAGTTTTCCTCCCGACAGTCAAGCTAACATTTTTGTACTCCACAGTTTCAACGATGAATCCTGACATGAACAAACTAGGGATTAGAGAAACAAACACACTTCTTCTTAGCTATGAAACTCTGGTTAAGGTTTTAAAAGATCAAGCTTGCTCAGAAAATGCTCGTCTCCTTAGGAGTATCAAGAAATTCTTATTTGTGGAACATCAGATATGTGAATAAAGATGGTCTAATAATTGACAATGAGTTGGTAATTCTCAGGTCTTTCATCAAACAAATTAAATATATAGTGGGAACAAATTCATTTTCATTATTATGCACACTGGCTTAAAGATTAGATATTAGTTATTACCGATGGTAGGTATAGTAATAACAATCTTTCCAGGTTTCAGTTTGTAGAGAATGGTTGTTTTCCCAGCATCATGAAGGCCCACCATCAGAATCCTCATTTCTTTCTTTGCAAACAGCGTTTTCACGAACCTAGTTATTGCAAAGCCCATTGCTTTGCCTTGTTCAAACAGAAATTATGTACAGAAACCAAATGTTATGGATTAAAATCCATTGAACTTAAAGAAGGAAGGAAGAGAAGAGAAGAGTTGAATTAGTATACCTAGTGAATTGAAAGGAACAACAACTGAAGCAAAAGGTCTAATGGTACATAAGCAATAGAAAAGAGGTAAGACCCCAGTGCAAGCGGTGGAAAAGGCATCAGGTTCTTTTGAAGGATATAGAAGAATAAAGGAAGGCAACCTTTTTTAAGCTTTGGGTTGAGGTTATTCTCAAACTTTGACATGGACTTCTACAAAGGGGCAAAGTGGCTTTAACCCAAAAAATAATTAACTGAGGATTTTTGCATGGCATAACTAGTCTACTTGCAAAATTATCTGTTGCTTTGACATACATTTTTCCTTCCATTTTGGTTTTTTAGACAAGAACTCTCCATACTAGAATCAAAAAAAGTAGGCAACTTGATCTATTAACTGTTCTTCCCTCTGAATGTTTAAGTTCCTGAAGTAAAATCTGACAACTTTTTTCATTTGGTTTTGGCATTTGATACAACTTGGCCGGAGGAATTCCAAAAGTAAAATCTGACAAGGTGAATGATCAGTGTATTTCAACTTGGAAACACTTTTCAGTATGGAACCAAGAATACATCCTCAGATAAATCAATAAGTCATAAGAGGTGACCCACTGCAATGGACATCAGTAGCATCAGAAAGCCTTTGCCTTGGTGATAAAGTTGTGATGCCAACAGCATCTACGTCAAGATTCACCATATTTTTATTCTAATGAGCATCAGAATTCATCTTTTCCTCTGACACCTCGGCAGTGGAGCTTGAAACTTCCACTTCCTTATGCTGAAGAGAGACCATGGCTTTAGCCTATGTGACCACTGATGCATCATCATCAGTAGCATACAAAATTCTTTTGGTTGCTCCAACAACCATAAAGAGAATTAGATCCCAGACTAGTACTTGTTATAGAATTCAACTTAATTTGCATGTAAACAATTTACTCATATTCCTAGACTAGTTGGGTGATTTAACAATAAAATAAATACGGGTACCATTAGGTTTTCTATCTCAGGGCTCTGGGATAGTATCTCAATATCTTTAAGCATTGCGAAGTAAAAGTCTCTCTCCTTTTCAAGGATATCAACATTTAGCTTCAAATCTGTGATTTGCACATCGACTCATTTGAGACATTCAATATTTAAACAAAATCAATTTTGTTTCTATAATTTGTACCTGATCGTCATACGCAATAATAGGACTAGGAGGTTTAAAAGGTTTCACATATTGATTTGAAGGGTTAATTGAGGACACATCATTCCTCAGCACATTGTGGGAGGACAATGCTTTGGAAGGACCGATGGACCCTTTGGTTGAGCACTGAGATGGAGGCCATTTCTTGCCTGCTTCTTTACCTCATTTACAAGCATCTCTCCTTTCTAGTGGATTATAGCTAAAAAAAGATAAGTAGGAAGGTGAAATTTCTCATGCCCTAATGTCATGTATCAATTGTAGTAACGAAAATTCATAATAATCCACCAATGAACACACAACTCTGTTGTTAGGACAATACTACCAGAAATCAAGTCAATACTCAACAAAACATCCTTGACCAAGACAAACGATTATCGACTACAAGATTTTACTGAAAAGGCAAGACAATTATGATCCCAAGCAATATCAAAGAGTCCAGGTTTATTTTCAACTGTTGATGATACTAATCCAACCCAAATCAGCAAATCATTTTCTTTGAATTGACCAAACAACAGATAAAAGCTATAACAACACAAATATGTTACACTCTGAAAGAGAAATTTTGTAATATAAGATTCGATTGAATATAGCAACCTACTCAGCAAACTCAATGAAAATACCAAGATCCAAACATATAATATAAACCATGATCAAGAACTGAAGGTCATAAAAGGTGTAGTATAATTAGCAGCAAGAAAGGAGGAATAGAGTGTTGTGGACGCATTCTTGGGCAAAACGTATGAAAGAAAGAAACATTAATTTGGATTTTTATCGATTTGTTAGATAGTTGGTGTTTTATGGTTATTTCCTTATTAGGATAATAATACGATA
>JANZLF010000222.1:14636591-14648918 GCA_026546835.1 Erythroxylum foetidum
GGGGGGGTGGGGGCGGCGGGGAGGTGGAAGGAATCGACTAAGGCGGATGAGGAAAAGCTGGGAGTCGATCGAGGCGCGAAGGAATGGGGCGGGAGCCAGCCTTGTGGAGGTGAGTGGAGCTTTTGGAAGTCTGCCCATGATCTCGCTGCAACTTGCCGCGGGGGGTAGCGCCAGGGCAGGAATTTGGGGTCGCTGAGGCGGAGAGCTGACTAGAGGTGAAGGTAATGGGACCTGGTCGTCAGGAAGCAGAGCCCCGACCTATGACCAGAAGTGGAGGGGGTTGACTCAGGGAGGCCTCGTGTGTACCTTGAAAAATGGTGAAGGGGTTCTGTGTGCCCATAGTAGGATTGCCGACCGTTGGAAAGGATGTGACAGGTGGGCTACGCCACACACGTTTTTGAACCTTCATCCACTCGCCTACGCCAGCTGGGCGTGGAAGGGGAGCGGTGCTAGGTGGAATCGAATCAGTCGGTACAGTAGAAGTGGGTGTAGGTTCCATGGTGGCCGCAGCCGGTGCCGACGGTGGGGTGTTGGGGAAGGTAGGACAGGAGTCGGCGGAATGTCCGAATTAGCCACAGGAGAAACAGATCACTGGCAAGTCTTCATACTCAATCTTGTAATTACAAGCGTCTATCTCTATCATCCCTTTGAGGGGCTTAGAAAGATCTAGTTGAACCGCGAGACGGGCGTAACGGCCTCTAGTAGCTGAAATGGTGCTGTGATAAGCTTTGATGAATGTCCCCAGGGTTTGTATGATTTTGCGAAGGATGCTCGCATGGAAATAATGAATCGGGAGTTCCGATATGCGAAGCCAAAGCGCCACCGCAATAAGAGAGTCGGCGTGTGAGTGAAATTGGGAGGTCCATGGAGATACCATGAGATAGGTGGAGCCAAGGTCTAGGGGCCGTTGAGGATGACATGATTGTAGTCCTCTTTGTTGGTTAGGGTGACGATGTATTTTCCATTGACACAATCAGTCACAAGGAGCTCGCCATGTAAAGGCCAGATGACGGAAAGACGGTTGATTAAGGTGTTGTAGTGAACTCTGCAGCCAAGAGGGTTGATGACCACTGCAAAGCCCATGGCCTCCTTCATTCGGTGGTGGACAGGTTCAAGAAAGGTAACTGAGTCGATGCCATTGGTGGTGGAGTAAACCACATCCTCATTGGTAACGCTAACGGTCTTTCGAACTTGGGGTTGTCCGTTGTCTAAGGGGGGTGCAGTAGGTCGCAACACTGCGTCTCTGAAGGAAAAAGGTGGGGGGTTTGGAGAACCGGGGAGAGGGTTGGGAGTTTCTCTATTTTTAACTTTCTTGGTAGCGGGATTATCATCTGGGCAAGAGGGTGGAGCCGGAGGGTCAAGAGCAGAGAGCGGAGCTTCCATAATTTCTACGAATATTCCTCTTTTATTCCTAAATTGAATGTTTAGGTTTATAAGACCTTTAAACCTAAATTGAATGTTTGATATGTGAAAATTACAAAACAAGTGGAGATCGACATGTAATTTGTTTCTGGACTTATTTGTTTGGCTTTTTTTAGACCCACCGTAGGCTTAGCCCAAATTACATTATTTTAAGTTTTTGCTCCTATTTTTTTTACCGACTGATTGGGGTTTGGTTGTGTGTAAGTTTTATTTATTAACTCTTGATAATCCACAAGCACACGGTTCGATAGCATAGTACCAAATGTGTTGATCCCACAAGGAGGGAACTAATCTAATCCTAAAATCCAAGGCCAGAAACAAATAACAGAAATTTAAGATGCAACGAAACTAATACAAGAATTTAATTCAATCAATTAAATTAAGAATCAAATATGAAAATACTAATTACTAAGTAATATGAAACATACCCAAGAATCAACTGAAAGAAATTACCAATTAATAGAAAGGAAAATTTACCTATCTTAATGCTAACCTAATTGATTATGAATTATTGAATTGTTGGTTCAAGACTATCCTAGAATTGATTACTCTCTCTCGAGTTATAACCATTAACTCTAAAATTATAAACCCTAATTATATTGTGGAAGCTGTAATCTCTCAATTCAAAGTGAATCGAAAACCCTAATTAGTTATGAAGTTCTCTAATAAACTATTGAAAACCTATGCAAGATCTCTCTTCACACAAATTCTCGATCTAATTCAATTCTGGTTTCTATTAAAACACCTAGCTCTTATTAGTCCAATTTAATGTTTTTCGTTCGATTCACTCTCTCAGTTTATTATCGAATTATGCAATCATAAAATCAAACAACAAGAATATCTAGTAAACACATAAATAATCAGATTCTCGTTAATTCAAGAATAAAATTTCGAAGGTAAGTTTAGAACATCCTTGACATCTTAAATTCTATGATCAATTGTGCAATCCAATTCTATACAATAATAAAACTGAAAGAAACAGGAAATATAATCTAAAATGGATGATCAGAGGTGGTGATGTCGGGAAACCTCCTGATTTAGGAAATACATTGAGTTAGCTTCTTCTCCTCTTCTCTCTTTTTTCTTCTCTTTCTTTATCTCTTAATGATCTCTCTCTAGGGTTACTCAAGATTGTCTGACTATTTTTGTTCTTTTTATATCCTTTTGTGTTTTAGGTAACCCTAGGGGTTTTTCCAGAGTCCGAAAGGTCCAAAAAATCCCTCAAAACTTGATGTTCATGAGTGTCTACGTGTCTGCCTGATGCAAGTCACGACCGTGGCCCTACAGGTCACAATCATGACTTACATCTGACCTTCTGTCATGATCGTGAGCTGTTGTTTCGGCCCATATGTCTTTTGAAACTCCTTCGTTCTTTGATATTAACCTTGAAACACTAGTAAATACATCAAGGTACCTCAAAAATATAATATTTAAGCTCAAAAGCTTGTACTAACCTTTAAAACAATTAAAACACAAATAATTGATAAACTAACACAATTCTAGCCTAAACACATACTAAATGATCGAATTAACGACTAAACACACATCAAACTATGCCTTAAAACATGATGCAATTTACACTTATCACTGACTCATATAGGAACTTTTTGAATGCTTATGAAACTTTTCATACACCTATAAATATATGAAATATGACTTACCTTATGTGAATTGGGTGATTAAACATTGAAATTTAAGATTGAGCATAATGCATGTTAGATAAAATTTACATATTCATACCTGATTTGTATGCATATTTATTACTTTGATGTGTGTAGTATGACTATACAAGTTCACATACTAATTTTGTGAAGATAATTAAGTACAATTTATCATGTTTTATATTTAAATGAGGTATAGGAATTTATATGCTAGAATTACGTGAATGTATATTGGGAAACATAACTGAACAAAACATGTATAAAATAAATCATATGTGTACTTGTGTTTTGAATACTATTATATTGGTGATAAGTTATGACTTACATGTATAAACTTCATATTTTATGTTTTCAAATGAATATCATGTGATTTTTCATTATATTAATTATGAAATTGGAAAATGATTAAAGGAAATGTTACAATGCCTGCTTGATTGTCATGGTGATGGATAGATAGGCATGCCTATAGGATTACAACACAGTTGCTACAATTTGACACTACTGGTGTCTTCATTTCAAGACCATAATGTCTATACAATTCGATACCTCTGGGTATCCACAATTCGATACCTTCAGGTATCTATAATTTGATGCCTTCGGGTATCCATAGTTTGATATCTTCAAATTTCCACAGCTCCTATTATCCTTACCTACAGGAATGTGCAAGCCTAACACATAAAGGAAATTAAAATTTTATAAATAAGAGATACAACATGACAATATGAATAATTTGTATTGATGAGCTTTGGAAATCGATATTTGGCTTATAAATGTGAATTGTCGACATATGGATAATATATTGAAACAAATTTGCATTATGTACTTCGCTTAATTATGCCATCATTGTTTACATGAGTTTATGATATTCATGAATGTGTGTGTGCTTAGGGAATGACTACTGTAAATGGTCATCCAAATTAAGTATTTCCCGCCTAAGCTTTCAAGCTTAGGATGAGTGTTAATCCGTGTAGGTCTAAGTAATAGAAGTAAGGAACATGGATCATCTGCAGGCACTTAGGCCAACCGTTAGAAGTAAAAGTACCTTTGGATGTGTCTTTTGATTAAAGACTGGCTGTATATGTAATGAAGGAAATTGTAGTTTCTTAACAGTTTTTAATTACGAATTTAAGTTATATGTAATATCGTTTTTGGATTACCATATAAATCAATAAAGATTGAGGGTTGCAAGTGATAAATAGAAATCATTTGCTGACTTGAAGAGGAAAAATATTGAATAGGTGGTAGGTGACAAAGTTTTTTTAAACGTTTTGCCCTAGAGAAAGGTTGTAAGATTCGGGAAAAAGGAAAAACTTAGTCTGAGACTTATTGGTCCATATGAAATCCTTGAAAGAATTGAATTAGTGGCATATAGATTGGCTTTTCTTATGGAATCATCTAAGTTGCACGATTTATTCCCTGTCTCAATACTATGAAGATACCAATCGAATGATTAACACGTGTTACTAGTGCAAAAAATAAAAGTCTAACTAGACTTATTGTATGATGAAGAACTGAAGGAAATCCTGTCTAGAGAAGTGACGTAGTTAAGGAATAAGCAAATTATTCTTGTAAAGGTGCTCTTGCAACATTATGATGTTGAAGAGGCAACTTGGGAACTTGAATCAATGATGAGAACTCAATACCCTTAGCTATTCAATATAGGCATGAATTTCAAGGACAAAATTCTTTTTAAGGGGGAAAGAAATGTAAGGCCCCAATATATACCTTAGAAGCAGTATAGTATATTTAGGGTGTACTAAGAAGTTAAAATAAAGAATTAGGTATCTAATCATAGTAAGGGACATAATGGTAATTAATTTAAAAGATAGGGTAAATTGGTAATTTCTTCATTTCGATATGGACATGAATAATTATATGTGAAATATGGACTACAATGAAATTAATTAAGGACTTTATATGTCAATGTGGGAACTAAAGGAAGAATAAGGATCAAATGTGCAATTTTGTCAAAAATCAACATATGGTCCAACGAGATTGAAACACGTGTCTAAGACTAGAAACTTCATAAAAATGGGAGTATAAGAGAGGGGAGAGGGATGTTTATATAGGATTTTTAACTCCAATTTTTTCTCTTCTCTTATCTCCTCTCTATTCCTTCTCTTTAATCACATAATTTTGCATAAGGAATCAAGCTAATTCTAGGTGAAAATTAAGGTAAAAGTTAGTGTTTTTCTTTTCTTTTCATCTTCATCTTTTCTTGCTTTGCTCATGAAAAGTTGGAATTTTAAGGTTGGAATTGAGATGGAGATATGTATTTGTGGTGTTTCTAGTTGATGAGTCAAACAAAGCAAAACGGGAAGAGAAGGAAAAACACTAGAAGAATAGCTAATTGGCAAATTTCAAGGTTTGGGACTATACTTAGTTAATTTATATATGTGTGCAAAGATTGATTTAGGCATTGAATAGTTGATAGAATGATGTCTTGGTGTTGCTTTGCATAGAATTGGCTGAATATGATAAGAGAGAGTAACATTTAGTGAAATTCTATCTTAGGTTGATGGTTCATTTGAACTAGAGCCATTGTTTTGGCCATAACTCCATTTATAGACCTCTAGGGTGATTCTAATTGGGGATGAAACTTAAGACATAGAAATAAAATTCTTTAGAAGAGAATATGAATTAATTATGGATTTATGACATTAGAAATTAAGATTGAAAATGGTGACCTGATGTTGATCCTATATTGGAGTGGTTTGTAATGTTTGGTGCATATCTCATGATTTAGAAGTCCAAATGGTCTGATTTTTAATACTATATAAACTAGAGATATAGGGAGACAAATTTTTAGAGATCCTAAAAACTAAATTGAATGTTTACTATGTGAAAATTAAGAAACAAGTAGAGAATGTTGTGTAATTTGTTTATGGACTGATTTGTTTGCCTATTTTTAGATTCACTATGGGCTTAGGCCAAATTGCACTATTTTGACTTTTTCACTTTTTTTTATACCAACTCATATTGGAACCTTTTTGAATGTTTATGAAACTTTGTATACACCTATAAATAAATAAAATAAGACTTACTATATGTGAATTGGGTGATTACACATTGAAATTTAAGATTTAGCACAATGTATGCTAAAGAAAATTTACATGTACATAGATGATTTGTATACATATTTATTGCTTATGTGTTTATAGTACGACTATACAAGTTCACATAATAATTTTATGAAGACAATTAAGTACAATTTAACATGTTTATATTTAAATGAGGTATAGGAATTTATATACTAGAATTACCTTGAGAAAAAAAATTGAACAAAACATATACAAAATAAATCATATGAGTACTTGTGATTTGAATACTATCCTAATGGTGATAAGTTATGACTTGTATATATGAACTTAAAAACAAATTTTATGTTTTCAAATGAATATCATGTTATTTCTCAATATATTAATTTTGAAATTGGCAAATGATTAACGGAAATGTTATAGTGCCTGCTTCATTATCTTGGTGATGGATAGATAGACATGCTTATAGGGTTACAAAAATGTTGCTACAGTTTAACACTATTGGTGTCTTCATTTTCATACCATAATGTCTCTACAGTTCCATACCTTTGGGTACTCATAATTTGATACGTTCAGGTATCTATAGTTCGATGTCTTCGGGTATCCACAATTTGATATCTTCAGATATCCACAACTCTCGTGATCGACACCCACAGAAATGTGTAGGTCTAACATACAAAGGAAATTAGACAGTTATGAATAAGAGATACAACATGACAACACGAATAATTTGTATTAATGAGATTTGGAAATCAATATTTGGCTTATAAATGTGAATTTACGATATATGGATTATATATTGAAGCATATGTACATTATATACTTTGCTTAATTATGCCATCATTGTTTACATGAGTTTATGATATTTATAAACGTGTATGTGCTTAGCAGATGATTGTTGTGAGTGGTTATCCAAACTAAGTATTTCTCCACTAAGCATTCAAGCTTAGCACAAGTGCTAATCCATGTAGGTTCAAGTAATAGGAGTAAGACACAGGGATCACCTATAGGGACCAAGGCTAACCGTTAGAAGTAAAAGTACGTTTGGATGTACTTTTGATTAAAGAATGGTTGTATATGTAATGAAGGAAATTGTAGTTTCTTAACATTTGTCATTAAGAATTTAAGTAGTGTGTAATATCTCTTTTGGATTACCAACGAAGATTGACATAAGTGTAATTTAGGCTTATAAAATTATCAATGAAGATTGACACAAATAATGTGGTAAATAATAAAAACAACTTAAAACTATAATAGTGAATTTTTTTCAAAGCTATTAAGGAATTGTGGTTAATTACTAGTAAGGAAAATTATATTTTAGACATAATTGTAAATGGGATTAATCATGAACTTTATTCATTTTTGAACCCTTTCTCCGAAATTGATGTCGGGAAAACACTCTTCAATCTTAAACTTGTTAAAGCTCTAAGACTTGGTGATTTCAATGCTTTTTTTTTCTTTTAGAACATATGGAACTTGGTAGATGATGTGGTAATAGAGATGATTTTAAAATTTTTACGAAAGGGGTGATTTTGAAGGAAATGAACAAAACATTCATTTGTTTGGTTTCTAACCCTTAAATTTTAAAGATTTCTACTTCATCGCCTACTATAACATGTTTTATAAAATTATTTTTAAGACGATGGTGTCAAGAATAGTTCAAGTGACTCGAGTCATCACTAACCAAACATAAAGTGTTTTCACCAAAGGGAGATGCATTGGATTTAACATCCTTTTATCCTACTCCCATCTTTAAAAGGAATAAAGGATTACACTAAAGATATCCTCTCTCTTCATACTTATTTAAAATTTATATAGATGTCCTTATTATCATTATACCAATAAACATTCATAGTTGCAATATGCTTAAGTATCATTCTAAATACAAAAAGATTCAATCCTTTGCAAATCATTTGAAGATGATTTTTTGTTATTTCATAAAGTGAATAAGGCCCCAGTGTCCTATTTTACAAAAAAGCAATATTTGGGATTGAAAATCAATCCCAATAATTGTTATATTTTTTTAATCTCTAATAATGATTCAAAAACAATCACGAGATTAATTTAGTTTACTAATTACTAAGAAGATGTACTCCTTTTAAAGTATCTAACGATCTATTTATCATCATCCAAACTTATAAACAGAGGATGTAGATTATTTATGAAAATAGTTGATAAAAAATAGCACAATTGGAACAAGAAATAGCTTTATAATGTAAGAATACTACAACTTATCTTATCAATGATCAATACTCTTTATGCTTACTGGAGTATACACACAAGTATTTGTATGACAATAGTTAAGAACATTGAAAGGAAGAAGATGCATTTTCTTAAGATAAGAGATAGCACATTCTCTTCAAGGGCCAATGTAAAGTGGAGTGGTATTTGTATACCAAGTAAAGAAACGGATTGGGTATACATTTTATAAAGTTGATGAACAGAATGCTTGTATGCAAATGTATTTAGAAGTTATTAACTAATGATGTCACATTATAGTTGAAATAGGTACATTCATATTTTTTGAGAGGAAGGTGCTTCTAGGTAGTTAAACTACGGTTAGATACTTCCTAGTAAAAGTCCGTAATATAAAGGATAAAGTTAAATATGTGATGAAATTCATTATTGCAAAACAGAAGATATTTTTTTAGATAGTTGTCATTTCTTAGGGCCAATTCAAAACTTTATGTCCTTAATTTCTAAAAGAGAATGTCTTCCAACATATTTATAAGAAAAAGAAATGATTGTTGATAACTCTTAACAATGGTCGATGTACCTATTAAGGTTCTTCACCAATATTAGAGATAATTTTTCCATGATCCCTTTAAAGAGGACTGAATGATCTAGACCTTACACCCTTAAAAACAATTCACAATTAAGTCTGACTTTCTACTTCTTAGAGGTTTAATCAATGGTGGGAAATCCCATGATATATTTAACATCTTCTTAAAGCAACTTTCATTCTTTAGCTTGATAAAATAAATTACGGATAAAAGATTAGATAACTTTCATTTTAGTGACAAACAATGGTTGTTCTCTTCGTTAATATACTTTAGAATCCCATAATCATCTTTTATTTGATTGCCTCTTTCCCCTTTAATTTGGAAACAAATTCTTCCGATGTTTAATTTTAACAAAGCTGATATTGATTGGGATTGAAATATTTAATGGATCTTGACCTTTTCCTTTGTAAGAGCACTAATGTTTCAATGCTTAACTTAGCCCTTAGCTATAGTGTCTACATTATTTGGGAAGATAGAAATACTAAAATTTCAATAAAAAGCCTACAAAGTTACAATAAGTCACCATCTAACTATTTTAGTGGATAAGAGAAACTGTAATAGCAAAGATATTGTTAGATTAAAGTATGGATGACACAAAAGGATTGAAATATAAGTATATCATTGATATATAAATAAAATCACTTACAAATATTGTTTTCTTATCCACCGTTTAAAGGATCCTTTTATAAAATTCTTCAGTTGTCTCTTTCTTCTCACTAATCTTTTAATTACTTGACATTATTTTATCAATTTTTCTGTTTCCTTTTTTTTAATTTTCTTATCTTATTTTATTATATATTTTAAAACAAATGTAACTAACCCTTTTATATCAAAAGATTGTTGGAAATGCTTAAACTATTTAGACCATTGAAACAACTACTAATATTTAATTTCAATATAGGTATAGTTTTTCTTCATCTCCTACTTACATATGATGGGATTTAAATAAATAGAATTTTGTAGTTTGCATATTTATCTAAAAGCCTTTGTGACTAGTATATAATGAGAGCACATAACCATATATCTATGAGGAATATATGATTTCTCAACTAATAAATTAATCCTTAAATAGATTTGGTATTCTATACCTTATACCATTTATTGCATTAATTGTAACATCCCATCACCGATGAGAAGGGTAAATTGGTCAATTGGGACAGGTTAGGAGTTGATTGCATATTTTATTTTGCTCATTCATTTGGCCTCTCAATATAGAGAGGAATGAGACATTTTTGCACATGCACATAGGTACATGCATTCATGACATTTTTCGGCATTCATGTGTGAATCTGAATTGTTTGTGAATTATGAAATAATTATGTCTAAAAATCTGAATTGAAATGTTCTAAGAGTGATTCTCAATTGTTAGTGACCTTTAGAAATTTTATGGAAATTTTGGGAGAAAAAGTTCGGACCGGAGAATTTTCTAGGTGTCGGACTGATTGATTTTTATAGTACTGGAATAACTGTCCAATGGTAATGGGAAAATTAGATACATGATTTAGAAATAAAAATGTGGAACCATTGAAATTTTGGGGATAAATTTGACTAGAAATGGAATCTGAAAAGAGGAGAAATTTTAATTATGCTTGAGGTATTGATAAATGGCAAGTTCCTAGGTTTGCAAGTCTATTATTCAACCCTAATGCCTTAGGCTTTTGACTTTTCCGTACGAAAAACACTAACACCACTTTGGCAGTAAACTCATTTCTTCTCCTAGGGCATGCTTTCTTCTTCCTTCGAGTGATTCTTGTTTCCTCCTCCCTTCATGATCTTTTGTGCTCCATCTGCTTGTTCCTCCTTTGTTGTTTAAGTTAACCCTACACCGCGAGAAGATGTTGATTTGTAAGAGGGGAAGAGAGGGCCGTATGTGTTGGTGACTTAAAGATATTTCGGGAGATATTTTCGGGAGTTTTGAAGATTAGAAGCTTGATTAGGTAAGGAATTATATTATGTTGTTTATTTGTTGGTTAAATGCATTTATGATGTTAATTGTGAAAGATTGTGGTAGTTTAGGTTGAGTTATGGCTGAAATTTGGAAGAGAAAATGAGAGAAAATTGTCGGAGAAGAAGGCTAGGTCGCGGCGTCTCTGCGCCACGACGCGGCGAGAAATTATGTTCACTGCGGCGAGCCCCGAAATTCCACGCCGCAACGAGCTCCCTTCTGACGTCGCGGCAAGCGTTCTTTGGCCGCGGCGAGCCCCTGTTTTCTGAACTGATGTGTTTTAGTTTTTGGGTCATAACTAATGATGTAGACCTCCAAATGAAGTGATTTTTAATTCGTTGTAAACTAGAGAAAGAGGTCTACAATTAATGTGAAGAAAGAAAATTTGAATTCAGGTTTTTAAGATCTCAAATTCTGAATGAAAGTTGATTATAGATTTCCATTTCAACCTAAGGATAGTTTCTTGATACTTGGAGTATAATTTCGAGGCTTCTGAAATAAAGTAAATGCTTTTGGAGTCTACAATGGGTGAGATTGATTTAGTGAATAGTAATGTTGGCTTTGAGGTCCTTCTTAAGGGTATTACCCAAATGTTGTCGTGTGTATGGTATGAAAAGATGGTTTTGAGACAAAAGAAAGGGAAATTGGGAATTAGCGTCGGAATGTCATAACCATGCATCGTACCTCTTTTATCTGCGACATGTGCATTATTAAACTTTTCTATTTGTAAATTTGGTAATGTGGGATTGCTTTTACTATTATAGAGGCACAATTGGAATGTCGTTCCACGGATATTGCTAGGACTTCTAGGCAGTAGCTCGGAAGTTATAGGTGAGTAACCTAGTTAGTTCCTCAATCTTTGATTTGTTTAACGTTCTGCACTTAGAATTCTGTGGAGAATAATGCTGGGTATGTGTGAATGTTATGTGTGAAATCCCAGACCGAAGGTCCGATGGATTAGGAATTTTTGACATTAAAGTGTAAACTGTTTGTGAATGCGATAAATTGCGAATGTGTAATTGAGAACGATATGATTGATTTCGATAAATTAGATCTGATTGCAATGTGATATTATAGAAGTGTGATAAATGAAATCCATGAATAATCGAGTAATAACAGCTGTGACCGGAGCAGCCACCGATGAGAGCTACAAGCTCGACTACTGAAAAAAAGCCTCGAGCTCGCAAGGGAGTAGTGCATACCCAGAGGGCTCTCCTACCCCTAAGACGCGTGGAAAGTAGTGTATACCCAGAGGGCTCTCCTACCCCTAAGACGCGTTCAACGCTTAATGAGCCCGAAAAGGGACAGTTCAGAGCTATATGCTCAATGCTTAATGAGCCCGAAAAGGGACAGTTCAGAGCTATATGCTCAACGCTTAATGAGCCCGAAAAGGGACATTTCAGAGCTATATGCTCAACGCTTAATGAGCCCGAAAAGGGACAGTTCAGAGCTTTATGCTCAACGTTTAATGTGCCCGA
>JANZLF010000222.1:14649018-14660007 GCA_026546835.1 Erythroxylum foetidum
AAGTGTTACATGGACAGGATTAGGAAATATTGTTATGATCCGATATATGTGTTATTGATACCGAAAGTGAAGAATTGTGAGTAATCACGAGGAAAAAGTTACGGTAGTGTAGAGTTTGAGGAAAGTAAAGGGGTAATTGATTGTATTGATTTCAGTTATTTGGAAAATATTAGTCATGTAGTGAAATAAGTGGGAAACATAATATAAATGAACGAAACAATTCCCCTACCTTCCTGATTAATCATATATGAAATTTCGAGGACGAAAATTGTAACATCCCAACATCGATGGGAAGGGTAAATTGGTCAATGGGGACAGGTTAGTAGGTCACATTGCCTATTTTGATATGAGCATTCATTTGGCCTCTACTTTTAGAGGAATGAGACTTTTTGCACATGCATATATAGGTACATGCATTCATGACATTTCTCGGTATTTATGTGAATATGATTTATTCTGTGAATTCTGAGATAATTGTGTTTGAAATTCTGAATTGAAATGTTCTAGGAGTGATTTCAGGTGGTAGTGACCCTTAGCAATTTTTCTGGAAATTTGGGAGAAAATGTCCGAACTAGAGAATTTCTTAGTGATGGACTGATTGATTTTATAGTACTGAATAATTGTTCAATGGCAATGGGAAAATTTGACTCATGATTTTAGGATTATATGTGAAGCCATTGGAATGTGAAGATGAATTGGACTGGAAATGAAATTGAAAAAAGAAAGAGCTTAAGATTGTTGAGGAAATGACAAGTGGCATATTTGATTAACCTTTAAATGCCTTAGGTTTTAAAACTTGGCTGTAAACTTGTTTCCTCCATCTAGGGCATGATTTCTTCTCCTTCGATTGATTCTCCTTTCCTCCTCCTTGCGTGATCTTTTGTTGTCCGATTCTTGCTTGCTTGCATCTTCTTCCTTACGCAAAGCCAACCTTAAACCTTTGAGATGATGATGAGTTGTGAGAGGAGAAGAGATGGCCGTGGGTGTTAGAGAGAGGTGAAAGGGGTTAGAGGAATTTTCGGGAGTTCGAAGAGTTGGAAGCTTGATTTGGTAAGTAAATTGCTTTAATATTATTTTATTGTTAGTTGGAATGCATTGATGGGTTTAAATGAGAAAGATTGAGGCAGTTGATTTGAGTTATGGCTGATTTTAGAGGAAAAATGTGAAAAAATGGTCAGAGAAGACGAACAAGAACCCGCACGTCACGACGAGCATGCTTAGACGTCGCGACGAGGCCATAAATCCTCGTCGCTACGAGCGTGGTTAGACGTCGCGATGAGTGGTTAATTACTCGTCGCGACGAGCGGTTAATTACTCGCCGCGACAAGCAGTTAATTACTCGTCGCGACGAGCATGTTTAGACATCGCGGCGAGTGAGCTCGTGTCACCGCGATGTGCATCCTTTGGCCGCGGCGAGGCTGATTTTTTTGAACTGATTTATTTTAATTTTTGGGTCATAACTAATGATGTAGACCTCCCATTGCAGTGATTCTTGATTCGTTATAAACTAGAGAAAGAGGCCTACAATTGATGTAAAGAAAGAAGTTTGAATTCAAATTAGTACGATCTCAAATATTGAATGAAAATTGAGGATAGGTTTCTATTTCAACCTAAGGGTTGTTTCATGATAATTGGAGCATAATTTTGAGACTGCTGACTTACATTCAATGCTTTTGGAGTCTACAATGGGTGAAATTGATCTAGTATCTAGCAATAATGGTTTTGAGGTTTTTCTAGGGAATATCCTAGTGTGCATGATATGGTATATTGAACTAAATTTTAGAAATGAAACTTGTGGAGTTTCCATGATATGCTATTAAAACCAGATGAGTCATAATTGATCAATTGGGTGAAAAGCTAGGTTTTGACATAAGAAAGAGGAAATTGTGAAATAGCGCCGAGAATGTCACGAACGTGCATCATACATCTTTTACTTAAGACATATGCATCATTGAACCTTTCTGATTATGCATTTAGTAATGAATGATCATTTGACTGTTATAGAGGCACCGTTGGAACAACATTCTACGGATATTGCTGGGACTTTCAGGCAGTAGCTTGGAAGTTACAGGTGAGTAACCTAGTTGGTTCTTCAATCTTTGGTTGTTAAATGTTCTGTACTTAAAATTTTGTGGAGAATAGTGATGGATATATGTGAATGATTATGTTTGAAATCTCAGACCGAAAGTCCGAGGGATTGAGTGTTTTGACATTGAAGTGTAAATTGTTTGTGAATGTAAAATGTTCATGCTTCAATGTGATAAATTGTGAATGTGTGGTAATGTGTGATTAAGAATGATATGACTTTTTTCGATAAACTTGATCTGATTGCATTGTGATAAATGAATTCCATGAATGATTGATTAATAACGGTTGTGACTGGAGCTGCCACCGAGAACTACAAGCTCGACTACTGGAGAAGAGCCTCGTGCTCGAAAGGGAATAGTGCATACCCAGGGGGCTCTCCTATCCCTAATACGCGTGAGAAGTAGTGCATACCTAGAGGGCTCTCCTACCCCTAAGACACATTTAACGTTTAATGAGCCCGAAAGGGACAGTTCAGAGCTATATGCTCAACGTTTAATGAGCCCGAAAGGGACAGTTCAGAGCTATATGCTCAACGCTTAATGAGCCCGAAAAGGGACAGTTCAGAGCTACATGCTCAACGCTTAATGAGTTCGAAAAGGGACAGTTCAGAGCTATATGCTCAACGCTTAATGCGCCCAAAAAGGGACAGTTTAGAGCTATATGCTCAATGTTAATGCGCCCATTTTGGGACAGTTTAGAGCCTCAGGCTTACTGATTAATGTGCCCAGATTGGGACAGTACAGGCGCTCAGTCACCACACTTAAACAAAATGGAAAAATGTCATGTAATCGTTACTTATGTATTTGATTTAATTCTGGATTGGGAAAAAGGCAGCATGCTTTGCAATTTTGTGATCTTCTGATTATGCTATTGTGAAATGATTTGTAAACTGCTATGTGATTTTCTGAATTTGCTATTGTGATAATCTGTACGCTATTTGCGTAATGCATGAATTGAGTGAATCATCGATGATGGTTTCTCATTGAGTTCGCAAAACTCACCTAAAATTTGCAACTATTTTTAGGATAAGAAGAATACCCCGTTAGGCCAACGGGAGTATACTTACAGCATTCAAATGAAGGATAGAGGTCGGGATCAGTTCGCGTCTACATTGCATATCTATATATTTTTGTATTAAATTGTTTATTCCGCAACTTCCGTATGAATTGTAATTTGAAATGACTAAAATGTTTGTAATTGTGAAAAGGGCCCAAATGGCTATTGAAAATATTGTTAAGTGAAAATGTTTATGAATGAATGTGGGGCCAATTTGAGTTTTGATTTCCGCATTTTGTGTTATCGACTTTAAAAAAAACATTATGGGCTTTTGAAAGATTGATCGAGTGCTTTAGCACACCACCCTCGCGGGGCGCGGTCTCGGATATCACCATCGATATCGGGTTCGGGTCTTGCGGGAGTGGGGAGCTACATTAATAATATCTTAATCTCATTATATAAATACTTTCTATTCTTATTTTCTTCTATATAAAATATAGACCCTTTTGAATACATAATGTAAACCTTAGGTTAGAAATCACCCAATGCTCAAATCAGAAGGAATTAGAACCCTAGAATCAACCTTAAATAAAGCAAAGAAACTTGACTTTAACTAAACTCAATTATTAGAACTAAAGTTATAAGAATTTTAATCACCATAAGTTGCCTTGTTAAGATCATATTAACTTTTTGTTAATGAAATAAGAGGAAATTCTCAAAAAAGGTAAATAAAACTCTCAAATTGATATTTACATGATTGTTCCATAAATTACATAAATAAGACAACCTTTTATAGGCATAAAAGCCTAAAGAAACAAAATCCTAGAAGGAAAAGAAAACTAGTCCTAAAGGAACAATCCTTATCAAGTGTAAAAAAGATTCAAACACTAACTACTAATACTAATTTAACTAGGACTTTGGGAATTCTATTTCAATTCACATCCTTAATTTCATAAAGAATCTTAATCAAATTAGAAAATTTACGGAATCCTAATAATATTAGAAACAGACCCTATACCAAATCCTAACCTAAATAGGAAACTAGAAAACAACTATAAAACAATACTAACACAATTTGGATTTTATAACTAAGTAAGTTACAACCTAACAAATAAAACAAAATGAGTTAAACCCTTAAATACATCTTAATTTTGAAAATTGGGCTTATTAAATTTAAAATAAGTGGACCTTGTTGTTAAAAATTATCCAAGCCTTATTCATCATATATTAAGCATATTCTATCTTTAACAACATGAAGAAAGGTGATTAATCTTGACAATGCATTTTATTCATCTTAAACAGTCTCCTTTTCTTACAACCCTAAGATTAATCCCTACAAAGCTATCTTCATGCATTTAGTCTTTTCTCTTGTCATTAGACCTCTAATTCCTTACAAAGGATCATAAGAATGGTTGGAAATAGGTGTTAATGCGAGCTACTCCGCATCATGCCCTCCTTGAAACGATTCATCCTCATATCAAAAAATCATATAAGGATAACATACTAATAATAGAAGTGACAGTCACATTACCATAGTTTCTTGACAACTCTATTTTATAGGCATTGTCATTGATCTTCTCCAACACTTGAAAAAAATTTGTCTCCTAAATAAGATACCTTTCCTTACGTATATGAGCGCAAACCCAATCTTTGGGTTCAAAATAACCTTTATACACCTGTTATTAGCTTTCCTTGCATATTGTTAATTCATTATATCTATATTAGCATAAACCTTAGTATGCAAATTCCTAACAAAATATGCCTTATGCTTACTATCCAAATTAGAGAGTTCATTGGTAGACAAAGGTTAGACATCTAAATGGGTTAAAGGATTAAATCCGTATATAATTTCAAAACAAGAATAAGAAGTAGTAGAATGAACCGACCTATTGTATGCAAATTCAACTTGTAACAAATATTTTTCCTATTATTTTAAAGTTTTCTCAAGCAATAACACGAAACAAAGTAGTAAGTGTCCTATTAACCACTTTAATCTGTTCATCCATTTGAGGATATAAAATAGTTAAAAAAAGGTTTTAATTCCTAAATTGTTCTATAAAGTGCGCCAAAAATGATTTAAGAACTTAACATTTCTATCACCTACTGTTATTCTAGGTAATCCATGCAAGCATACTATTTCATTAATAACAAATCAACAATATGTGTTACATTATTAGTTTTCAAACATGTAATGAAATGCATAATCTTACTAAAATATTAAAAAAAGTTACCCTTATTAATCAAAGGATTAAGCTATGTGGTATTTCCTCGAGAAAATAGATTTGCAAAATTTTGCAATAAAGATATAACTACAATAGTCAAAGAAGTGTTAAGATCATTAGTTGAAAAAAATGGCATCCTTATATGAAAGCATAGTAGTTATTGCCTTACTAATATAACACTCTCATTTTCACATTTACTAGCAAAAGTACTAACTCTCTTTCTTTTCTCTTTATTTTGCACTCCATACTCTTAAATTTTTTTCTCACTATGCACCATTTTACGCTTTTTGCTTTTCTATAATACACACTCTTTTCATCACTCTTTTCTTTCTCTTAAGCATTCACTTATTTTTCATTAATCTTGCACTCTTTTTCTTAAGCTATCTCTTTATTTAAATAACAAATGATTTTAGCCACAATTTTTTCACGATCCTCTTACATCTTTCTATATAAATCCTTATAATGATGGCCAAGTATGAACCTTTTTCACATCATTTTCTTCGTATCTTCTTATGACCGAATAGATTGCTTATCATTCCTACACCTATTAATCATAAATTGATCCCACTAAATACTAACATAATCTGCAAACTCAGCCATTCCTAGTTTAATCTTCCTTTTCATGGATTAATTATGACAATCAAACATATATTCTACCATCCTCTCCTACTCTAAATATAGTTTGAGATCATTCTCCTTTGAAAGGTAGGAATTTTCATCTTAATACTTCAAATAACTTGTTGTCTCGTTTTGAAACAACCTTTTTTCTCTTTCCAAAACTAGTCTTATTGTGATCATATTCCTCATCTCCTCCTTAAACATGTGTTTCCTAGTTAATTTAATATTGGATGGTGACTCTAAACTATCTAACCTTATGTTTAGAACTTTTAATTGGTCTTGGATAGACTTTATGAGTAACTTGTGATTGAGTTCTACATTACCTCCATTACTACTAATGTTTAAATATACAAAAATCTTAATAACAAACATTGGTTTTTCTTTTTCTTATAACTCCTTTAGATTAGATTACTTAATCACTCATGTTTCACTTAATTGTGACCTTTTTTTTTGGTGTTTTCACCACTCTTGCCTTTTATCACTTACAGGTCCTTTAAGAAGACCTCTATCAATGGTCTTACCAAAATAGCAAATAACAAAGGGGTTTATAACTTAGATTAATGAAAATTAGGAATAACAAGAAAGAACAAAGTAAGCAAAAATAACAAAAGGTAAAAGAAAAAAAGAATGTACTAAGAATAGGTTAACAAAGTCAACAAGATCTAAGAAAGATGAAACAAAATTAAAAAATTTCTTAAACTAGGAAAACGATTAGAATCTAGGTTTTGATGTGCACTTTTGATTTTGATTTTTGGTTTTCTTTCATTTTTTTGAATATATATAAAAATATATATGATGTGAACTAACTTGAAAACATAAGAGAAGAGAATGAAATAACTTTTATTAAAGAATATATATACATAAAGAGAATGATGTATATATATAAGAACTATCTTGAAAATAAAAGAGAGGAGAATGAAATAACTTTGATTAAAGAAGTACACATAAAGAGAATGATGAATTGAAAGGAATTTGAGGATAGAAAAAATTGGAGAAATATATAATGAATGACATTATCATAAATAAGAAGAAATTAAAACAAACCCTAAAAGGATAGGTAACACTTGATTTCAAAAGCCAAAGCTATGATACCAAATAATGTGAACCTTAGGCTGGAAACCACCTATGCCTGAATCATAAGGAATTAAAACCTTATAGATAATCTTTAAATCAAGAAAAAAAAAGATCATAACCAAATCTAATGATTAAAACTAAATCTATAAGAATTTTCATCACCACAAGTTCCCTTGATAAGATCAAATTAAGTTCTTGTAATAGAACTAAGAGGAAATTCTCTTAAAAAGTGAATAAAAATCCCAAATTGATATCTACATTGATGATCCACAAATTACATTAATATGACAACCTTTTATAGGAATAAAATCCCTAAGAACTAGAATCATAAATGGAAATGAAAGCTAGAGTTCTAAAGGAATATTCCTTTTAAAGTGTAATAAGGATTCAAACATTAACTACTAATACTACTTTAACTAGGACTCCAAGAATCTTATTTCAATTGATATCCTTAATATAATAAGGAATATTAATTACATTGGAAATTTAAGGAATCCTAAACACACTATAAGTTAACTCTATAATAAGTCTTAATCCTAATAGGAAACTAGAAAATAACTATAAAATGATACTAACACATTTTGGGCTTTATAAGTAAGTGATAGCCCAATTAAAAAGAAACATGCTAAATAATAGTATAAAACAAGATCAAGCCCTTAAATAATATTAATTATGTAAATTGGGCTTTATTTAACTCAAAACAACTGGTCCAAGTTGTTAAACATTCTTTAAGCCCTATTCTTCATATATTAAGCATATTCCATCTCTAACAACTTGTAGCAAAGTGATTAGTCTTGGCAATGCATCTAATTCATCTTGAACAACATCCATTTCTTACATCTCCATGATTTTCAAAGCTACCTTTATGCATTTGGTCTTTGCCCTAGCCATTGAAGCTCCAATTCATTGTAAAGGATCAGAAGAATGGTTAAAAATAGGCCCTGGTGTAGGTTGCTCTCCATCAATATATCTTGAGGCAAACTCAGATTTATAATAATCATCATCATTTCTTAATCCTTTAAATCGAATTAACTTGGTTTAATAGATTATCCCATTATGTCAAATCATTCATAATTTTTAAAAACATTATAACAAATCATTCATTATATAGAATTAAACTCGAGTAGAAAAGGTTATTCTAATTTGAGATTCACATAACCTTAAAGGATCCTCGTTTAATATAAGTTGAGAATATAACTTATATTATCTTTATTAGTTGATAATGCATATAAGATATGATTCATGTGTTATAATATTGACTTTATTTTATCACATTATATGTATTTTCTCAAATATTGTGCAGATGATAGTTTATGCATACCTAATACCTAACTTAAGTTTACTTGTTTATTTATTCAATCCACCTTTTAGAACTCACAATTAACATATTAAGATAGATTACAAAAACTTGTCATTTCTTTAGGTTACCTGTAACCCCATATACCTTTGAATATAATTAAAATCGACATTAGTATTTTAAGATTTGAGATCTCATATATCACTTAGATAAATTTCTTAAAACTTGTCTCATCTCCATTCCTATAAAATAATGGAGATGATTACCTATGTGGGAAGGTATTTCATATTTGTTTAACGTATTTCTTGTATCTAGAACTAATGTTAAACACTAATTCAAAAATTTATTCTAAAACTAAAAAATCAATTCAAAATTAAGCATGCTTAAATACTTAGACAATATCTTTAGATCTTAATTAAATACATATTACATCAAATTTTCAATGATAAACAAATTATCATCATTAATAGCAAGTATTATAAATAGCCATAAGGCACATTCATTTATCTTTGTGGTCATATGTGCTTGATATAATTATACTTTAATTTCCATGTATTTGGTTTGATATCGATATTTGAGCTCCCTATTACTATATTTCATTGTACTTATTTATATAAAATATAATGTATATGAGATTACTGATTGCAATAAAATAGGGAATCATTTTTATCTCTTCCTCTTCTTATGGCATTTGTGGATATTACCTATTACTTACGTGCTCACCTTTATTAGTGCTTGTAACAAAATGGTTTACAATCTTGCATATGAAATTGTTTAAGTATTCTCTTGATATATATACATAGCTTATAACATAGATAGTGCTCTTCTTAATTGATACTTAGCAATCTTAATTGCAAATATGTATGCAACGTTAGACATTTTATTTATTTTGAACATAATTGATAGAAAATTTATTTATTTGCTTGACAAACTAGCTATCAAATTATCATCTATATATAAAGAAAAATCTATATATTTATCATTAAATCTTTTAGCATATACTTACTGGTATTTACCAATCATACTAAAATAATATGATACGATTACAATATAAATCTTAATACACCACTAACTTTGAAATTGCTTTAGGCTGTAGATTGGCTTTAATAACCTAAACACATATTGCTTTTTGCCTTTCTGAATAAAAATTGTTGGTTGTTCTATATAGACTCCTTCATCTAGTTCTTTATTTAAGAAAATTGTTTTTGTATCTATTTAATGTCTACACATGTTATTAGGTATACTCGTGATCATCCCTTTGCTTTGTAACATAATTTTTTATTAATACCAATTTTTCCTTTAAAAAATTTTCCACTACAACTACAAAGGCTAGACTTAGTCAAACTGATTAAACCTTATAATAAGTGAGAATTTCTTTTTCGTTGCGTGCATTCTTGTTTCCACTAGACATGTTTTGTATTTTAAAAGTTTTCATTAGTTTTTTGTTTAACATTTGAGAATTTGGTTGCTTTTGATGGCTTTACATCCTCTAGAAAGATTAAATAATCCTTATATTTAGATCATGCTCATTAAATTCCATTATTTGTTTTCCATTTCTATAACTCATTCACTTTTAGCAAAACTATATAAAGTCTTTTCATATTTCTTCATTCGTTATTTTCTAATTTTAAGAAATGAAAATCACTCTTGAGTAAGGGGCAAGTGTCACAAGCATGATAGTTTTTCTCACGCCTATGACAAGAAGCGTGACATTGTAACTTACGTTTTTATTTTTTAATTAAATACAATTAATTAATTAATTATAATTATTTAAAATATAATTAAGTAATTATATTTTATTTCTTTTAAGCAATAAAATATAATTAATTAAAAATATTAAAATTTGATATAAAACAAAATTTTAACAAATTTTAATTTCTCAATATTTTAAAAACCAACCACTATCAATAGTAATGGTAATCATTCATTCGTCTTAACCAACCATCATAGTTATAATAATTATATCTATTCTCATTCATCACTATATTTATTCTCATTCTTATTATCATTCTCCCATGTGAACCAATCGCCCCTTTAATTAATTTAATAGGCGTATGGTCAAGTACGTATTTGGTTATCAATAACACATCACCTAATAGGTGATAGGTAAATTTGTTTATCCCATTATATTCCTAACCATTTTGAGAAGAGTTTTATTTCTCCTCTCTACACCCCTATTTTGCTGATGACTTTATAGAATAGTCATTGTTTGTCTATTCAATTTTCATCACACCACCTCTTAAATTCATATAAGTCCTCTTATGCCTAAGTAGTTTTTGAAGTATTTATATACTTTTTCTAACTAATTTTGAACTAACGTCGTAGACTTTTTGAAATCAATATTATGGTTCAGATTTTGAGAGATAAAATAAATATAACTATGCCATGTATGGTCATTGATAAATGTGATGAAATAATTACATCCTTGCCTCATTTGGCCAAAAATTTCTTAATAAATTAATTGTAATAGCTTATCAACTCCTTGTCCTATAATAAATGTTTTTAATGCCATTTTATCAGATAGATAATGTTTATAAGTAGATAATTGTACTTTATATAGGTATTTTAAAAGATCATATTTAACTAATCAGTTTATTCGATTTTGTCCAATATATCCTGTTGGACCCCGAACCTTGAAGTGAAATTTAGAAATAATAGATGAAAATTAAATGGGTGTTTTGTATGTGATTTGTG
>JANZLF010000222.1:14660107-14672838 GCA_026546835.1 Erythroxylum foetidum
GACCTCATTTGTATTCGATCCGTATTTGATTCGTGTCATTTGACTTGATATTTCGCTTTCCTTCTTATTTCCACTTGGAGAGAGATCATATTCAGTACATGCAGTAGAGTGTTAAGTGTAAGAAGTTGGGTCTCGGAAACGGGATCCAACATATCCAAATCTAGAATGCCATAAATTACCATAAATATTTTTAAGAGAAAATCTAATACCATAAAATAGTCCAACATAAAACCATGCCTACCATAATTCCAAAAACATTATCCTTTCCACCATTGTGGAAAATTAATATTGAATCTAAGGTTAACTAAAAGTATGAAACAATACAAGATTCTATCAAATCATGGGAATGATAAAATTATATTTTATAAGATAAGGGTTTGACCGCCATTTCCATGGATATCAATTTTAGAGTCATCTCTACATATTTCTACCCTTTCCCATGTTTTCTTTGTGGGAAGTCCTTTTTCTTTCCCATTTTAATTAGCCTTATCCCCTATTGGGATCTTAAAAATTATGAAAGGCTTTCTTTACACTTTTCACTTAAGACTCACTATTACACTTTCTCTTTTTATTTCCAAGTCCTTGTGATCATGACTTAGCCACATATGCGTCAATATATGGCTCGAAAGCCTCAATACATTCATTTCGTAATAATAGTTGCCTCATAGCATCCTTCATTATCTTGATATTTTTATTTTCATTTTCTCCCAATTTAGAGGTAAAGAATGTGTAATAACTTACACTATCTGTGCATTTGATAAGGTATAACCAATATCCTTTAATTTACTATATTTGACATTAGTTTCATATTCCTTAATATCGAAAGCTTATTTATTTATTTGATATATATGTCAAACATAATTGTAAAACCCTGAAACTTTCCTTTCATTAAATATAAAATTTTATTTTTAGTGAATAATATTTTTGGATGAATAGTAAATCTAGTTGAATAGTGATTTTTGGGGACCCAATCCTAAAATATTGAAAAATATTCATAATAAGTATTAGAGTTTAATGATATTAAAAGAAATAAAAAATAAGTTCGATTGGATGGATTTCGAGAGTTCCAAAAGTTTAGAACTAAAATGCCCTTTTTTGGAAAATAACATGTATAAATGATTTTTAAACCCATTCTAATTTTTTAAAGCATCTAATCAATAAGTATTGACCTTAATTAGAGTATTTCATGGTCAATTTGATAACAAGATGGCTACAAACTATTTTCATAATTTAATTCGATTAGTTGATGAATTAAATTCAATGAATAGACGTTTGGTCTTTTTGTATGCAATGGTGTGAGTGGATTAGTTAGTCACACCTAATGACCAATTAGAGACTTTCTAAAGGGTTAAACATCATTAATTAAATGGATGATGAGTCATTAGAGATAAACAATAGGAAAGTGACATATGTAAAGCATTAAAGAGTATAAAAAGTGAGAATTAAGACATAAGTTGATTCATTTGGTGAGTAGTCGTGAGAGAGCAAAAACGAAAATGAAAAGAAGAGAGACCAAGGAGAAACATCAACCAAGGAGAAGAGGAAGAAGAGGCAGCCAGTTTTTCATAGATTCAGAGTGGGATTTGAAGAAATCTTGATCAAGTCTACGTGTTTATCCATTTATCTAAGAGATTGAAGGAAAAAGTGGTAAGTTTTCCTAGCTTAAACTACAAATTTTTGTGGGGTTTTGAGTGGGGTCAATGGTGGTTTTTTACTTTCCATGGAATAGAAGGTTGAAATCAAAAAAATGTAAACCAAGAAATCAAGCTTGAAAATATTGGTTAAGGTTAAGGTTTTGCAATTAGGTTTTTAGTGTGAAATGATCCAAAATTTTATTTTGATGTTTTATGATGTTCATAGCATGGTTTTGATGCTAATGAAGTAAATAAATGAAAAAGTATAGTTATGATGTAATGATAATGTGAATGTAATTAATATGTGAATGTGATTAAGGATGGTCATTAAGTGTATTTGTGGCATTGGAATTATTAAATGAAGTGTTATGTTATTATTTGAAAAAAAATTATTATATGGAGTGTATATGGAAAGTATGAAGTTTAAATGGTTTATAATATGATTGGCTGATGCTTGACATGGATCTTAGGTGAATTGTGTTGATAAATTGGAAAGAAAATGAAATGATAGTATAAGTATGTGTGGTGAGGACAATTTGGCCTTAAGAGGAAGTGTAGTGAATGGTGTGAGCTTAAAGTTTGATTATAATATGGTGAATTAATTAGATGAGATAGTATTTTGAAGAAATTGATAAGTTAGAATGGGTAAAAGATGGTATTGAAGTAATTTTTGAGGTTAGACTTTGAAAAGGACAATAATAGTTTAGCTTATGGAAGTTAAAGTGAAAATATGATTAGCGTACGTGTTATATAATTAAATACTAATATCAAATTTGGTTAAGCCGAATATATGGTTTTAATCCTTTATTTAAGAATTTGGAAATAAATGCCTAAGCAAAATGCGATTTATATAGGTAAAGGAGAGGCAAAGAATACGTGAGTGTGCTTGGTGATAAATTTGCAAAATAGTTAGTGTATTTTAATTGTTTTTATGAATAAAATCTTTCAAAAGAATTGATGACATGTGACTTTATATTGTATGATTATAAGTTTTATGTGAATGATACATTATAGGTGAATATTATTAGTACAAGTGTGTGTTTTAGCAACATATGAATTAAAGTTTGAAAGTTGAATTTCATACGATTTGAAGTCACAATGAAATTATGTCATTGGTTGATAAAAACGAAATGAGTTTTAGCTTATGGTACATCATTAGGTTTTATACATGTTATTATACTGATGTATAGCAGTTAACCTAGTGCGGGTAAGCAATGTAGAACTAACTCCATAACTAATGGTTAAACAGTTATAGGTAAGCAATGTAGTTTTAGTCCATAACTGCCGGTTTATAACGATTAACTTATTGCAGGTAAGCGATGTAGAACTAGCTCCGTAACTACTGATTTATAACTATTAACCTAGTGTAGGTAAGCAATGTAAAACCAACTCTGTAACTAGTGATTAACTAATTGCAGGTAAGCAATGTAGAACCAGCTCCATAATTAGTTATTAACCAATCATAGGTAAATGATGCAGAACCAACTCTATGACTTTATGTCTAAGAATACTATATGGCAAAGAAATTAGTGGTAGGCTATATCGTGTAAGAAAGTTCATGACAATAATAATGTCACCACAATTTACTTTAAAGTTAACTTGAGAAATTTGATTTTAGAAACCATATAAGTTTTGTATTGGTATTATATCATAAGAAATTAAATGAATTAGATTTAGGGAGGTTTAAATAGTTAAATATGGTTTGCATAGAAAAGTTACACTCACTGAGCTTGTTTAGCTCACACTCTACTTTCTGTTTTTAAAATAAAACCTTCCAGGTGCACACTTAGGGGCTTCAGTAGCATGGACTCCACTTTCTGAGTAGTCAACTTCATCACGTGCTGTTGTGTAGGCATTTTTCCTTTGTAAATATTTTTGGAAACTATTACAAATCTTTGAATATGTTTCGGAATGTACTTTTTTCTAAGGAACACATGTTTATAAATGTTTTTAAATTAAATGCATGAACATGTTTTAGTCTTTTTAAAATCATTTGATGTAACTATTTGAGGTTGCTTATGAGTGAACTTGAAGTCTAAAATTTGTAGTTGAGAAATTGGTGTGATTATAGAAGTGTTTTGAACTTTTATAGGGATTTTGAAAATTTTGGGGATGTGAAAATGTAACTATTGTGCTGCCAAAATTTTTAATAAAATGATTGACAAAAACACTCCAATGTTTATATTTATGAATGTTGAGTTAATGCTTTTTGATTCAAAGGGCAATAGGCCTAACTCAACGAGAACTTTCCAGTTTGATTCGATATCAATTGGAGGGCCGCTATAGGGTGTTGGGCAAGCCTCATAATCATTTTAGGAGAGAGGCCTGTCAATAATAATAAGTGATCATAATTTGGTCCCTCAATTACTACCAAAGCATATTAGTAATACAGAGTATATGTCCTTGGCATGGTCTATCATACTTTTTGAACTCTCACATAACATCAACATATATCCTATACAAGCCAAGGAGTTCCTTTTTGAAATAAATTACATGTCTCATAATTTTTCTAAGTTGAGCCACATTGTCTTTCTTAAGAACTCTCATGATTTTATATTATGAGATAAGAGTCTCTTACTCTTGCAATTTATTGAATTTTGAAAATTTTGTCATTAATCTTTTTACTAGCTAATGAATTCTACGACAACATTTTAATATGCAATATTCACTTTCCTCAATCACATAGTTCCCATAATTACAAATTTATCATATGAATGTTGTTATTTTCAATTAATTTGATACAAAATTCTAAATAGAAACTTTAATTGTTTTCTCAGTTACTTATGGAATCAAAAGTTCAAAAAGTTTTCAATCATCATCCATAAAATAGTCAATAAACAAAAAATACTATTCATAAATTAACAGTTGTAATAAAATTGATGCAAGCAATTAATGCTATGCATGCATCATTAAAAAATGTACTACTCATAGAATAAAAAGTGACAAATATTTTCTAACTAAAATTTTAAAATTCGAAGAACCCTACAAGGAATTAAGCCAATTAGGTCTTTAGAATAATCACTGAAGTTCATATTAGTTATTAAATTTATAATCTCCTATAATAAACCACTAAACCTAAGAACTCTAGACATTTCCCTTCTCTAATACTCTTTCAAAAAAGCTTGCCCAACTAATTATATGTGTTGATATGATTTGATGGAGAGTTCCATACTTTTATCAATAAATCGCCCTATTGGGGTATAGGTGTTTTGCAAAGAATTTCATATTTTTTATGGAAGTAGTGAAGCTCTAATAAACAGTAAATATGAGACCGTGTGTTATGTTATTCACCAATATAACATATAACATTAGGTTTGTCCCAAACACCATTCAAAACTGATTTAATTGTACCTTTATGAAATTTACACGATTTCATTGTGCTTGGGTTCAAATTGAAGTTAAAGACCTCATTATAACTACTTTCCTAAAATAGATTCAATGAAAAATAATATTTATCACTTTTAAATAATAAATTGAAATGTATCTTACAATACAAGCAAATCATTAAAGCCTAACACCCAAAAGAGTATAAAAATAATTTTTTGAATCAATATATCTATATTTATTCAAATCAATAAATAAAAAATAGACCAACTATTTAAGGACTAATAAAGGAGAACAAATCATATAAAGTTATGATTTGATGAGAAGTGTCCTCTCAATTTTTTTAAAAACATTTGAATATGAATTCAAATACAACAGAAAACATTTATAAATAAATCTATAATAAATTCATAAAAAAGTCAATAAACCCTAGTACACAAGACTCCCAACTTTGCGAGGGTCATGGTAGGGATATTAATAGTACACAGCCTTCTTTTTACATTTTTATAAAGAAGTTGTTTCAGTGACTTAAACCTGTGACCTTTTGGTCGCAAAGAAGTAACCTTACCAGTTGCTCCAAGGCTCACCTTCTTCAATAAATTCATACAAGATGTAAAACATAGAGAAATAGTTAAGATTTATGTCTTTAATAACACAAATCTTTAATAACACAAATCAATGATTCAATTCTCAAAATAACAAACTCTTTTAATAGATCTTAACCAAGACTTTAGCTGAACCTTATCAAACTTATTAGTTTGGCCCACACTTAGGTTGGTTTTACAAAATTTTTTCAAACAACTCCAAGTTCACACACAGAATGAGCTCATTTGGAGTGGTAATTAATTTATTAATTAACTAATAATTAATTAATAAAAAATTAATGATAAAAAGGTAAGTTTATTCTAATATTGGAATAAGTTAAGTTTATAAGCAAATAAAGTTTATTCCACACATACAATAAGGTAATTTATCCTTATATTTATTTATAAGTAATTTACTAAGCATCTTCTTCTGTTTTGAAACCTAACTACCTTTAAAAAAAACATAATAGTTACTAGTCTTCTTCTCATATCTCCCACCATCATATGTAACACCACTAGCAAGGATGGCGGCCCAAAATAGTGAACATGCTAGCAGCATCAACACGATGTTGATAGCATCTTCTGAAGGGTTTTAAGAGAGGCTAGGGAGAAATTAGACTGAATCCAAATGAGCCCATATGCAACTAGGACATCATATCTCAACCTTAAACCTTACGGCAATAGGTTATGAGTCCTATCATTATATATAACTCACTTTATTCTTATGTCTCTTTCCGATGTGCAATGACTCCACTTGTGAATTTCCAATATGTTTATGGGTTTTCAAAACCATTATTAGTTTATTCCTTGCAACCAATCGATTTTGTTATGGTTTAGTGACAAAAAATTTAGATGCATTCTTTATTTTGTGCATGTTTAGATGTATATGATAAAGTCCATGGGTAATTGTACATTGTAAATGAAATTATAATGAAATTATAATTATGAGATTCATATTGCATTTATGTATTATCCCTAAATTGTTTATAGTCATTGTTCTATTAAGACTGGAAATTAATAGAACATAAAAGACTAGCACATGTTACATTTTCCTTATGAAGGAAGTAGTCAATGTTATAGGCCAAAGTATGGGGATACTTAAACAAATGTGTGGGTGCTTGTTATAGAACAAGTTCACTAAACCGACCGGATATGAGAAATCTATTTGAAACATTACTTATATGTCTATTGAATTCTCATTATGATGATTGAATAAATGATCCTTTGACTTGAGGTCTCCAAAGTTATCTTGTATAGGAATTGCTATGTTTTGATACTATTTATGGGTTGGTTAATTGATAGTCATTGGATGTAAGATGAACTATATGGAGGTATTTGTGTGATCTAGATAAGATTCATCACCCTAAAATAATTAGAGAGAATGTTCCATTGTTCTTAATTAGTATTGATTTGAGAAATCCTTGGCCAAGGTAAAATGACATTTTGTCAATAGTTTATAAATGTCATTGATTGAATCAATAACTAGTGGCAGAGCTCTAATATGATTAAACTTAAAACAAAGTAGACATTAATTCTATGCTCTATGTCTAATTGAAATATTAGTTGATGAAAGGATTGAATTATATGATATAATCATGCACAAAAAGGTTAGTCAAAACTACTTTGACATTCCTAAATATTTGGATGGTTATGATGCATTGCTAGATGTCAATCTTAATTTATAATTATAAATTATTTAAATGGAGAATTAAGATAAATTAAAAAGAAGTTTTAATTTATCTAATTTTAATTATGAATTAGAATTATAATTTATAATCATTACCAACTTATTTGGGAACCTAATAGGCCTCACATAAAGAATGGGTTGAAGAGAGCAAAGTTATTTTAATCAAGTTGGACTTCATTGTAAAGTTTGAGAAATTTTATGATTAATAAGAGATATTTAATACATAAGGATCAATATGAGATATTGAATCTAATTGGAATAATTGGTATTTAATTAGAGTTGTTTGTAATACTAATGAAATTTCAATTGAAATTAGAATTAAATTTTAATTAAATTACTAAAATATTCAAAACTTATTTTACACAGGTTTAAGCTCTATAGAGCAGACACTTCTTGCTAACCCTTTCTGTAAGAGTTATAGAATTCTCTTAACCCATTCTATGGATACTGTTAGAAGTCGAATATTTGTGCAACTATGGTGGTTGAGACGGATCAATTTCACAAACGATTTGAGGGATATGACAAGACAAAGATCAAAGTTTGGAATAAGGTACGAATTAAGTTTCCACTTTATTATAATTTGTGTTAATCATTTTATAGATTTAAAGAGATCTTGGTTTTCAGGAAACCAATTTGTTAAAATGTTTCATAATTATTCTGCTGCGGCTAGGATCGGATCTCAGCTTAATTTTCCAACATTTTTCACCAAAGAGAGAGAGAGAGAGTCATAAACAATAGTAGTACGATGATGCCAAACTAGTGTCAACAACTAGACCTCTCCTTAGATATTACCAACGAAAAAATTCCAACCATAATAACTTATGTTAGCCAATGTTGACATCCTGATCCCTAGTCACTTTGACTCCTCGATCATGGGTATTACATAGCAAACACTATTCTTTTTGCCAAAAAGAAAACAAAAAATTGATGTTAAGATTACTCTTTCAGATTTGTGAGTGTGTTTTTACATCCAAGTTCACAATTCACATAATCAAACAATCATGAGGAAAAAATAAGTCTAATGTTAGTCAATGATGGGGATTTTAAGTGATGGCCTTGGTGACTTTTTTTGATTTAGTGCTTTTGCTAAATCTTTAAGGGATCTTATTAGTGACTAAAGATATTTTTGTTTTGGATAATTTAAACTTTTTAGACACGATAATTAAAATAACTTTCTGTTCCCTTAAAAATGAAACTGTCAAAGCAAAGTTTCATAGTTTCATTTTGAAACCACTAAAATAACTCACATTTTTCAACTAAAGAAGATGGCCAATGTATTTCTCTAATTATGACAAATATTTTTTCCTAAATCGAAAGTTAAACTGATAAGATAAAATGTTTAAAGTGTAAAAAGTTCTATTCATATAGATCATCATAAAATTAGTTAAAGATTAAATAAATTTAAAATAATTTAAAAATAATTAAAGAAGACTATCCTTACTTATTGAAAAATTAAAAGTTTCATTGAAAATGGAGATTATTGAATAAACATTAATCAGTTTGTTTTGGTTTATAAAAACCATTAGTTTACGAAAGCTGATTTATCGATTTTTAACAAGAAAATTATTAAACTAAATCAAACTAGAAAGTTAAAAAGTAAACTAAAAAGTTGACTAATTCAAGATTTTTATTCTAAAATTAGTTAAACTGGTTCAGTTTTTAAAACATTGCATTAAACTATATGTAAGAAAAAACAGTATTTGATCTATCAAAAAGCAACACTTTGTCAAAGGAATATTAGCAATTAATGTTTTCATTAAATGTTGAAATCTTAATAAGATAAGATTATTAATTTTAACCCAATGGCTAGCCTAAAATTACATGACAATCAAAATAAGTATTTTAATTTCAAAACAACAGATAAAACTCATATTTCTTAAAATATAAGTAATATCATGTTGTAATATTAATTTTATATTAAATACAAATGACGAAATTAAATCGAAACATACTTGCTAATAGTAAAACAAAATCACTTACGGACTTTAGATTTTATTTTCTTATATACTTATCAAAGAGTCATTTTACAAAACTCCTCTAGTTTTCTTCTCTCTAATCTTCTAAATGAATTAACAAGATGATATTATTTTATCAATTTTATTTTCCTTGTATTTCTTTTTCATTTTATTATCTTATCTTGTTATATATTTTAAAATAAAAAGAAAACTTTTTATATAAAATTATTGAAATCACTTCAACTGTTTATATCATTGGAATAATTACCAATATTGAATTTCAATAATGATGCAATTTCTATTCAGAGATGGGCTATTACAGAAGGTTCCAAATGCAATGCTCTATTAAAGTAACCTATAGTATGTTTATAGTTATTTCAATTTACATATACTTACCATAAGATTTGTTTTTATTTTTTTAACTTACTATTAGCATGGTTGCTAAGTGTCAAAGGGCTATTTATCAAGTCTGTTAGGTTATTGTACGAAGCTGAGTATCTTGGGGATGTTTCTTCTCTAGCGGGGGATTTGGACTATATCCTTAATCTAGGCTCTTTCTTTTTTAAAGAGGATATCATTATCAATACAACCTTTAGATTTTTCCCTGATTTCCATTTATTCCTATATCCCCTATTTTTACTATTACATTTTGGTATCAGAGCAGGTTATAATGGTGACCACATTGGAAACCATACTCAGTTTTTTGGAGAGGGAAATAGCTTAGAATTTAGATGAGAGAGATAAGAAGATGGAAAAATTGTCGATGTAAATAAATGCTAAGTTTAGGAGGTATTAAAAGCTATTAACCAAGGGAAAAAGTTTAAGGAGAAGGAGAAACTCATCTTATTGCATTCAGAGGAGAAGGAATTATGCTGACAATAATAACATATCAAGAACTAAGGTTATTTACCCCCTTTCTTGTCTAGAGTTAGTCACAGATCTTGGCTAAAGATTTGATAAGTCTATATTTGATAATCTCATTGCTGAACTAATGCTCCTAAAGTAACTTGGTGTTGATGAGGAGTATATGGAAAACTTTGATGAACTAAGTGTTAAAGCTAACTTAGATAGTTCTATAACATTTAGTTGTTACTTAGGTGGATTAAAGGGATATTTGGAAAAGGTTGTATGGATACTCAAACCTAAAATAGTTTATGAAGCTATGATGCTTACTAGATTACAAGATAGTATCCTTAGGGATTACAAGGAACTCACCTAGCCACCAATATCCACAACCAATCTAAGTATTTTCCAAACACTAAGTACTCCATAAACTGTTATCACTCTCATAATCAAATTGCCTTCTTCTTGTGTCAAAAAACATTTAATAAAAAAGCTACCTTGTAAAACCCCCATTTCAGAACCATCAAATAGTCAAAGTTGATTATTATACCAACCCATTAAACCCGACATCACACTCAACTTCCTCCAACTTAAACATAAACTTATCCACAAGAAAACTCATATACATACCCCTACATAAAAAATAGAAACACAAGAATAGTAGACTAGACTACTTTAACTGAAAGAAGATCGAAGGATCTTTGTATCTCATGTGGAGAAAAATATTACTAAATCACATATGCAAAAACACGAAGTTGATTGCCTTGATTGTACAAGAGGGTGTAGAGGAGGAAGAAGTTGAAGGATCCATTGAAGTAGGGACTGACAATCAAAACTACAAGTTTGTAGAGATAGATGGTGAGGAGAATATAGAGGAAGTTCATGTCTCATTGTATGAAATACAGTGTAGGCAAGGGGTTTTATTAAGAGATTATAGATACTTATAGTACATATAATTTTTTAAGTGCTAAATTGGTGAAAGCTTCGGGTCTAAATTATTAGGTGGTTAAGAGATATAATGTTATAGTTGCTAACGAGGAGACAGTGGATGTTACCTATTACTGCAAGAACTAGAAGTAGACATGTGGCAATGATGTATTTCACATATTTTCTCATACTACCATTTGTTAATCACCCTACCATATTAGGTATGCACTGTTTGAGACTATTGGGTCCTATAGAGTGGGATTATGAAAATTCATAATTTTTTGATGAAATTCATACATATGGGAAAAACAATGCATTTTAAGGGAATAGGGGCAAATTAGAGTTGTTAAGTGCTGAAGCTTAGTCTTATAACACTATTATGAAGTCCTTTGTTTCAAAACTTATGGACAAAGTACGTGGTGATGAATTAGAACTTATTGAACAAGGAACAACATGACCAACTCGGGGGGCTACTCGATGCTTTTACAATGGTTTTCCAAGAGCCATATGGTCGACCACCCTCTAGGCCATAAGATCATAAATACCTATCATTGAAGGATCCTCACCTGCCTATAGATATCCTCACATACAGAAAGGATTCATTAAAAAATTGTTAGATGAATTGTTACAAGTTAGATTAATATGAGAGAGAACTAGTCCTTTTATAGCTCCCTTTGTGCTATTCAAAAAGAAAAATGGCACAAAGAGGTTAAACCAAGACAAATTTCCTATGTCATTGATTGCAAAACTGCTTGATGAGCTAGACAGTGTAGCTTTCTTCTAAAATTGATGTTAAATGAAGATATCATCAAATTTGGATAGTTCTTGAGGACAACCTAAAATTTTTTAAAAAAATACTTTTAAAAATACTTTTAGATCATTATAATATGCTTGTGACGCTATTCGGTTTGACCAATGCACCTACAACATTCCAGGAAATAATGAACTTTATTTTTAGACCTTTTTAATAACTGTATATGTTGGTACTTTTTGATGATATTTTAGTTTATGGTAAGACATGGGAAAGTCATTTATAACACTTACATATTGTTTTCATAAGTTGTAACAACATAGATTTTTTTCCAATAGGGAAAAATGTAGTTTTGGCAATGGTCACATTAACTACTTGGGCCATATTATTTCTAAATATGGTGTGTTGATGGATGTGAGGAAAACTAATGATGTCCTCAATTGGATAATTCCTACAAATGTGAATTGTATGTTCCTTAACGTTGTAAAGTATTATTATAAGTTTATCAATAATTTTGATAAGATAGATGCTATAGTCACTCAAATACTAAAGAAAAATACTTTTCAGCGGGGATATCACTACCTAAATAATCTTCAAAAATATCAAGCTAGCATTGACTCAAGCTCTTGTGCTCAATTTACTAGATTTTAAAAAGGTATTCATATCGGAGGTCAATGATTTAGGCTCAAGTATTGGTGTTATGTTCATGCAAGATCATCATCCGATTGCATATTATAGTATAATTATGGGACCATGTTATCATGAACTATCTGTTTATGATAAATAATTGCTTACCTTAGTATATGTTGTAAAACGATGGAGCTCTTATTTTCTAGGATGCAAATTCATCATTTTTACAGACCAATAGTGTCTTAAATATTTTTTTGGAGCAGCCTAAGACTACCAAATTTGTTGGACTCCAATTTCAAAACCTAACTCTTGCTTTGATATCAAACATGTTGGACCCCGTTTCTGGAGCTTAACTCCTTGCTCTGATACCAAACATGTTGGACCCCATTTTCGAAG
>JANZLF010000222.1:14676806-14687784 GCA_026546835.1 Erythroxylum foetidum
CGTGGATACCGTTAGAGACGGTCTCCTTTGGCCGTTATGGTTTGAGTTTGTTGTATAGACACATGGATCCTGGCTTTTGGGAAGGTCCCGGAACAAAAATTTTTGTTTTCCGTACCGTGGGCATGTGATGCTCACACCGGGATTTTCCTACAGCTAATCTACTCCATAACCTCCCAATCAATACATTTGTCAGTTCCACACTTTTTCCCCTTGAGCCTCTAGGATTAGTCCTCGTGGGCTCCGACATTGAACTGTAGCATGTGGTATCGCTTTAGTGGAAATGTCATATGTTTGTGCTCTTGTGGTTGATGAGCTCCACTTAGGTCTATAAATGACCCTTCTCCTCTTTGCCTTTTCCTTGATACCTCCTTCGCTACTTCATTATCTTGTCATTATGCCTAAAACTAAATTAAGTGTGAGAAAATAACAAATAAAAATAAAAATAAAACTGTGGAATTGTAAAAACACACATTTAAAAGTAGAATTAAACACGTAATAAAATCAAAATTAATAAAATAATTAGAAAATTAAAGAAATAGCCAAATTAATCATAAAATTTAAATTAAAATAATGGCAATTGACAAATAAAACTAATATAATAATACAATTACAAATTTAAACCTAAAAGTACCCAATCTAGGAATTGCCATAATTGATAAAATTAAACATCTAATTCATGCAAAGTTCAAAATTGAAAAGAAATTAAACTAGTAAACAATATCAAGTAACTAGAAAAACAACAAATTAATTTGAATTGCTCACAAGATCATCAAAACTCAACATTTAATGAGCAAAAACTCATACCCAATTCAAATTTCATCTAATTCTCATGCAATTTATAAAATTAAACCAATAAATTATATGGGAAAGGATAAATATCGAATTTTGAACCAAAATCAAGTACAAAATCAATGTAAGTCGCAACAAACCTGAACCCTAGTATTTTAGGATTGGAAAACTTAAAAATTAGTCACTTAAAGTTACAAAACTTAACATGTGTACCATAAACACGATGAATATACAAAATCAACTAGGGATTCATTATATCCTAATATAAAACATACGAAAAGCCAACAAAATCCTATCCTTACACTTGGAATAAAAACAAAAGAATATGAAATAAAGTAATCAAATTGAACAAAATATATCGTAATTTTTAGGTTGTCTCCCAAATAGCACTTGTTTAACACCATTAGTTCGGTGTACCCTTCATGTTTACCCTCAACCTAAGTCCACTCGTTTATCCAAATAATGGTTTAGTAGCCTGTGAATAAGCCATATGTTGTAAGATAATAATAAAGACAAAGTGTCTTAAATTAATAAATCTAATTGACTCTATTAATTCCCTTTTTGATAACAAATTGTTGATAAAATTAGGAATAATAATAAAAATCCTTGAATCTTTAGTTGACTTAAACAATTTGTCTTGCAGGAAGTGAAAACCATCTGTACTTAAGGTGACTACCAATGATTCATCAATAGTTTCCCTATATGGATCCTCTTCTTTTCCTTCTTCAATCACTTTCGTCCGCTCTTCTACTTTCTCTTCTTAGATAGGGATTTCCTCCTCTTCCTCTTCCTTAATAACCTTTTTCCACTCTTCTAATTCATTTTCTTAGATAGAGGCTTCCTCCTCTTCTTGAACCTCTACTTTCTCTATCATATGTTCTTCTTTCTCTTCTAAAGTAGCATTTACCTCTTTGTCTTCTTTAACTATCTTCTTTGTTATCTCTTCTACTATCTCTTCTTGAAATGAAACTTCATTCATAAAGTCAACCTTTGTCTCATTTTCACTCTGAGGCATTAATAAGCTCAAATAATATGCTATATTAACCTCAAACACATTGAGGTCCTCAATGTGTTTGAGCGAAGAAAATCTCTCTTTAAATTTGTGGTGGCTAGCTTCACTTTTGGCAATGACTTCCATTAATGTATTTATACGACATTCTTATTGCTACCATTGTTGTAAAGATTTAGCTAAGACATAATCATTCCATGCAACAACGTAATAATTGCTTTACTCTTACTTTGTAAGCATTCTCATATGTTATATTTTAAGGCCAATTTTTCATCCAATATGGATGCTCCCACTTATAGTTCGGTGTCCGAAATTCATGATTGTAATGTTTACTGTCATAAATGTCATAATACAATATAGACGTCAATTCAACTTTTGACATTTCACCATACCTTTTGTCCCAAATTTGTGATGTTACCATATGTGATGACATATTATAATTTCCATGAGAATATTGTCCTCTCCATCCTTCCATTATGGTTTGTATCTATGATGATGAATCTTAAATCCTAAAAATAAGTCACAAACATAAATTCAAAATAGATAAGTTCAAAAGATAAATAAAGAGACACGTAAATGAATAAATAAATAAAAATAAAAAATAAAAATAGAAATAATGGTTAAATTAATAAAAGTCATGTTTTTCTAACATTAGTCCCTAATAATAGTGTTAAAAGTTAGGCTTTAACTGCAAGTGCACGGTATAGTTGTGGTTACTATTGGTAAATACCGATCGATCCTACAAGGATTGTAAGTACTAGCATTAACCATTTTCCTATCATCTAACCATTGAATCAGGTTATGAATTTAATTGAAAATTAAATTGAACAAACTAAACTAAATTTAACATAATAATGAACTGGGATTAAGAAAATTCTATGATTAGATGATATTAAATAAATAGCACTTAGGTTATGAATCTTCCTAAGATATCTTAAACACTAACCTTTTATCATGCATTTAAATTATTGATTATTGGACCACAAAAATTCCTATCTTATATTAGTATCTTTCTCAAGTCTGTTAACAACTAACCCTTAGTTGATTAACTAAAATCTTTTTTTAGTTAAAACCTTAAGATTGCATTACTCAATTCGTGAATTTTACTATTATGTTTGACCTTAATCCGGAGGATTTCTATTGACCTATCTCTAGTTTTGCATGCAACTCCTTCCAACTATGATCAATCTATTCATAAGAAAGCATTTCTTAATCTTAATCATATGAAATAAAACATTAGACTAATATTCCAGATATATTAGTTTAAGAATATAAATGCATAATTGAATCACAATAAATCAATCAATAAAATTACATTGAATAAAAGATTATCTTATACTATTGATTTCAAATAAGGGTTTATCACACCTAAGCACTATCCAAAATTAGTTCCTAAATATAGAAAACAAATTCAACATTAAACATTTAGAAGAACAAATAGAAATAAAATAATTCATCTTCTATATCCCCTTTTGTCTTTAATGCAATCTTCATGAAATTTAGATTAAAGGATGCTCTCTATTGGATCTTGTGATGCAATCTTCATGTTTTCCTCGTCCTTTGTTTGGAACCTGCCTCTTCTCTAATGTCTAATACGACTCTAAAATGTTTCTCCTTGTTTTGCCTTCCTCATTTCCTTTTATACTAAAATCTAGAGTTTCTAGGATATACACCATCATTTAAATGATCGTGTATCTTAATATTCCCTCTAAATTGTGACTTTACATGGTCGTAGAAGCTTACACGAACAACATACATGAGCGCGTATCTTTACATGATCATAAAAAATATCTTTGAACATGTTTATAGTGACTTACACTATCCTTATACATGGTTATGTATCTCCAAAATTGCTTTAAATCTTCATTTTATGCCTTGATTTCACCCAAATTATTATCCTTTTAGTCTATAAAAGAAATTATTAACTATAAACACACTTGAAACAAAAAAAAGTAAAAAAATACTATAAAACTCTCAAATAACAAGCAAAACACACTAAAATATGGTTATATAAATAAATTTAATTAATTGTTTACCAAATTTTGTCAAATATTAATTTATAATCATTAAGCAAATTATACTATAATTGTTTAATGACATCATCATACTCTAGAGTCTGACCACCATATAATATTTCACAATAAAAATAAACTCTCATTGTCTTGTATATAGGGTCCAACACCTTATTAGAATCAAACATCCAATTAAATATATCTTTCTTGAGACTGCATATACTATTAAAGTAACCACAAAAAGTTGGATATTTTGTTCCTAAGAATAACTTAGTAACAGTACATAATATTCTAACTTCGCACAAAGTGCTTTGTCCAACTCCTATTACTCTTCTGTCGATAAGTAACAATAAAGAGAATCTCTTTGTCTTAGTTTGTTAAACACCTCAACCTACTAAGTTACAAACTCTAACATTTTGAATGTTAAATTCCATCTGGTGAGATAATTCAAAACTCACAAAATGCATAGTTGTTATACAGTTTCTTTAAAATTTTCTACTTTTTTGGGTGTTTCACTCTAATACACTACACTATTCTCGATTAACTTTACTACTTCCTTTATCGCCTCTGTCTCATCCTTCACAATGAAATTTATAATATGGTAAAATGATACATTTGGAATAACCTCCACCAACCAACAAGCACCTAACCTTTAACTTATTTTTTAACCTTTTAATCATCACTTCCTTTATTTTATAATTGTCGAGAGTTATAATAGACATCTTGTTTTCGATATTGTAATCCATTAAATAGTCCGCTGACATGATAGTCAACCTTTCACTTGCATACAGCATTGACACATAAATAAACCTACCATTTAAAAATATAAACACATATCAATTATAGTATATTTAATAAATAAATGATAACATTATTAAAGAAAATAATTTACCTTAGTAGTTGTTTGCATAGAGTCCAGTCATTGTAAATACAGTATTTTGTCACTGCCATATAACCGTTTTTTGGTTAAATTAGTAAATTTTATACAAATATGAAAATGTTATGTACAGAACTGGAGATTTTCAATAGAAATCTCTTACCAACCAAAAGGAAAACGGTAGTGCAAAATCTTAAAGAACCTAGATCAAAACGTAAGACAAGCACTACCACCAAAACTTCTCCACTAACTTCCTACTAAGAAACCTTATAAATCTAGCTCTTCTTCCTAGTAACATAAATTCAGTAACATATTCTAGCAAAACAACAATTCAACATTCATATACCAAACTCAAACAAACCAAAGCCATAATCAAATTGACTGAAAATGAAGCTTGAAAGTTCTATTTTACTTGCCCACTGTCATGGTTGCCTTCATCTTGCAAGCCATTATCAATAAAGCTTCTGTAGGAAATGAGTCTCCAACTGTTAGGTCTTTGTTACCAATATCATTTCCTGCCAAAGCTCCATGATTTCTAAGTTGAGGTATGATTGAATACTATCTGCATCCCCTCTTTTTTTTCCATCAAAGAAGTATCATACTTGAAATAGCAAGCCTGCAAAACAGTGGTTAATGAATAATTTCTATCTCTAATTAACTTCCCACAGTGTTTGAGCCGAAAGATTACTCTGGAGTGTAAACTCTCCACATCCATGGCTTCATCCTTGAATGTTCTTGAATTTCTTTCAGTCTAATGTTGTAAATAGTAGTGGAAAGTAGGATAGGGAAAAGGTTATTATAAGAGGTTCTTTGGTTAAACCAATTGAGGATGGATTGAAGGTTTGTATTGTTGGGAATGCGTATTTGGAAATGGTTGAGGAAATGTTCCCAAACTAATTTAGTGAAGGAGCATTCAAAGAACAAATGTTCATTGGACTCATTGTCCGAGATACACAAGGAACAATGGTTAAGTGTATGGAGATAAAGAATTTTATCCCGTGTTTGTAGCTTTTCAAGGAAAGCCAGCCATAAGATGAAAGAACACCTAGGGTTGTTGTTTTTGAACCAAACCAAATTATGCCAAGAAACAGTCTGTGTTGAAGGTCTCAAGAATTTATAAGTTGATCAATTGGTGTACTTTTTTGAAGGGCTAGGTAACCATTCCAAACAATCTAGTTTGGAGCTATTTGGTTGGTACAATAGAGGTTCAAGGTTACCAGTGATCTGTATAGGTATTTCCTATCATCTCCAGTCATTATTTCTGATAACTTCAGAAACTTTTGCTGTCATAAGTAGTCCAGATCCATTGATCTTCCTCGGTGAAGAGAAGTTCTTCAGGATTCTCCTAGGATGCCAAGGATCCTGGCATAAGGGAGTAGAGTATTCATTTCCTATCCTAAATCTGAATCGGTTCCCCAATTTATCCCTCACAAATAAGCTTTTTTCCCAACTCCAAGAGCTATTATGGGTAGGTTGTGCACTCCAAAAAATTTTTCTTCTCAAAATGATCGTATGCACCCACTTAACCCACAAAACTTCACTATCAGAAAACAAATACCTGATCCTCTTCCCTAACAAGACAAAATTCCAAGTTGGCAAATGTTTAATCCCAAAACCTCCCTCTTTTTTCGGTCTATTAATGTCACTCCATTTTTCCTTAGCATGAGAATTGATAGCCACCTTCCTATCCCATACAAAATTCCAAAGTTTAGACTCTATCTCCTTATGGATGAAGAAGGGAGAACGAAGTGTGTAACCCAATAAACTTGAAAAGAAGAAAGAACAAAAATTACCAATTGTAGTCTACCAGCATAGGAAAGGTTTTTGCGAGTCCATTTGTTAATCCTGGCATCAATCTTATTATCCAATAAAGGTAAACACTCCCTCTTCGCTAACCTCCCTGTTATAAGAGGGACCACCAAATATCTTATGGGGAGAGATCCTTTCCTAAGTCGAGACATTACTTCCATTTGATGGGTCAAGTGAGCTATATCCTGAGATAGGAAAAACTGAATCTTAGATGGATTAATGTCCCTTCTTGAAAATCAAGAGAAAGTACTCAGAAAATTTAGCAAAGTTTGAGCTAAACCCATATCCACTTGACAAAACAACAAAAGATTGTCAGCAAATAAGAGATGAGTGAGTTTGAGTGGGTTCACCTCTAATGGTATTTAAAAGGACTTCTGACTATGCAATCATTCAAACTCCTAGAGAATACTGATTCAAACCCTTTTTGCAATTGTTAGTTATCCACATGTCTGATATGATGGTTACCTGTTCGTCAATACTCATAACATCTTTAATTTTTATTTCTTTTGATACTTATATATCTTAAAAGTGACTTTCTTTATGGCATTCTAAGTTGGAATGCTTAATGTTAGTTGAAGTGAGGTGAGCAACATCCTGAAGTTTTTCCTATCAAAATTGTTTGACCTCTTCATACAATCTTTCTATTAGGTGACTTTATTTGTCTTTTTAGATAAGAGTTTCCACTTTTGGAATTTCTAACCAACATCTTGTGAAAATACCTACATTCAAACTTCTCTAGGTCATTCCATGATATAGTCTTATTGAAGTGATTACAAACATCACTTCCCGATGAACTTATTCCTTCAACTTGATTGTCTCGATGAACTTATTCCTTCAACTTGATTGTCTCTTCATTTAGTATCATATTAGAACTCTCCATTGGTATATTGCTCATTACCAAATAAGAACTTTCCACCAAAAGAATATGGTCATCTATCTAAAACAATCAATATATATGAACATATAAGTTACTAATGGATATTAACATATAACATACATTATATTATTTCAATATATAGATATAAGAGTGTATGATCAACGCAATCTCAATATTAATTTATTCAATTTGCGCCTTTCATTATAAGATTAATGCTATGAACATTTAACTATAACTGTAAAAGACAACACAAACTAACTTAATCAGCTTTATATATTAAATACTTAACTTCGTTTACCAAACTATGTTATCAAAGCTTTATATGTATAGATGTTGATTATATTAACCATATGAAGAAAACATGTACAAATGCTAAGAGCATGCCAGAAATAGTTAGGAGAAAATAACATTTGTTAATTAAGGCATATGGGTCCAACAAACCCATAATTATCCCCTCTCCCTTATATGTTAATCTAGATTTCAAGTGATTTATTACTACTCTTATGATTCATCACATACCCATACTTTTATGTAATATGAAACTAATATCATTTATAGTTTATTAGTCACTTTTGTCTAAAAATCACTTTATGCTTTTAAAAAACTTTTAAGGAAGTTTATAGGTACATAATGACAAATTGGTGTTGGGAACATTTCCTCTTCCTCGTAAAGAAACCTAAAAGATGTTGGACTTGGGGTTGTTTCCAATAGAATCATTATAAGTTATTATGTTATGCTTACATACCTAATACTCCTCTTGATCGCTTTCAAATGTGTTTCTTTTGAGTTAACTTGATAACGAGCGCATACACCAACGTTGTAACAAATATCTAGCATACTTGCAGACAAGTATATTAAATTGCCGATCATATTACGATATAAACTATCATCAACGCTTTTCCCATTCTTATCTTTGTTTAGTTTCGTTGAGACACTTATAGATATTCTTTCATGTCTGGCATTCTTAAGATTGAACTTCTTTATTATGTTGTTGGCATATTTAGTTTGTGATATACAAATTCCATCATTCACTTGTTTCACTTGCAAACCTGAAAAGAAATTCAACTCACCAACCATACTCATTTCAAATTCAGATGTTGTTAGCTTGAAAAATTCATCGACCATCTTTGGATGTGTAGGCCTAAACATAATATCATCAACATAAATCTGAGTCATCACAAAATCAGATTTGAATTTTTTAATAAACAAAGTTTTGTCAACACTATCTCGTTTATATCCTTGCTTGATAAGATATTGAGTGAGTCTTTCATACCAAGCCCTTGGTGTTTATTTGAGATCGTAAAGAGCTTTCTTTAGTTTGTACACGTGATCTGCATAGGCTGAATCAATGAATCCTTTTGGTTGCTCAACATATACTTCTTCCTGTATAAACCCATTCAGAAATGCACTCTTTACATCTATCTAATAAAGTTTAAAACCTTTTACACATGCTATGCCCAATAATAATCTGATCGATTCAAGTCGTGCCACTAGTGCAAAAATTTCATTGAAGTCGATACCTTCCACCTGAGAGTATCCTTGAGCTACTAGCCTTGCTTTATTTATGGTAACATTACCCTATTCATCAATTTTATTTCGAAACACCCATTTTGTTCCAATTATATCAGTACTCGATGGTCTTGGCACTAATTCCCATATATCATTTCGTGCAAATCGAATTAAATCTTCTTGCATAGCTGCTATCCAGAACCCATCTTGTAATGCTTCTTTAATGTTCTTTGGCTCGAATGAAGATGTGTAACACAAGTATCCTGCATGTTCTCGAAAATTAACCCTTTTTTTCTCTTATTTTTCTTCATTCGCTAACACCTCCAATAACGTTTTCTACTGGATGATTTCTTCAGATGCGGGATGAGGAACCTCATTTCAAATCAGCTTCTAGTATTTAGGTTGATTCATCATTTGAAGTAACTGAAAGTTCTTCAGTTCATGCAATTACTTCCTCAACAGCAACTAACTGCAAATCAGTTCTTGCAGTTACTTCCTTAACAACAACTAACTACAGATCTAGACAATTCTTTAATCTCGTCTCGTTATTTGTTTGGGCTGATTCCAATGGTTAGTTACATTGTTTTTCTTCTGCCACTTGACCATTCAACAAAGATACATGTACCATTCCATTTCCATACTAAGGATTAGAACCCTAGATTTTAGTTATTAAGAAAATAGCAATAAGAGAGTAGAAAAAATGTATTTCATGCTCATGTATAATGTTAGCACTCAGACATGTGAATATAAATTTTTACACACATCAAAATGACTGTACATGCATTCATTGACAATTGCTGGGTATAATTGATCTATAAATGTGATCATAATTGGAATTGTGAATTATTTGTATTGAAACATTGATTTTTCAAAGTATAAGCATTGATTTAGAATTTTGGATGAAATATGAAAATTTCTGAAATTTGAGGGTATTTTGAGACTAGGAAAATTGTCAAGTGGCAAAATGATTGTTAAATGGTAGTGGAAATAAGAGTCGAATGACAATGAAAATTTTTATATGTGACACTAAGATTTAATGACTTATGTCATTGAAAATTGGAAGACAATTGAAGTAGAAATTGAAGATAAAATGGACTAATTATTAAAGTGGACCAAATGGAACCATCATGTCACTTGCCACACCACATATATATTTTGGTCTTTCACTTGCTAAACACAATTCATGCTTCTCTCATCTCCATTTTCTCCATTTCTTCATTCATTCTCTCCTTCTCACGACACTCTCTTCTCCAAAGCCGCAAAGTTGAACCTTGCCTTCTTCCATCACTATCTACTTAAATACTTTGCTATCTTCTTCTTGTTTCTAAAGAAACCTAATCTACTCCACCTCCATTTGTGATGATCGTGTATGTTGGATAGCTAGGGTTTCATGGTGATTGAAGAAACTTTGGGTAAATCAAGTAAGTATAAGCATCCCTCTTCTTGAATTGATGAATGAAACATGATTTGATGATAGTTAGAGGTTAAATGTTCATGATATGAGGATGGATTCATAATGAAATGTGGATGAGAAATGAGGATAGATTCATGTCTTGATTTTGTGTTTTTATAGATAACAGATTAGAGAATGACATAATGTTGGATTGGGAGAGTGAATGGTGTTTAATGGGTGCTGGAAAATGTTGGCTGCAACATTTTCCATCTGATTATGCTTCAGTTCTTTAGCGATAACTTTTTCTCTAGTTATTTAAATGAGATGATTCTTTATTTGGAGTAAACTAGAGACATATGGATAATTTTTCATGAAGAAGTCAAATTCAAATTCTATTTAAAAGAGTCTCAAAATCTGACCTGAAGTTGAAAAACTGGGTATGCGTTTATGGAAGTTCACTGTGACAAACTTCTGGAATTCGCTGCAGCGAATTTAAAGGTTAGCTAGGATTTCTTTCGGGTAAAGTTATCCATGGCCAACTCATATAAAGTGTTATTGATTTACATTACTAAAGTAACTTATATAAAGTGTTATTAATTTACATAACTAAGATAACTCATATAAACTGTTATTATTTTATTAATAAAGTAACTCATACATAATGTTATTATAATACACTATTATGATAACTTTTCTAAAGTGT
>JANZLF010000222.1:14710788-14728401 GCA_026546835.1 Erythroxylum foetidum
CCTGAACTAGGTTGATCGGGAGTATTTGAACTTCCTTCCATTTATCTGTACACAAAAATAAATAACACATAATTTCAATACACAATGACAATAATACAATATGCATATCTATCTTATACAATATAACTCATTCTGTAATAATCACAAAGCTAACAATTCAAAACAATCAACATATATAATAAGTAACACAAAACATACTCCAACAATTTGCAATTTTAACAATTACAAAACAATCATAATATCATTTCCACTTCCTTCATTTCCAACAATTTTCAATTTTAACAATTACAAAATATTCAATATTGTTTTTCCATTCCCAATAATTTCCAATTTCTAATAAGTTCCATTTCCAACAATCACAAAACATACATTTACAATTTCTATTTTTATCAATTTCTAACAATTTTTAATTTCCAACAATCACAAAATATACATCAACAAATTACATTTCCAACAAGTTCCAATTTCCCACAATCACAAGACATACATTTACAATTTTCATTTTTATCAATTTCTAACAATTTCTAATTTCCAACAATCACAAAACATACATCAACAAATTCTATTTCCAAAAAGTTCCAATTTCCCACAATCACAAGACATACATCAACAATTTTCATTTTTATCAATTTATAACAATTTCCAATTTCCAACTATTACAAAATAAACATCAACAAATCCTATTTTCAAAAAGTTCCAATTTTCCACAATCACAAGACATAAATCTACAATTTCTATTTTTTATCAATTTCTAACAATTTCTAATTTTCAACAATCACAAAACATACATCAACAAATTCTATTTTCAACAAGTTTCAATTTCTCACAATCACAAGACATACATCTACAATTTCCATTTTTATCAATTTCTAACAATTTTCAATTTTTAACAATCACAAAACATACATCAACAAATTCTATTTTCAGCAGGTTCCAATTTTCCACAATCACAAGACATACATCTACAATTTCTATTTTTTTATTAATTTTTAACAATTTCTAATTTTCAACTATCACAAAACATACATCAACAAATTCCATTTTCAACAAGTTCCAATTTCCTACAATCACAAGACATACATTTACAATTTCTAATTTCCAAGACTCACAAAACATACATCAACAAATTTTATTTCCAACAAATTCCAATTTCTCACAATCACAAGACACATATCTACAATTTTCATTTTTTATCAATTTCTAACCATTTCCAATTTCCAACTATCATGAAAAATATATCAAAAAATTTCATTTCCAACAAGTTTCAATTTCCCACAATCACAATACATACATCTACAATTTCTATTTTTATCAATTTCTAACAATTTTCAATTTTCAACTATCACAAAACATATATCAGCAAATTCCATTTCTAGCAAGTTCCAATTTTCCACAATCACAAGACATACATCTACAATTACCATTTTTATCAATTTCTAACTATTTTCAATTTCCAACTATCAAAAACATACATTAACATCTTCCATTTAATCATCATCAACAATTTTATTTTATTATAAAACCAATATTTAATTTGATAAAAATCAAGTGAGAGTACAAAAATTATATGTATGTTATTTATAGTATCATAATTTTCAAATTAAGAATTACAAAATTTTCAATTTTATTCTAAGGATCTTAACTCTTAACAATAACCCTTTTGTATTGCCAACCGAAGTACCGAACTAATGCAAGTTCAATTTCTACATTTGTTGATTTAAAAAAGATTTTTCATTATATTCTAATTTTATCCCTTAAATTACAATTTTTTCTTGTCAACCTTCAAGATAAACATGCTTCATTATGTTATAAATTTATGCCCTTAATTTATAATTTGCAACTTCATAGTTCATATAATCCAGCCAAATTGCAAACTAAACATCGTGAACCAAAAAAACACAAATGACATTTATTTCAAATTCAAAATTTCAGATCACATTTTCAACTTCAATTCTCCAACCAAATAAGTTCATACACAGTGCATCATCCAACCAACACCGTGCATCATCTATGATTCAACCAAAATTTCAAAACCCAGATCACGCAACAAGCCAACAACACAAAAACCACCATCCAAGTCTCCAACACCGATACAACAAAATCCATCAGAAATTCACAATCCAACTATCCAAGTATTCAACACAACAATAAATTTAATTAAGCATGAAATTTTTGAAATCAAAAACAAAATTCATAAACCAACTTCGGTCTTGGCGGGTCTTTGGGTTTTGTCATAGGTCAGAGTGTCGGCCCGTCTTCGGTGGCTTCAGTTGCGTCTCTGGTGGCTTCCTTGCGGTGTCTCGGTGCTACAGTGTGGCGGCGAGGAGTGGGGTAAGCGGTGGCGTCGGGTCTGCGTGGACGAAAGACGAACCGAAGGGAGAACGACCAAGGGAGGAAGAGCGAAGGAGGCGAGCGTCGAGGAGGAGGCGAGCGACGGCGATGGTGAGAAGAGCAGAGGCGGGAGTCGGCGGCGAGGAACAGGCGGCATGACATAGATGAGAGAAGAAGGAGAAGAGGCGGCACAAAGATGGCGTGGGGAGAAGAGAAAGACTGAAAGGGTCGTGTTGGGGAGGGGGGTTAAGTTAAAAAATTTTCAAAATTACAATTAAATCCCTAAGGTTTTTAAATTTTACAAAACCGGCCGGTACCGATCAAAAATCACTGATACCGACTGGTATTTTTGGCCGGTATCGATAGTTACCCGTTCCGTTCCGATTTCCGACCGTACGGTCGGAACGGAACGATATTCATATTACTGCTTGATTATGCCACATAGGAAATATCATTTACCTATACTAGTTTCTATGTTGAATGTACGTAATTAGAGTATATAACGTTATTAATTTCGATTTTGTTGTGTTTTGTAATAAATCTGTATGTGGTTACTGACTAATATTTTGTTTTTTGTATAATAGACCTACCTGTCAAAAAGCCATTCAATCCATTCCAGTAATGAGGGCATCCTTCACCCACATTCATTGATTTGGTAAAATTTCTCTGAGGTGATTGCTAGTTACATTTTTGTATTTAAGGAACTCTTAACAATGATTTGCTTACTAGAAAAAATAGAAAAGGGGTGGCTGTTAATAGGGATATTTCATAACTGGAAGACTTAAAAAGGGGGAGAAAACCAACTGAATATATTGTGCCCCTTTACTATTCTGTATAAATGTAGTTGAAAGACTTAAATTTAGAGAGGGGAAGCTCAGCTTCTGATTAACTATGGCAGTCTAACAGCTGAATAAAACACTGAGCACTGAAAATTAACTTATCTGATTCTTAGATGTTCTTCAACTCCATTCCTAATATGATATGCCCCTCGGCTTTATTTTCTGACCCTTCAACTCGCACAAGTCCAAAACGTCCTTGTTTTCGGTTAAAGAGTTTTGGCAACGGGATTTTCACTCTGCCAACCAGAACTTCCCCAGTGGAGGTTCCTGGATCACAGATTGAATGCGTTCTTACCACCTCTAAGCAAAAAAATCTGAAGTCCTCCGGATTCATCAACGGTATCAATAACGTATGGCTCCACATAGGGTCCGGAAAGCCATAAGCTTCCGGTGTTGTCCGTTCCTTCCCTTCTTCTGCACTAACTATGACCTTGTAGATCCTGCCGCTTATGGAGGGATAAAATGCTGGATTCTCTATGCCATCTGCATGGTATATAGACAGGGCCAAAACATCAGAATATCCAAGACTCTTGTAAATATAGATGTCCATGTTCTGCTTTTGCGCACTATGTTTGGCTATATTAATCAAATAGAAAACAGTGTAATTCCATATATTTTGATGGGATTGCAAATAGAATAATAAAGAAACAAAGAAACTTAATACAAACGTTACTCTCACTCTGTCGGCTAGGATGATGAAGGTGATGTATAAGGTACAGAGAACTTCCCTTGCTTGTCGTACTTATATAGCTTTATGAATGTGGAAGTAATTAGTGGATTTAATCAGGTTCCTTTGTGCGCTAATTGAGTCTAATTCAGGCAAGACTTGATGCCAACTATGGCTATTCTACTCATTTTCCTTTTATGCAGTACAGGACATTTTGGGCCTTTATTTCCATGTTTCTTTTAACTTGGACTTGATTAAATTCCATAGCGTTGCCTTTCGTCATTCTACGTGTTAAAACCTATAAAATGACGTTAATTCACTTTCTCGTAAATGTTCAGTAGTTGTTATAGTTCATTTGGGCAACCTTTTTAAACATTATTCTAGGAATTATTGATGACGATTCAGTGATAAGTGAAGTTTATGTTACAAGAGCTTAATGGTACACAGTTGAGATCTAACACTTAAAAATAAGTTTATCATACGTGTGTTGGTAAGAGGCAATTGAACTACTCCTACTTAAGTTAAAATGGTTATGAGGCAAAAAGGTCCGGTTGCTCTGTTGGATGAATATTGACGTCTATAAGGGGATGGTTTTGTATACATTTGTTTCGAATTTGTTGAAAAGCTAGAAGTTCTTTGGAAAAAGTTGTGGCTGCAGCTTTAAGATTGAACTTGTTTCTTGGGAGACCAGATTTGACTTTTCCTTAGTAGCCTCAGCACCGGCGGCTTATTTGGACTGAAAGTGCACCTTTGCATGTAGAATTTCCAAATCTAGCCGGTTACAAACATTGTAGTTTAGTTGGTGAACATGCTTAATACAATCTTTCTTTTAGTAGTTAGAACATAGAAACTAAGATGGAAGATGGATATTAAAGAATTATGTAAGAGGTAAATGTATCATAGTGGTTAGTGGCCTTGGGTATCTCCTCAAATCCTAAATACTAGCTATGTAAGTTTTGCAAGAGTGGACTTTAGTTTACTTACAAGTGGTAGCCCAATAAGTAAAGAATTCTTTGATTGGGACATAAGTGGTAGGTTTTGTTGGCTTATTAGAGAAGCCAATTTATGATAAGATAAAATAGAGTTTATCCTTTTTCGCTTGCGAGTTGTATTGCTGTAAAAAGCTAGAACGGAAGAGGAGAAAAAGAGAGGTTTGCACCATTGTTTTGGCGTGTGAGAAGGCAGCTGTTTGATGAGATAATCAAGAAGAAGTGGATTATCATGGACAGGTATTTGATGTTGGTATCTCTTGAGTTTGTAGATAGTACTAAATTAATTAGGGTTTTTAATTTGTATTATAACTTAGAGATAATTATACTTGTTAAGATTATTGTTGTTGGTTGCCAATTGTACTATTGATTATTATAGTGGATTGATTTTAATCCGAAGAGATCCGAATTGTTATTTTTCTCCTAATTGAGGGGGGTTTTTCATGTTAATTATGTGTGTGTTGATTTAGTTTCTTGCATTTTATTTCTCTTGCTATTATTATTGTTGAGATTGTAGTGATTTTTTCCGAGAGATGGTGCTAGTCTGGAATGTATAATTGCATTAATAGTGTCCTGAGTTTAGATGGTGGGTGTACTGATAGAACTGCTGCCTCTGCTGCAGTTATGATGATGAAGGTTAGCAATTGACTTACCAGAAAACACTTTCTTGAAAACTTTTCACCTAATTCCTCAGGCTAATAGGTTATCTAATTGTTTAATGCCCAGTTTTTATGGGGATCAAGTTAGGACCACATGATTTTTATACAAAAAAGAGAAGGAGAACTTCTATATGCAGTCGATCAAAGTCAAGTTTGGATGGGCATATCATATGAAAGATGGCGTACCTATCTTTATAATATTTGTTACTGAAATTACTAACCAGCCTACAAGATAGTTAGTTGACTCGGAAATCTGCTTTTCATTAACTCTAAAGCACTATATTATTTATAAAACAATTGAAAGCGCCCAGTATAAAAGCCTATCATGATTGTTTCTAAATTCCTATTTGTACTTAAACCAAGTACGTCTGCTAATAATTTGTTTCACTTCCTTTCAAAATGTTAAACGTGGCCAACCATTAACAATCACAATTTATAAAAACCAATCACATTTTATTACTAATCATTATTTTAAAGTAAATATGTGCTAATTTTTGAATTCCAAGTAAAGTTGCAGATACATAACTAGTTAGATATGTAAAAAAAAAATTTAAAAAAAAAAGTCCAAAGTCAACGTCAGTCGAGCAACGTGCAAAACATAAGTTTGGATCCACTGCGGACTAGTCTAATATGTCTTTCACTATTTTGAGGTTCTGAAAGGACATATGGGTAATGAAACAAATTCGTAAGGTCAAAAATGGTAAAATGAATAAATCAATCGCTGACGTCCGCCAATGCATTTTCTTTCTTGAACGGCACAACAAAGCCGATCTCCGCAACGGAGAATACAACCCAGCTTGCTCATAAACATTACGTGCTTGCAATTACCCCATAGTGTGACTGAGAAAGAAACCAGAGATGGGTCCTCTTCCCCATAATTTCTCTGTTTCCTTCTCTTAAATCACATTTCTCGCTTTCTTTTTTTTTTACTGCTCTGCAAACTTTGCTCGGAAGCTGCCGAGTGAAGGAGATTTCTTTTTTTTTTTTTCCCCCGTGAAGGTCAACATGTCCGACGCTTTGATTAATGGACTCGCCGGAGCTGGTGGCGGGATCATTGCTCAGCTTATCACTTATCCTCTTCAAACTGTAAGCTTCGCGATCCATGTGTCTTTGTGTAGCTTTGTCGTTGATGTTGTTGTTTCTTTCCCGTTTTCTTGGACTTTTTTCTTTTTCGTTTTGAATCAGTTGTGAAGCTTACGTTAGATGCTATGATCATTAGGTAAATACTCGACAACAAACGGAGCGAGATCTGAAGAAGGAGAAGAGGAAGCTCGGAACCAAGGATTTAAAATCGGACTGGACCGGACCGTCCGGTCCGATCAAAAAAGGTTAAACCGGTCGGTTTTTATGCATAGAAGTTGGTAGGTAAAACCGAATCGGACCAATGACCGGTTCAGACCTTTTCCGGTCGGATCGAACGATCCGAACCGATTTTTAAAACATTGATTTTAACTAAACTTACCAAAGTAGTCGTCTGGAGTTACACTTGTCACTTAATTGACTTACATTTGTTAATCTTATTACTTAATAAAAACGTTTTCCAATTCATGACTTGGTCAAGAAATGCTTTTATATATATGTGTATTTTGATTTTTAAGCATTCGTATTTCGGCCAATTGCTCTTTTGCAAAATTAATTCCTAGTGTTTTAATTTGTTAATAATATGATTAAAGAGCTCCACTTTCCTTGAGATTCCAAATTTTGACGTAGACCTGCAATATGCTCACTAAGGTCAAGTTGTAATTTCAATGTTAAATTTTCTTACTCGTATTACTTAATCAAATCATTATTTACTTTTCCTTATTTCTTTAGTATTATTATGGCAACACACCTAAAGTATAACGAAAAGATACCTGTCGCACTCGCATAGGGTTATGGTTATGAATAGCTTTGCAATGACGTGTTCCATTATATTTAAAATTGGATTATGAAGATAAGTTTAGGTAGGAAGAATAGAAAGCACAGCTTATCGCTTTTCTTAATATACACATAAAATACGCGTAAGCAACCCAAAATCAAAATCTTTTATCGGATTTACATTTATTGCCTTTTATTTGTAAAGAAGTGTGTACGTAAATTAAATTATTCTATTGAAGATTGTGATTTTATTTTTAAAAAACAAAAATATTTTATCTATCCACGTCAAAAATAAATTTACCTATTTTGTCCTTTACATGCACGCGCGTGCACACACGCGTATCTATAACTATTGGAGAATAGAACAAATTTAAAGAAAAAGAAAATGCATCATCACATAGGATAGGATATTGTCTCCTCCTTTTCTTGCAAATGTTTTGAGTGGAACGAGAACTTATAAAGGGCATGAAATCCTTTGTTCTCATAAGCCTGATCCAACTTTGTTGTTGGCTCAAAATGACTTTTTTTTCTATATTAAAAGGTTTGAAGATTTGAACTCTCGTCATCTAAAGATAGAAAAAAAAAAAAGAGGATTGTGAACATATTGTTTTTGCTGCGAGTAGCAGATAATGGTTGCTACTTGCTAGACCCATAAAAAGGTCATGCTTGCCTTTAACCAAACGTCCATATTCTCTTCTTTGTTCCAAAGAATTGCTCACTCCAAGTGCTTTCACACACTTTAACTCAACAAAGTAATAGGGAGATAAATCACAGTCTGATCCTAGTCAACTTTTCAGCAAAATAGCCCACTCTTTTTATTGCTAGAATTCGAATCTTAATTTTTGTCTCAAATTAATTTTGTCAGTAATCAACTGAGCTAGCCGTGCAAGCCGTCCGTACTCTCGCCTCGCCTGAGCAATTGCAGCTTATATATTATTTGCTAATGGCCATCCACTCAAAAAATGAATAATAAAATAAAGTACCCTTCGTAAATGATGACAAATAATAATACCCACTTTGTCCACTTGCCCTTCGTAAATACATTTATTTGAAAAAGGAGCAAAGTTGGAGGAGATATCAAAAGAAATCCCTCCCACTTTCAACATTATTTAATCCATTCTTCCATCCAATGCATTAGATAAATCTTTATTTTAACCATAATCACATAATATTCCTCAATTTTTATTTTCTCTCTCTTATTATTCAATCATCTCATTTTCGTCTGCAACTGTAAAACAAAAAGTACAAGCTCTCTTATTATCGCAAAACCATTTTTCCAATTCAAATATCAGATTTCTCAGTTACCACAAACCCTATCTTTCTCCTCTAAATCTCATTCTCTCCCCCTAAAATTTTTTAAAACTCCCACTTTTCTCTTAATTAACCTCTGTTTTCGTTTTTAGCTGCCTCCAGCTCCCGTAATCCTGAAAAATTAAGCTGAAAGCTCAGGTTTTTTCCAGATTACATCTTATTGGTGTAAAAAGCGTGTCATCCATCTTCTACTTGGCTGTTCAAAACTCAAGCTTTCAAATTTTATTTTCTTCTAACTTTTTATGCTTCCTTCTGTTTTTAATATTAAAGCTTGTTTTTTTTTCCAGCAATTGTTTGGATTTTCTGAATTAAATTTCATTTTCCGAAAATAATTGAGCTTGATTTCCAGATGTTTTGAACTCTAAATCCAAATGGGTTTTCCTTAAAATCTTCAAAAGAAAAAGAAAGAAAACAAAATCTGTAGGGGGGTATAACCATGGAAACAAGAGAAGCTGTTGTTAGTAGTAGTGTAGGAAGTGGGGTTACTGTGGTGGGATCCGATGCTCCTTCTGACTACCATATCGCTCCAAGGTCCGACAACCCTAATTCCACTCCTGGATTGGCGCCACCTCCTACGCCGCAGACAACGGTGGCCGTATCTTCGCCACCCATGACGGCGACCATGCCTGTTAAGAAGAAGCGAGGTAGGCCGAGAAAGTACGGTCTTGATGGGTCTGTGACGATGGCACTTTCTCCGAGGCCTTTGTCCTCTGCTGCTCCAGTATCGTCTCCTGTGATTGATTTTTCTGTTGAGAAAAGCGGGAAAATAAAACCAGTCAGCAAAACTAAACACCAATTGGAAAATTTAGGTAAATGGATTATTCTAACTACTTTCTGCAAAGGTCGCTATTTTTGGAGGTTAAAGATGGGATTTTGGTGTTTTTAGAAGATGGAGTTTGTGTTGTGTGTGTGTTTTTCTTTTTCTTCATAAAGATCGGCGGACTTTCCCATTTGTTGGATAGAAACGAGGGTAGGGTTGGTTTATGTTGAGATTGTCAAGTAGAGGGAAAGAGGTATGTGGGTTTGTGTCCTATGAACTGAAGCTTGGCTGTGAAGATTGAGATTGTCAAGGGAAAGAGGTATGTGGGTTTGCGTACTATGAACTGAACCTTGGTTGTGACGAATAACTCGACGGCTAGTTAAGAGAGGAAATGGGCGGTAGTATTTACATGCGTTGTCGGGGACTCGGAGTCCATGTTAGTAGTGTTCTCTAGGCCCGAGCTTTCCCGTGTCTTATGTGGCGTGATTCTTTTTCAACCAAAGTGGGTAGGAAAGGATGAGCTAAGGATCTCACTTTGGTTGACGCGTCGTATCTGCCATCTTTTACCAATCCCGGCTTCTTGATCCTTTTTTTTTTTAATTTTCTGAAATTGTATTAATTTTATTTATTTCACTATTTTTATTTGTTCTCTTCCGTCTGGTTGATATTTGGTGACTTTGTGAAGTAAGATTTCCTACTGTTAAAATTTAGAAAACTTAGTAAGATGTCCTACTGTTAAAATATCTAGTGATTCTTCTGCAGCCCTCCTAGTACACAGTATCTTATTTTCGCACATTATAAAAACTTACACCAATTAGATTAACTATTTTGATTCTGGTTTCTACGATTTTGATAAGCAATTTTGAAGTCTTATACTTTTTCACTTGTGTCCTTAGCGTAGATGTCTCCTTTCCTTGTGGATCACGCAGGGATGTCATTATATCACATGATAGTCCTGTAAAATTTGCTTGAAAATAAGCACAAGTGCAGGCAAATATTTATGGTCTTTGATGTTAGTTGCTTATTTTCTGGTAGTTCTAGAATCCAATAAGAAATTGAGTTGATATCCGCAAGTAATCAGTGGCGTAGCATGTTGCTTGCTGCTTTGTAAGAGAATCGCGGTCTGTTGCTACATTGTTAACTAGAGAATTCTCTATAGCTGGAAGAGTCTTGGAGTTTAATGACTCCTAAAATTGCCATGTAGTTCTGGAGGTTTAGCCGTATCACTAGAGGGCATGAAGGTCTTAGCTTGTTGTCTAGGCAAGTGTGGAACTTCACACGTCAAAGTTTCCTATTACAGTTAAAGAGATGTTTGCTCCAGGCCGGTTCGAAGAAGCTTCTCAAACATTATCACCTCATGTATAACAAGTGCAATTTTAAAAGGGAATAGATAATATTCTGAAGTTTCAATATTTTAAGATTCTTTTTTAAATTTCTCTTCTCTTGTTCCATATTGCAGCATGAGAATTTCCACATTGACCATTGAGCTTTGACATAAATTGTTCATGTAGGTGAATGGGCATGTTCTGTTGGTGCCAATTTTACCCCCCATATTATCACAGTGAATGCTGGCGAGGTATGTGGAAACACAATCAACTTGTTTTTCCTTTTATCTATATGATGACTTTGTAAGCTTTTCATGCTGATCAAAAGTGCAATAATTGGCACAATCATCTCCTATGTATGCTAATTTGATATTTATAGTCCTCATTGTTATGTTGATTTTCTATTTTAGTCTTCCCACTTTTATTCTCTTACTATTTCAAATAGGTCATTATAGTCCTTGATGTTAATCAACTAATGTTATCATTATGTCTTTAGTAGTAGGGTGATTTCAACAAAAGTTCCAACATCTTAGAGGACTGAAATAGAAAATTATGATAGGTAGGGGAAATGATAAATTTTTCTTTATTGAATTTCTAACTGAATTGACAAAATGATTTGATTCTGCAAAAGTAAAAATTGGTTACCTCATACAATTATTACATTTAACAGCTGAAGCAAAATATTTCTGATGCAATAATATGATACATTCATCAGACATATCATAATCATAATTTTACATCATCCATAGATTTTTTGTACCTTGCCAAAGCAGTCCCTAGATGAAGAGTGGGTTGGGCAAAGGCTGCTAAATTCCCTTTGAATGATTTGTTAACCCTCTACTTTTGAAAAATGAACTCTTATTTTGATTGTCCAGGATGTTACAATGAAGATCATTTCATTTTCTCAGCAAGGGCCCCGAGCTACCTGTATTCTCTCTGCAAATGGTGGGATCTCAAGTGTGACGCTTCGGCAACCTGATTCTTCTGGCGGGACACTTACATATGAGGTACTGCAAGTTATTCTTCTAACGTATCTCTGTCCTCTAGTTCAACAGTTGTCTTCTAGCATGGCTCTGGTTCATTCTATAGCTTTTGATATCAAGCATAATCAATTTTTTTCATTTCTGGATTGTAATAGGTAAGTTGTTCGGCGTAATTGTTGGTCTAATTAACCATATTGTGATAAATATTTCTTGACCTATTCTATAATTCGATTATTTAGAGACCATGAGAACTTAATTTTCAGTTTAGGTGAAAGTGGTTTCTTTGAAATCAAAGAAACTGCAGGCAGTCATCACAGAATTAGTTTCCTGCATGTAATACTGTTATAAATTATCGGTCTGGTGTGAAGAACATCAAACCCGTTGTGATTCAACAAAATTGAAGGCTAGACACAAATCTTCGGAGATGATGCCTCATGCAGGGGCACATAATGCTTCTATATTGGATTTTGCCTATCATTGTTGCTCAGCTTCTTTAGTTAACTGTTTGGTTTCAAGATTAATTTCTTAATAATTGGATAATAATGGTACAAATGGAATAAAAAATCAGTGGCTGTAAACTCTACTTCATTATCTGCAGCTATTCCAGTAAGTGTATAGCTTCACATGACTTCCCTGTCATTAACATTGATGAAAATCAAATGCCTTCCATATAATGTTCTCTCAGGGTCGTTTTGAGATACTTTCTCTATCGGGTTCTTTCATGCCCACTGAAATTGGAGGAACGAAGAGCAGATCTGGTGGGATGAGTGTTTCACTGGCAAGCCCAGATGGACGCATTGTAGGTGGTGGTGTTGCGGGGTTGCTCGTAGCTGCAAGTCCTGTACAGGTATTCATTTTCTAGTTGTATTATATTTCTTCTCTCCTATCAGCCAACCTAAGCATATCATGCACGAAAATCTCCTAATGGAACTTTTGGACATGATGCCTGTAGCAGAAGGGCATGACATTCATATAATGATGGAAGTTCTGATTTGTTTTATTTAATTTCATCAAGGTTATTGTGGGAAGTTTTCTGACCGGAAACCAACATGAGCAGAAGAACAAGAAGCAGAAACATGAAACCATATCAATATTCACACAAGCTGCAGTAGTTCCTATTTCTGCTGCTGATCCAAAATCCAATCTCTCACTGACTTCATTCCATGGAGATGGTTGGTCTTCGTTCCCTTCAGATTCGAGGAACAAACTCGCAGACATTAATGTGGCTCTGCCGGCTGGCTGATCTGAGGGTTTTGCCTCATTGTCTCATAAAAAGGTTTGTCAGCACCATGGCAATCCAACTCCAGCTTACTGAATGTCACCCTATTTATGGTCTTTTATCTGCAAACCTATTAATTAATCATGCCAATTTATTCTCTTTCTTTTAAGGTAGAGCAGAGTTAGCTGATCAGAGATGCTCCTGCTTCTGTTGTGCCATGTAGGAAAATTGATTTAGCATTGAAACTGAAGATGCATGTTGTTTTTTGGTAACGGTTGTAATTTGCTTTTGTGTTCCTAACATAAATGTTGCCAAGTTTGTAACTTTCTTAGAGATTGTTGAAGATGCACATCCTGCATTTGTTCTTTAATTACTTGTGCTTTTGCTCTTTAGGCCAATTTTCAGATCTCAAAGAGGGAAGGAGAGAGTACAAATTGCTTCTTCTGCAAAACAAATAATAGCTTTACAATGATAAATGGTAACTGACTAAAGCCAACAAGATTTGCTACCTGCAAAGAGAAGCTTCAAAGTCTGTCCTCCTCGTTCACTTCATAGTTTAGTGGTCAGGTGGTTTTTAGATGAGTTTGTGAGATCTCTCAATGTTCCAGAGTTGAGTTGTATAGTTTTATTTGGCTCATTTTTATGTGATCTTTGAGTCACTGTAGTTGGAGGCTGACTGAATATTGTTAGTATTATGAGAGGACTGGGAGTCAGGCTTGTTGACAAACAAGTCAACATTTGTTAGGCACTTTCGTTAATTAATGTACTTTCGATTCGTTAAATGTCATAATCAATCAATTATGAAATTATTAAGAATTTAATCATAGATTTATATAATTGTTTGGAGTTTAGTTTGAGAATAATTGACACCATTTCATATTCCTTTTTTCTAGACACTTGAAATAATGCCTTTTGTTCTTTTGTTTCATAAAATTCAACTTAAACTTAATGGCTAAAACTATGTTCTTTTTTAACACAAACAATACAATGTATATGTAGATGTTCTATCAATATTCAGTCTGAATATTAATAGAATAATGATTAGGAATAACTTATAAATAATATATAAATATAATGTAAATATCATAATTATGATTTTATCATGATTTAATTTTTGATGTAAATAGACTTTATCATATATATGAGATAAATAATGTCTTTAAATAATCATGTCACTAAATTATAACCAATTGATTGGTTGTAAGACCTAAATCAATAATCTCTCTCTTTCATTAAGTTAATTGTTTAAGTATCTTATATTATATCGCAATAAGATGATTATGTTATTGTTGGGATAGTAGTAAAATAATTTTACATGATTATCTGTAGTGAACATTTACTTAAATTATATAAATTTCATTTGAATTATCATCATAATTAAGAGAAATTGTCTATATACATATTTAGATATTTGACGACACCTTAGCTTCTTTTACATACCAAGTAACTCCAATATTTTATAGTACATTTCCAATACAAATTGTAATACAACTAATTATAGCTTTGAAACTTAACTTACAACTTCACTAGCAAGCATGAACATATATTAGATTTGCTTTTATCAAGATCACTTGCATAATTAGCATCTAATCCTTTCGATAACAAAGTTTGATCTACCATATTATAATGCAACATCTAAAGTTCCTTTAATGTATTTTGAGATTATCTTAACAATATTTGAATGCTCCCTACCAAGATTTATTATGTAGTGACTAACTACTCCTACTTTATGTGCAATTTTTTGTCTTATATAAATCATGATGAATATTAAACTCTTCACTACTAATGTATATTGTATTTGAGACATTTTTATTCTCTCATTTTTATTGTTAGGACTCATACTAGAGGATAACTGGAAATTAACGAGAAAACGTAGAAATTGGCTTATAATTTTCGTATATTGAAATGTTGCAAAAACTTCATGTAGTTTTTTAGTCAATTGTGTCTTCAATTTTTTAATATGATTTTTGTTAAAGCCTACAACTAATAGGTTATCTACCTATGATAGCAAGATAATAAAATCATTATCACCAAACCTTTGTGTTAGATTAAATGTATCCAAAGCTTATGATGAAAGAATTAAATCTCTTGTATCAACACCTCAATGCCTATTTAAGACTATACAGAGATTTGTTCAATTGTAAAATAGTTTTTCTTTTTTATTTTCAAAACCTTTTAGTTTGAGAATATAATTTACTTCTCCAAAATGATTTTCTTCTCCAAAATCTTCATAAAAAAAGTAATTTTCATATCAAACTGTCCTAAAGGCAAGTCAAATATAAGGAAAACATTTTATTAATGTTTAGTCCTTATTTTTAAGTATATCCTTTCACCACTAATGTTATACAATATTACTCCACTTGATTGTAACCATTTTACTTGATCTTGAAGACTTATTTATTAATAATATCCTTCCTCTTGTGGTAATGGTATAAGTTCTCAAGTTTTATTTTTATATAAAACTTCAATTTCTTTATACATTACCACCATATATTGAGAGACATTTAAAGTATTCAATGCTTGCTAGACAATTAACGACTCTATCCTTTATTAAAAGGTAGTATGTTATATTGCCTATTAACTTGATGGTCTTTTGTGATTTATTGACAAACTTATGGAGCTTCAAATTTAACATATTCTTGTACATCTTACTCTCATATTGCTTTAAAAGAAGTCTTTTGTTGAAATTCTTTTTTTTATCTGTATTGCAATCTTTGAACATTTTTGTGAACCAGTATTGTCCTTTTCTCCTCTTTAAGTTATCATCAATAAAGGTGACATCCTTATTGATAGTGATAGTGACCTTACAGGTAATAAGATCTCACATTAAAAAAAACCCTTTCACTCCGTTAGCATATCTTAAGAATAAGTACTTCCTAAAATTTTGTATCCAACTTTGTGGTTTTTTGACATTATACATTACGTACACATGACTTCCAATTATATGGAGGATGGAAGAATTCACTAACTTCCTAGTCTATATCTCCATCAACATCTTCATCTAGGAAATCGATTCACCATATTTTGGTGATATTATTGCCTTTTCCCATTGTCTTATCTAGGCATGTAACTCTCGACATTACTCTTGCTCTTTTTAATATAGTTCTTTTAATCCTCTCTATCACTTTGTCTTGTTAAAGAGTGTATACAATAATGAATTGTCTTCGGTGTCTCTTTAATTATCATCACCAATTTATTCTCTTCCATCACTCGTTCTCTATTGCTTTTTGAATTTCATATGTTAAATTTTATATTACTTACTTGTAACATAATTCTTACAAAAGAGTTGTGATACCTCTGTGAATTAGGGAGTACTGTTTATCACTAAAGATTTTTATTCCTTTTTTTTAATTTTTTGACGTCGTAGTATTGAAAATCTTTCAATAGATTGTTTAAAGTGACTGATGCTTTTATATCTAGCAATATCTCTCCTTTTAACTTGTGCAAGTTTACATCTTTAAGTCCTCCACATATCACATCTCCTAAAGAGTATAAATCATATCATCATACATCTTCAGTTTGAAGGTTCCAATACTTAAAACCTTTAAAGGATAATCATCAAAATTGTGCATATATCATCCATAGATAGATTCATAATGATGGAACCATTCTCTTCCAAAGGTCATGTGAAAAGTAGCTTTTAAGTTGAAAACTCATACAGTAAGTACTAAATTCCTACTTTTAATTATTATTATTGCTTTATAATATAGAGCATTAACATATTTCGAAATACTAGTAAAATTTCCTTGAGGATCAAAATTTTTCTTATTTAAATTTTACCAATCATCTTTCAATTGAGCTTTGTTTCCGTAGATTTATTATTTTAAAGTTCTTCTTACCTGTTGATTATGATTTACCACGATTTTAGCTCCTATTTGAATAACTTTCTATTGCCTTATTTCTTGTCACCATCAAGGCTTTAACTTATTAAAAGTAGACTATCTACCTTCCTTATTCTTGTGCTAAATTTGTTCTATTAGAATTGTGTTCGTAACATCATTAAAGACTAAATAGTTTGTAGGAATATATTTTATGATAAGTTGACCATATGAATTGTAAAGAATATGAAGTAAAAGTTCAATACATTCATGTGGCTTTATTTTATAGCCTAATAATATAAATTAATAGAATATAGTAGTCAAATTACTAATGTGTTATTGGATTTTGACATCCAAAGCGTATAAAATTTTTATTTAAAAAACATTTGATATCGAGTGACTTGATCTTTCTAACTTTGTGAGATAATCTCATATCTATTTTGGTTTTTTTTTCCTTTTCTACATGTAACAAAACTTTATCATCATCATTATGAATATCCAGTTGAAGTCCTACTGAGGTGCGAAGTCAATTAAAGTTAAATGGAGTTTTGAAATAACACTCTCGCTCATTTCATTCCACTTGGCATCAATGTGAAATTCAAATGCGTTCGTTTAATGGTTGCATTGTAATTATCTTATGTGAGGATAACTTTCATTTATAGTTTCTAGAATGAGAAATAATTTTTTTTTAATTTTTCAATCTTAAATTTGTTGAAATTGTTTCCTAGACTACTTTAATCTAAGAAAAATAGCTCTCACTATTTAATATAAATAATAAATATGTGAATAATACATAGTACAAATTCAAGTTATTTTCTTATGTGGAGGGATACACCTAATGGAAATCAATATATG
>JANZLF010000222.1:14747740-14758633 GCA_026546835.1 Erythroxylum foetidum
TGGTTAAGCCTTAGGTGTAAGACTGATCGATTGGCCCATGAGACTGGACTTGGACCCAATGTTGCCGACCCATCCAATTATAATTTTACTTCATTCTTTATTTTTATTTTAACAAAAAGTTATCTATTCTTTCAAATTAATAAAATTAAAATTCTAATAATTGATCATATTTTATTATGAAAAATTTTAAAATGATATCAATAATATTTATTTATGAAACTAAATCTATAATTAATATTATTATCTAAAACTAAATCATCATCATTACCATCAACGTTTAGTCAAAATCTAGCTAAAGTATAAGGTCTGAAAAGATCCGATAATACGCAGTCTTTTCTCTACATAATAAAGAGGTTGCATCCGATAAACCCACTTCTAATGCGATATGACAATATTACAAAATTAATTATCTATAATTAAAATTTTGATTAAAATATTTTTATTAATAAATGAATATTTTTTAAAATATGAGTTTATGCATTTTAAGATATCCTAAATTTAATACATATTAATGAATAATCAAATATAAAATTTTATTTTCAAGATAAGTTTTATTTAATATTTTTATTACTAACTAATGTTAAGACATTAAAAAATAATCATTTTTAAAAATATTGAATTTAAATCGCATTCTAATTAAAGATTCTTGTAATTTTTCGAGGATGGGGGAAAAAAATGAGAGCTTTCTCCGTTTCTCCCCGTTTAAAATACTTTGTTAAAAAATTTAAATAATTTTCCTAAAAAATTTTAAAAATCGTACATAAAATTAGGTTGATGCCTTTTGTACGTTCTTAAGTCGCCATTTCATCACCCGTAAGGTCTTAAGCCTTTTATCGGATGGAAGCCCACAGCCGTCCATATTGCTGACATGGCACTTTCTTTCGCCGTTTCCGGATCCCAAATCAACGTCAAATTTTGGATTTATACCATTTTCGTGTCCGCCAGCTATTACATAAGAAAGCCGTTAGTTCCTTGTCGTTCCATTTCATAGGTAAACACAAGGGGGGTTTCATATATTCAACTCGCTCTATCTAGAAGTTGGGGTTTCCTGCCTCTCTCAAGTCTTGATTGATCTTGATTTGCCGATCCAGTTTAAACTCGGATTAGGAGGCCCCCGATTGCGATTTCAAGGAGAAATTGAAAATTTAGGGTTTCGAATTTAAACTTGGAGAGATTTGCTATGGCTAACCCTAACAAACAAGGATTCAATTACGGTGATGTGGAGGAAGTTTACGACGAAGAATTCGATGACTCATCTTCAATCTCGACTGGCGTTGACTCCTCCTCGGTTAGATCCATTAGGACGACAACGCAAGAGAGGAGCGAGATTGGACTAACGGAGAGGTTGACGGACATTCTTTTGGATAACGGAGACGGAGATTTGTTACTTCAAAGGAACGATCGTGAAGATATGGTTTTGCAGTGGCTTCAAGCGCTGGATATGCAGGTCATGGGCGCGTGTAGAGCCGATGAAAGGTTGAAGCCTTTACTGAAAGCTAATGTTTCCAGTGGCTTGGCCGAAGATCGGTTAATAGCACATCTGAACCAGGTTTGTTTTGAACTTGGAGTAGAACGACAGAAACAAATTCTTTGATGCGACGTTTATGATTGATGCTTGTGCGTATCTGTGTGTTTGATAAACAGCACTTTGAGCTGTCGGAGGTGGGTATCTTAGCCAGGTGCTTTTGCATACCACTTGTTTCAATTCGTGTTGGCAAGATTAACAAGCGGGGGACCCTGTTCTGCCCTACTTCTATAAGGTAGTTGAATTGGTGTGAATTCTAGTTTATGTTATTTCCTTTTGTTTGTTTCTGGCAATGTGTGATTCTTTATTATGAATTTGTGCATCTGGTTTTGCCATATCTCTCGTACAACGTTAGGTCGAAATTTTCGTGCTCCCATACTTTTCTATCTTGTTTGATAAATTATCTTCCATGCTTTGAATTTACTTTATGTTATTCTTTCTTTATTATCCAATCTGATTTCCGTGATGAATGATGTTTGATTATTATCATTTGACCCCGTTTCCTACAAGTGTTCCTTTTCATCAGTTCTTGTGTCGTTATGCGCACAGCTTGCTAGTATCAGTTATTTTCTCTTTTTCATCGCTTTTAGTATTAATTTCACATAGAGGACTATGACTTTTACGTTCATTGTTTCAGTAATCTGTTAGCTTTTGTCTGTGTTTTAAACTCTGACAATGACATGGCATGAAAACTTTTGGGTTCTTTTGCTGCCTGATGCTAGTTACTACTATTAGTACATTTGGTCCATGCTGGAAGCTTATAGTATAACTTTATTCATACCATTCTGATCTTTTGCAGTTTCCGCCTATTTTAATGCACCTGTAAGTCTGCAGATGCAATTGATAACATGTATATGTTGATATCTGTATTAGGATTGGATCTTTTTTGTGCTTATGCTTTTATGCACATGCTTACATTTAAGATTTTTCAGTAATTATGTTTCTCATCTTGCACCTTGATGGTTTGCATTTAATGGCAAGATGAATGTGTGCATATGTTTATGTCGTATCCTTTAAGTTGTTTCTAGTCATGTTTTTATTTATTTCTATATGCATCTAGATGTAATTGAACATTTACAATTTTACATTGTGAATAGACTTCACTCTGTTTTGTTCAGCTGCTAGTTATGTTACCCTATATGTCTTGGGTGGGGTTGCGTTATGATGTCAGGTGACCCTGTGAATATTGGTCTAACAATCATGCTCTTTCATGTTGGTTATGAAAATAGAGGGTTCAGCTGTAGTATTTTGTGATTATAGTTGTTATTCTTATTTGGATTAACAGGATTTGTGCTAGGATTTGTTTTGCTGGAAATCTACCATGAGTTATGTTGCTAACCTAAGTATTATTGCAAAGTTGTTGATGGCTGGTATAAATTGTTGGTCAATGCTTAGCTGTTTTGTGATGATATAATGTTCTGCTTCCAAGTGAAAATATCTTTTGACTTGTAGGTAAAGTCGGCGTGTTCTATTATGATCTCTGAATTATGAGGAAGTAAAGGTAGTTTCATCCCCTACATTGTATGATATAAGGCCTACTACTGTCCTTTGGATCCAATATGCTGCATTTAATCAACTGGAATAGCAATCTATGTGAAAAGTCTTACCTCAGTTTTGTTTGCAGTTTGTGGCTCTTTTTATATTCTCTGGGCTACTTTTTTTTTGTTTTTTTGAAACATGTTGACTTTTTCAATATATTTCATTGATTATTATATGATGAAATGAAGGTTTTTGTTCTGCTAAACATTTCATAATAAGATAATCGATCTCACATTTTATTTTGAGCTGCTATTGTGATTGTTACTTTCTGTATTGTTCACATACAAATTGTTAGATGTCTTAACTACTTGTTGAAGGTAGGAAAATATTCAGGTGGAGGTTATTTGTAGTGCATCATGATCTAAAATCGGGAATTGTTTAAAAGGAAAGTCCAAATGTGTGGTAAGCAAAGTTTAAGATAAGATAGTATTATACTGAATTGGTGATTGAAAATATTGGTAGTAATAGGGAGTGGACTCTGACAGAAAGGGTTCGAGCCTTTGCAGCAAGCATTATATGATTTGTTGGGCGGATATCAAAGCAACATTTTATTACTCCTTTCCTGATTTCTTTTGTATTTTTATTCTAAAGCCAGTGCTTATGATAGTATGTTTATGCTCTATATCTTAACCGCTGGCACAAATCATTAATTTTTCACTGTTTTAATATGTGCTCTCCATTTTGGAGAGTTTGAAGTATTGCATTCAAAAGTTCCTATCATAATTGTGATTTATTTGAGCTTGCATTTTCCCACTTTATAACTTCCTTTTTATGAACATTATTTAGTTTTTTGAAAGTGTTCTTTCTCTCTTCTTGTTGCTGTTGCAGGGGTAACTTGATGCTCACAGTGTTGCCATCATCTGATCTGCGGCTTTCGTTCATTGGCGACGATGGGACTGCAGAGAGATTATTTACCCTAAGCAGCGAGTGCACTGCTGTTGAGGTTGATGAGATCCCAGCTGATAGGTCTGGCCGATCTTTTCACATAAAGGCAACAGATAATAGAGAATTCTACTTCTGGTGCTCAGAGAAATCTAAGCTTTTGGGACTTGAGCTGCTTGCAAAGGTAAATTAAATTTAAAAAAATGACATGATGGAAAGTGCATATGCTTGTGCAGTTCTTGAAATTTTGATGGACATTGGAAGTTGTTTTCTTTTGTCACTAAACTCTTGGGAAGTGTTGAAGTTTTATTATACTTAATTCTGTATTATAGAAACAATGTTCTGTAGTTGTGCGGCATGTTCATTTAATTTGATAACAACCAATTTTCAAGTGAAATTAAATCTTTTGAACAATGATCTTTTGTAATATTGATCTGCAATTTTGGACGGGCTTACTTTTATTTTGATTCCTCTTTTCAACTTGTTATAAGTTGGGAATGCAAAAGCCAAAAGAAGCAATTCAATGATCAATGAGGATGTAGTTGGATGAATATGTTGGCTATTGTTGTTTGGAGGCATGACAAATGACATAATCTAGTAACCTTTTGTTTTTTTTCCTTGTCTGCCTTCTCTTTTTCTCCTGACGAAAGTTTTCTTTCTTTGGATGATAGATGAAGGATATACTCAAGAGAAAACCATCTATTGCCGAACTAACTGGAATTAGCAATTCACGTCTTGAATGTTTTGCTACTCATTTACATGCATATCTTATGGGAAGTTTCCAAGAAAGTTCATGTGCTATTTCAGTATACTCTAGTACCAATTCTGAACTCTCAGAGGCAATAGCAATACCAACTAAGTCTATGCATGCCAGACATGTTGGTAGTCATTCAGGGAAGATGCATTTACCTTGCCAGGGAAGCCTAAGTCCAAGAGCAAGTTCCTTCAAAGAAGGACTATCCAGAAGCTTGTCTTGTTCGAGAAATGCTGCAAGGGAGAAGCTGAGACGGTGTGTGGGTAGCAGTGTTTCTGCAGTTGACAGCATTCTGGTGACAGTGCCTAAGACTAGTTGTGGTGAATCTAAAAATGAGAAGCTGCCTGAAGTTGAGAGTTGTTTGATGAAACCATCAAATCTTCTAGATTCTCTGGGAAAATTGGCTATCCCACCTGCTGTGTGCCCAGAGTCTGTTGTGCCTTCCCCAGATGCTCCTCTCTTCTCCCCCTACTACTGTTGGTGCCCATTAGGTACATCAACTTTGCAGTGCCCTTCATCATCTCCGGAGCTTCCTCTCCCATCCATTGGAACACCATTGCTTCCTCCACTTTCTTCAATACTGTCTGCTACTAGGTCCTCTGGCCTGTTAACTCCGACATCACCTCTCACTTTGGCCAATATACCCTCTTTGGAATTTCCTGCTTTCTTGCCAGACCCAATGTTTCAGTTGTCCAGGGCTGGGTCTCAGCCGATCCCAAGATTCACTCCTTTGATTTGTGACCCAATTGTGCATGTTCCGGTGATTGATGTTTGCTCCTCAGGTCAGGGTTACCTTGTGAGTGCTGGTCCAAGTATTTCAGGCACTATCACACCTTTGAATCCAAAGCTTGTGAATCCATTGATTCCTGAAACCGAGTCTTTAGTGGAAAAGGGTGCAAGAGAGACTCTGCAGCTCCTCATTAGTGGCTCAAGTCCTGCAAGTTCTTTAATTGATGCGTTGCCTTCTGTTTTGAATCACACTGATGGCAATCAGGTTTTACTTGTCACACGAAGCAGAGGCATATACAATGGGTCAAGTGATGTTGAGGCCATTGCAACAATGGATTTGGTTTCATTGCCTGAGAGCTCCATAGCGGATGGGGTTGAAAACTTACGTGGTAGCTCGTGCACTTTCAATGCTTTATTGGAAGGTCTAGATGCTCCGCAAGACGGATCTACTGCTGTTACTGGATCGGCCTTTGCCGATAACACTACTCATCCCTCAAGTACGACTGAAGAAAGTACGAGTTGACTGCAGGACTTTTTTAATTTGATTTTGTCTTGGTAGATTTGTTTTGCTTCCCACAAGATGTAGATATCCGACCACTGAACCCCTAGAATCTTGAGTTGTAATTAGTGCTTATCCTGTCAGTTGTTCATTTTATATTCCTTCATTGATCAGTTGATGTAATATGTTTTTTCTATGTTTTATGGACGTTTACATTTTAGCTTGTAATGCATTTGATGTTGCACATTGAAGTATATAATTATCTTAAACTAAAGAAAAAGATGAAACAGTAAGAACAAACTACCCATCGATTGCCTGATGGGGTATTTTAACAATCTGTTTGATAGTCTCTTAAGTGAAAAAAAACAGTTGAGTAAAAATTTTATCGAAACTCAGCAGGGTTTGGAGAGGTTCATACTATATTTTCTTGCAGTTATCTGATTAAATTCATTAGTTAAGGTTTTGTTCATGGAGGAATGTGAGTGTGTTTTGATTTGCTAAAATAGTTGGGATGATTAATTAACCGAGGAAATGATGTGGCTCGACTCTGTAAAGAGTAGGGTTCAAACGAAACTAGACAGGAGATAGTTTGACGCCCCAAGATTATTGTCAAAATTATCTCCAAGCCTGCAAGAGCTGTGGATTGTTATGCCTAGAGCTGTACAATTGCGGGCTGCGTCGGATCAACAATTTAATAGTTCCATTCCAATCCAAACCTTCAATTTAAACAACTTTTCAATACACGTGGGAAGGACTAAAATTTGTAAATACTAAATAGATCGTTAAAAATTGTACATTCTAACGAAAGTTGAACTGTATTAAAAAAAAGTAAATGCAAGTAGTAATGTATATGGTTCATTGAAAATATTATAAACACACAATTAGAAATCATTGAAAAGAAAACATGATAATTAATAATACAAAATTTCACCAACCCAATGCATTGGAGGATCAACCTTATCTTTGTAATAATCAATAATATACTTGTCAAGCCTAGACTTACTTCAAGAATCATAATCTGTTTACCTATCTATAGGTCTTTTAATCTGAAATTGGACAGTGGCTGCAGTTGATGCAAGGAAAATTTGTCAGGCGTGTCGTGTGTGGTGAAATATATAAAGAGTAGGTTTTCGTTGATTTGTCCTCTTTACAAATAATCAAGTGTTGGACAGAGATAGTGTTACTTATTTAGCATTTGTGTGTATGGTGAGAGTTTTCCTGATGCAAGCAACCCGTCATTTATATGGGTGCCAACATGGCTCTCACGTCACTCTTATACATTAGTGGCACAGCCAAGACGTGGTCGGTTTTGGTCCATGTTTACGTTCACAGCCTGGAATACATAGAACAGGTAGGAGAGCTGACAGGAGCCAGGGTTAAATAATTAAAAGGACTGTTAACTGAAAACGATGATTACTTAATTGGCTCTGCACGGTTTCCAATGGTATTTCTTGGGTGTCAAAGTTAAATCAAGATGAAGGAAAGACACTGAAGCAAGGAGGCGTTTCTGCTGAACCATTCTGATCCTGACCTGAACATTGATCTTTGCTCCTCTCAGCTACAGATTTCCAAATATGTTAAAAGAGAAGGACCAAGTTGCATCTAACCCTGGATCCAATCCCATCGACAGAATTAAGAAAACACCAGATAAGAACTTTATAATCCTTAAATCTCGCTTGGAGATTGTCACAAATCGGCAAGGAACTACCTTAAAGCTAGTACGGCAAGGAATCTTTTTTTCTACATGTTTGCATTATATATCATCCTCCAGTAAAATTGAGAGGATCCAACTGGAAGTATCACGAACGCAATTCATATGCCCTCCCACCTTGTGTGTCCGTTCTTTCTATATCGAGGATCCAACTGGAAGTATCACGAACACAATTCATATGCCCTCCCACCTTGTGTGTCCGTTCTTTCTATATCGAGGATCCAACTGGAAGTATCAGGAACGCAATTCATATGCCCTCCCACCTTGTGTGTCCGTTCTTTCTATATCAAGTCCTAGTAATGCAGGTTTATGGTATTTTCAGTAATTGGCTTAGTAAAGCTCTGCGTAATGGATTAAAGATGCTGAAATATGGGTTTTGCTTGTTATCTTTTCTCATGGAGCAATTCTTACCATACATTTTAGTACATAGATAATTGCCTGAAATTACGATTCTTTTTCTTCTTTATTATGACTGATAAGCAAAGCAAGCAGAGGAGGAGTTGCTACCGCCTTATCCTACCTTAAAGAAAGACATCATGTCCACGTATACCTATGGCGCTGTCTTGGTTGCCAGATGTCGTCTTGTGCCTCTCTATACGTATGATTCCTCTAGAAATAAAGCAAAGACAAAAAAGGAATTGAGTAAAAATGAGGAACAAGTAATAATGAAATGAAAGGAAGAACTCTTGGAAGTCAAAACGTCTTAATCTGCTCAAGAAAAGGACCTAGGGATTATTAAAGGACCAGTTGTCAAAAAATGCAGGACTGACGTTTTTGGTAAACAAGTTAACCCAAACTCTAACTCAGCTTTTACTAGGGTAAAAGACTAAGCACATAATTGCTAAGAAAGAAGACAAACACAAAGCATCCACCAACTTTTTTTTTTTATTATTGAGTTGTTATTTATCGATATATTTATCGAAAGAGCAATAGATACGTCGACTGACTTATTAATTATGTCGAACATATTAATATTGAGGTCATTTATTTTGATACTATATTTATTGAGTGCCACCTTATCTTTACAAAAGATATGACAGGTATGACAGAGACCTGTTTCCTTAGACTTATTATGTAACCTTTTTTTATTTACTTTCCTTTGATAAAAAAAAAGAAGACAAACAGAATAAAGAGAGGGAAGTGTTTTACAAGCTAAAAAGTTGTTACAAAATCACTAACAAAGCCTTTATATTTGTTGTTATTAACAACTAAATTCGAGTAATTCTATATGGACATTATCAATCACACCATTTAAAAGGATAATAGATTTGTTAATGTTAAATTTTTTAGGGTTTTTTTTTTAAATTTCATTAGTAAACCTTTTGAGTTTTTCAATTAAGTGATTTAAGTTTTAAAATTCGTTCTATTAGGTCAAAACGTTAACTTTGTTAAATTTTTAGTGACATGGCTAACATAGTCACTTTTAAGCTAACATTTGAGCATCTATGTAACAATATATTAAACAAGTGTATGTGGACTGACTTATAATTTATAAACTTAACCCATGACTCACTTTCCCAAAATCTAGACCCTAATTTGATTTTGTAAAAATAAATTATCTTTTGAAACTTGCCATATGTGTTTCTTTGGTCCTTTATGCATTTAATTTGCTTAATCCCTCATGATAAACTAACAACATTTGTCCCTGACAATAAACTTATGCCTTCATTTTATTTTATAGGTGTTTTTTTAGATGGGACAATAATAATGAAAGAGGAGGGAGCTTACAACAATAACAATATTATTTAATTGTTATTTAACTATTTTTTGTTTTGTTCACTTTTAATTCTTATTGGTGTCTCGTCATTTAAATTCCTTTCTATTTTAATGACTTTCTTATGGTGATATTCTAGTTTTTTGTCTTTGTTTTTGTTTTTGTTTTTATCTTTATTATTTGTCGTTAGTGGACAGTATTATTGTGGTCTTTATAATGCGTAATGTCTCATATCATGCGAAATGTTTTATATCAATAGTTATGTTTTCTTAGGGTTTGCTTTCTCTTTAGGATCTTCCTATTGGTGTCGTCTTTGGCAAGCCCCTGGGTTGTTCATGGCGTTGAATATGGCTATTGCAGGCCTGTCTCTTACCGGTGGTGAGGATGATGATTGGGTAGTACAGGCTGGCGGTGGTGCTTCGGATTGGAATTTTCAGTTGTGCTTAGTGGGTATGTTGCTCACCTCTTCCCGCATCAATTTCTCTATCTTCCAGAACCTTATGGCCGATATTTGGTAACCACAAGCTGGCATAGCCAGCACCGATCTTGGGGCTCGTCGGTATCTATTTCGATTCTTTCACCAGGTTGACGTCGTCCGTATTATGCAGGGCGGGCCTTATGACTTCAATCGTCATCTTCTTGTTTTGCATCGGTTGCGACAAGGGGACATCCCCTTGGAGGTTCCTTTGCTTTATGCTGATTTTTGGGTACAAGTGCATGGGTTGCAGTCTGGTCTAATGTCGGAATCGTTAGCTATACAGTTTGGGAATTTCATTGGTAGTTTTCTGGAGTACGATACTTCGCTCTTGGGTACAAGTCCTCGACCCTACATGTGTCTCCGTGTTCGCATTGATGTTCGTGTTCCTCTTAAGCTCCGAAAGAAGATTAGTATCTCTGCCACTTGTTCTTTCTTTGCTCGGTTTCAATATGAGAAGCTACCCTTGTTTTGTTTTATTTGCGGTTTACTTGGTCATGGTGAAACTCTTTGTCCGGAGCGTTTACGTTCTCTGCCTATCGCCTCACCTTATGGATGGGACAATTCCCTTCGTGCTTTAGTTGGTAGGCGTACTCAGCAGCCACCGAGTCGATGGTTACGGAACGAGGATGGGTCTCTGTTACAGGGTGCTATTATTGCTGATTCGGGTGCCTCTGGTGGTTCGGATATGGACATTGGTGGAACTGAGGAATCTCCTCTCACCCCCACTGAGGGTCTTAAACGGCAGCGTTCCGTGGATACTTCCGCTCCCCGCGTTTCCTCTGGTGTTGATTCGCTGGGAGCCCCAGGTGGGCTACGTGCTCATTCTTCTTCTTTCTTGGCGGGCGCCAGGGAGCGACCCGACCAGTCGTGTAACGCCCCAAATTAGGGGTTAGCATATTAAGCAAATTTAGTCCGATTTCTGTTCTGTCTCTTTGGTATTTTGGCATGCATTCATGGTATTTCCGGGTACATTGGTAAAATGAAATTTCGGATTGAGTTGGACAATATTAAGATAATTTTTAGTAATTTTTGGAGACTTCAATGATTTTTAGAAATTATTGG
>JANZLF010000222.1:14766877-14778937 GCA_026546835.1 Erythroxylum foetidum
AAAAATAAAAAAAAATTAACGAACCGGTCGAATCAGACCAGTCCGACCAGTCAAAAATTGACCGGTTTTGACCGGTTCACACCGGGTCAATTGGAGATCGGTTTTAAGGCATCAATCGGACCGGACCACCGACCGGTCAACCCTGTTTAAAGGCATTGAGGATTGGCATTAAATTTGTGGTGGCCCCCATGCGATATGTTTAGCTTTAGCCTGCCTAGGACCAATCAAACTGTAGATCCAAATCGCTGTCTCTTTAAAAATTAGACTATACTTTGCTTCGTATCACTAATTTTAGGTGACACGCTCAATACTCATTCACGCATTGAAAAGTGAAAGATTAATCTTAATTCATTTAATATCTCCAGTCTCCAAAGAATATGAAAAAGTGAAATGTTTTTTTTATAATTTAAATTACACTTAATTATCTTTAAATTCAAGTGCCAAGTGAAAGATTAATATATATATATATGAAACCAAAATTAACGAAACAGCAGCAGAAGATGTGACGTTTTCTTTGAAGCATAAGCTTGATTAAGTTAACTAGTTGGTTGTTTTTGTACATGAAATCAGTTGCATGAAAATAACGGAAGGAAAGACATCTTAATCCACTAAATCAATTAGTGCGTCACAACACAACTGTCCCTAATAATTAGCCACCCTCCCATAAATGTCAACGGTACATTTGTTTTGTTATGCTTTGCTTAACTTTTTTTAGATTCGAAAAAATTTCGTAGGCGGGCTAAATGAGCACCCTTATTTTAAGATTTAATTGACGCACCATCTTATAGGCCGACCAAACGGACGCATCTCATCATTGAGGATCCAACTAGTTCTCCATCTACAAGTAAAACCTCGGCTACCTTAAGTTTTTACAAGAGGGGCTAGTATGAAATTGAACCTAGGACCTGACCAAAGTCAAACTTCGTTCTCAACCATTAAGCCACACCCCTTGAGGGTTGCTTTGCTTAACCCGCAACATGTTATAGGAAACTCTTGCGAGTGTTATTCAATGAAACTACAATGTTGGCAAGATTAGAATTTTCTAATTCAATTCAATAGACAAAGGTATACTACAAATTATTCGATTTTACTTGTGGGAAAGCAAACTAATTCAACATTAAAAAAATTGAAGCAAGAACAAAGAGTTGTTTGTATTTAACGATTGTCTAAAAATTATTAAAAGACAATCAAATATAATAACGATTGCCAGGATATTTTCTACTTTTAACTATAATAACAAAAGAATAAAATAAAGACAAATCAAATATGGGCGTGATCTCTTTTTCTTTTTTTTTTAATCTATAAAAACAATAAATCCCTCCATCTAACTCACTCACGCCCGCAAATAAGAAAAAGAACAGTATGTTTTTTGGAAAAATAGGTGATTGGTTTTGTCGTTTCTGCTTTGATTTATCTTTGTTCGCTGTCTGTGGATGTCCCTGTCTATTACACAGCCCAGCCTAGCACTTAGGTTAAAATGTTATTATTACCAAACATATGTGTTATAGATAGGTGCTGTCCATATAACTCCACTGCCCACCGCCAATAGAAATGGCCAAAGTATAAACTGTTTTCAACTGTCGCCGTCTGATTTTTCCTCTCCGTTAATCGCAACCGTTCACTGCTGCTTACCTTCTCGATCTGTCTCTTCTTCCTTTCCGCTGCTTGCTTTCCTCTCTCTCTCTCTCTCTCTCTCTCTCCTTACATTCTCTGATGCTTCGTCAGCTCTCGATTGGTCGATCCTGTGATTCTGTCTGGGTCGGATTGGCTCGTTTCTCGTGCGATGGTTGCTTGAACAAGTTCGCGGCGCCTGAAATCAAGTTTCCATTTTTATAGTTTGTTAAATAAAATTTCGTCGTTTCGCTTTCTGTTACTTACCTAATATTTGTCTGTTTGATCCATCTAAGCTTCGCGTTTAACCGCTTTTGGTGTTCTTAGCTCTCTCTATCTCAACCCCCAACTCTGTTACAATTAGTTAGTTCTGTGCAGAGGAGTGGAGTAGTACTGTGTCATTCTTTCCGAAGAAGCTGCTCTGATCCCAAAAAAAAAAAAAAAACGTGTAGGTTCCTTTTCTTTAAGATCGGATTTTGGTTATTAATCAGTTTTCTTCCAATATAGAAGCTTCAAATCCGTGAAACCGCATCAGCGGTCACACAGTCAACTTGAATAAGTCGACAGAAACACACAATTTTTGGTTCGATAAAATTCAGTTTTGGAATCTTTTGGGGGAACAAGAGTTTTGGTTAAGAAGCGATGGGGGAGAATCACAAAAGCAGCAGCAGTGGCAGTAATAAAATCAATCAAACGAGTAGCAACAGCGGGATGTCCGAAGTCGTATTTGAGTGCGTGATAAATTACATCCACGACCCACGTGACCGTGACGCCGTGTCGCTGGTGTGCCGTCGATGGTACGAGTTGGATGCTTTGACTAGGAAGCACATAACCATCGCCTTATGTTACACAACGAGCCCAGATCGGCTACGGCGTCGCTTCAGCTACCTGGAATCATTGAAACTGAAAGGTAAACCGCGAGCCGCCATGTTCAATTTGATACCTGAGGACTGGGGCGGTTACGTAACGCCCTGGGTCAAGCAAATCGCCACTTCTTTCAATTGCTTGAGGTCGCTTCACTTTCGTCGCATGATTGTCGAAGATTCGGATCTGGAGCTTTTAGCGACGTCTCGCGGTAGGATTTTGCAGCATTTGAAGCTTGACAAGTGCTCTGGCTTCTCTACTGATGGCCTTTTACACGTGGCTCAAGGTTGCAGGTACTATGCTTTTCTCTTTCTTCAAGTGACGGGTGGGTTTAACTAAAAACTGAATCTTACCGATTCCTTTTCCCTTTGTTGTTATTGTTTCCTGATTAAGATTGACACTTAAATGAATAGTTGAGCTAAATCAACCCGAGCGATAGAAAAGTACTCGTTCAATGATTGAAACGTAAAAAAGGTTTGGTGACGGTGTTTTCATCGTTTATCTGGGTATACTCGTGAATTGTTTTTTTTAAATTACTCGACTCCTTATGTGTGGGAATTCTCTTCCTTCTTTAATTACTCTTTGCCTGGATGACCTTTGTACATTTGGCATTCGTCATCTGTGTACGCTTTTTTCCATTTGTAATCATGTAGGAACTTTTGGTTTAGGCATTAAAACGATGTGAATGATTTTTGGGTTAAATGTCAGCCCCTAGTCATTTTGTTTTGTCTAGTAGGGGTAAGATTGGTGGAATGCAGCATCTATCTTTGAGTTTTTAAATCATAATGAGTAAGAAGGGGGGTTAACTTCCAAGTTGTTGGATGGTTCGGATTGGAAGTTTTGCCTGGTGTATATTGCTCATGCTTACTTGAGTGGCTGTTAACCTGTTTCATTGTGTCATTGTGGTTGCACATGCATCATTTTGTGAAAAGTATAAATCCTGTATGTGCATAAAGATTATTTTTCCTTGCTGATCATTGTTGCTCGAGACAATTTTGGTCATAAGTTTTTCCTGTTCCATTTTTGATCTCTAGTCACGGAATTGAGGGGCCTTAAGATATTGATCTTGGTGCTTATTTTTATGTTTTCTTCAGGCAGTTGAGAACATTATTCTTGGAAGAGAATTCAATTTTAGAGAAAGATGGTGACTGGCTTCATGTGCTTGCCGTAAACAATACAGTTCTTGAGACTTTAAATTTTTACATGATAGATCTTAGCAAAATCAGATATGAAGACCTTGAGCTGATAGCCAGAAATTGCCCCTCCTTGGTATCTGTGAAAATTAGTGACTGCGAAATCTTGGAGCTTGTTAATTTTTTTCGTTCTGCATCTGCTTTAGAAGAGTTTTGTGGGGGTTCCTTCAATGAGCAACCAGATAGGTACAATGTCGTGATATTTCCAGAAAAGTTGTGTCGATTGGGACTGACTTATATGGGGAGAAATGAAATGCCAATAGTGTTCCCGTTTGCTTCTCACCTCAAAAAGCTGGATCTCCTCTATGCATTGCTCGACACGGAGGACCATTGTGACTTAATTCAAAGGTGCCCCAACTTGGAAGTACTCGAGGTATTGGCAGAAATTTCTTTGTTATCTATATTTTATTGGTAGTAAGACCCTTACAGGTCCTCATTTCATCTCCTTTTTTATACAGAGTTCTTTGAAGGCCGTAGGTTATCATTTTTCTGGTTGGATTGTTATTTTGATCTTGATGCAAAGTTGATAGCATGTCAACAAATGATATTCCGAGATGCACTTTTGCTTTTTCTCTATTTTATTGTTTGATGACAGTTTTATCTTGATTTTGGGATTTTGTTATGTCAACTCAAAGAACTTTTGTACCATTCACCTTTTCTCAAAATTCCATAGATTTGCATGAGTTTGACGATAAGTAGATAAGAATTATTATTGATTTTGTTTCATCTTTGTTTATTATCCTAGGACATACACAAATATCATTATATAGAAAAACCTTCTAAGATATTATTCTTTCTCTTTTGTATCGAGCTATCTGTTGATGAAATACTCATTGCAGGCAAGAAATGTTATTGGAGATAGAGGAATCGAAGTTCTTGCCAGAAGTTGCAAACATTTAAAAAGGCTTAGAGTTGAGCGTGGTGCTGATGAACAGGAAATGGAAGATGAAGAAGGCAAAGTTTCACATAGGGGATTAATTGCTTTGGCTCAGGGCTGCCTGGAACTCGAATACATAGCTATTTATGTTTCTGATATCACAAACTCAGCCCTGGAACACGTAGGTTTTTACTTAAAGAACTTAACTGATTTTCGTTTGGTCCTGCTTGATCGAGAAAAAATAATAACTGATTTGCCGCTTGATGATGGAGTTCGGGAATTGTTAAGGGGCTGTTTTAAGCTCCGAAGATTTGGTCTGTATCTCAGACCAGGGGGTTTGACTAATAGAGGTCTTCGTTACATTGGGCAGCATAGTCCAAATGTAAGATGGATGCTATTGGGTTATGTTGGGGACTCTGATGACGGCCTCATGGAATTCGCTAGAGGTTGCCCAAATCTTCAAAAATTAGAGATGAGGGGTTGTTGCTTCAGTGAGAGTGCATTGGCAAGAGCTGCCATGCAGCTGCCTTCCCTGAGATACTTGTGGGTTCAAGGTTACAGAGCATCATCACCAGTAGGTAGTGATCTTATGGCAATGGCTCGGCCATTTTGGAATATCGAGTTGATCCCTGCTACAGCTGAGCATCCGGCACATATACTAGCATATTACTCCCTTGCTGGATCAAGAACAGATTTTCCAGATACTGTTGTGCCCTTCCATCCAGAGAAGTTGGTTTCCACCTAGAGCACTTATATCCTGTTGTTTTCCCATGATTGGTCCTGTTTGTAAATTGTTTCGTCTCTTTTCTTATCTTGCTGGGGGGCTCTTTTCACGTTTATTTTTCTGTGGACCTTAGTCTGTGTAATAAGCTTTCTTTTTCCTTCTGTAATCTGAAAGCACTTCCACTCTTGGTGTGTCACTCTTATTTGTTGTCCAGGCAATTTTCTTACAAGTTGAATCATGTATTTAGTAGTGGTAGTTGCTATGATTCTAAAAGTTCTGGTAAAAGTCTTAGAAGAATATCTCTTAACAAAGTTCTCCGCGTGTATTTACGCAGTTCTCGTTGCAGACGAAGATGCAAAATTACTTCTGCTGATGGCTATATTTATTAACGTTTTAAAAATTGGATCAGTCAAAAGAAAATATTAATTTTTTAAAAATTGAATCAGTCAAAAGAAAGATTAAAATTTTAAAAGCTCAACTGAGTGTAAACTACTATAAAATTGGTATACAATAATTAGGAAGTAAAATTTATAAGAATAAGTAAAAATAAAATATTGAAATAAAAATACATTAATGTCTATTATTATATAATAAATTAATAATAAATAAATATAAATTTAATATAAAATTTTAAATAATATTAAAAATCAAAATTGTATATGTGAAGGAGGTTGTTACCTTTGGTTTTCGTCTTTTGTTGATGTATGAGTCTACTACACACTTCCAACATATCCCTAAATACCCAATTTTGTTCTCAGATTGATGAATCTTTGTTGAGGTTTTATGGAGAACTAGAGAATATCTTCACAGTGAGCAATTTTCTTTATATATTGTATTGCTTGTGTCTATTTTTTTGACCGTCAAACTTTTTAAAGTAAGAACACTGTTAGGAATGATCTATAAAAAATTTATTGCAAACTTCCAATTAATTGACAAACAAATGTTAAAAATATTTTAAAATAAAACGTTGTTCTTTAGACAAGAGATTTTTAAAGGTATTTTCAACAAAAGTTTAAGAAATATTACATAAATGATTTCAATAATGTTAATTTGAAATATGCATTTATTTTCTCTCTCCCTAACCAAATTGCAGAGAATGATAAACTCTTTGCATTATGACATAATGGAAATCTCATTAGGGATGCCAATCTAGGGCTTAGAGTCATCATCATCATCCATAAACCATCTTTATACTTGAGGACATTGTTAGGGTTTGCATTTATGTTTTCTTTTTACCCTTTGGTTATAATAATCCGTTGCTTCAGAATTTGTATCTAAAGTATCATCTTCCCAACATCTACAATGTAGATGACTTATAGATAGATTGATATCCCAAAGGAAATGACCATTCATATGACTAATATAAGAATATGTCCCATCTGCACGGACATAATGAATCGGAGGGTTACTCATAGCTCTTTATAGGAAAATACTAAAGAGATCATCAAGATTTATCCAATGGATTGAGGATTTCTTCCCTTGACTTTTTATAGATTGATTTAACGGAGCCTTTGATAGAAGATTTGCATGGTAAAAGATTCTACTGTGGCCAAAAAATACTACGATTCAATTGTAAAGAGATTTTTGCAGTAAAATGAGGGATAAAAATTTTTAGCTAGCCTTCTAGTTTTGAATCAATGTGGTGAAGTACTCAATTATAAGTAGCTACATTTTCAGTCTGTCAATTTAGTATTTCTTCGATAGGAGACACAAGTAAGTTCCTTATGACGATAGTTGTGTGGGTATCAAAAATGGGCAAGTTGTCATCCTAGTTGTCTCAGTTGTATGGGGATTTGAATAATGGTAGTGTCTCCATATGATCTGTCTGTCACCATATATAAAGCATTTGTTGTAAAGTTTGGAAGTACAAATTTAGAGCATGGTTTTACATATGATAAATAATTTGGTGATGTAGGGTAGCTATGATGGCTATGGGATCTTGTTCAACACCTACACTACGTAACTATGATGGCAGTGGGATCTTGTTCAACACCAACAATCTGGATTTGGACCTTCAATCGAGTAGAGATGGTTGGGCCATTTAATTAAATATAAAAGAAGTTTTATTGTTAATATAACACTTCTAACAAGAGGAGAGTTCCAATAAGAGTATTTTGATATTTTGTATATGTTGTATCTAATAGAGGTATTTGAGTAGTAGCTTGAATGCTTTTTATACTATAGAGAGTTAAAATTATTTTGAACGCCCTTATATAAAGATGAGTGTATCCTTTCTCTTACCAAAAAGGCATTAGTTTAGAAAGAAATTCTAGAGTGATATTGCTCTGCTGAAGTAGCTAGAAGGTCATACTGTTCCAACTTGAAACTTTGAATCATCTATTTCACTCGTAGTCTCTAAATGGAGATTAAAGAATAGGTACTCTTAGTAAAAGATTGAGTTTAGTTATAAAGACTATAAAGACTGACCAATGGTATTTTTGTATCATGGATTCTTGTATCTTTAAGGAGATAAGTTATTTCAACAAGGTTCTTGATCGAGTTGTTGATGTGTGTAAGTTTTAATTAATTAACCTTGATAATCCACAAGCATACAGGTTATTCGTGTAGTACCTAAGATATCAATCTCGCGAGGAGGGATAATGTAATCCTAAAATCTAAGGCCAAAACAAATTACAAAAATTTAGAATGTAACGATCTAAAACAAAAATTCAATTCACTCAAGCAAATCAATTCAAGAATTAATCACGAAAATATTAATAATTCAACAATTGCAACACACACTCAAAAATCAACATATAGTAATTACCAGTTGAGAAAAAAAGAATTTTACCTATCTTTATTGCTAACCTAATTGATTATGAATTATTGGATTATTGGTTCTAGACGGTCCTAAAGTTGATTACTCTCTCTCGAGTTATAATCATTAACCCTAAATTATAAACCCTAATCAGATTATAGAAGTTGCAATTTCTCAATTAACAACCTATCCAAAACCCTAACTAGATCTGTAGTTTTCTAATAAACTATCGGAACCCTATGCAAGTTCTCTTTTCGCACAATTTACTGATTTGATTTAATTCTAGTTCTATTAAATCACCTAACTCTCGTTAGCCTAATTTAATTATTTTTCTTTCGATTCACCCTCTCAATTTATTATCGAATTATGCACGTCCAGAATTAAATCACAATAAATCCAAATAACACAAAATTAATTAGATTTCATTAAATCAAAGATAAAACTCCGAATGTGAGTTTAGAACATCATCAATATCCACAAATCGTATCATCAATTGTTATTCCAATTCTATACAATAATAAAACTGAAAATAGTAGGAAATACGAATTGAACGAATGACGGGAGGCAGCGATGTCAGAAAACTCTTGATTCGGGAAGTATGTTGAGTCAGTTTCTTATCCTTTTCTCTCTTCCTTCTTCTATTTCTCCATCTCTCGATAATTCTTTTAAGAGTTTCTCTAAAAGTGGCTGATACCAAAAGCTCCCTCTTCATCTTTGTATTATTCTTTAAATACTTTTGTGTTCTGAGCAACCCAAGGGTTTTTTGGGGTCTAAAAGGTTCAAAAAATCCCTCAAAACTTGACGCTTTTTAGTTTCTGCACTTTGTCCGATGCAGGCCATGACTATGGTCCTGCAGGCTAGGATCGTGGGCCACATCCACACCTTCTTTCACGATCATGGTATGCAGGCCACGATCATCAGCCATGTTCTGGGCTTCTGTCACGATCGTGGCCTATTCGTGGGCCATTATTTCTACATGAATGTCTTCGAAACTTCTTTGTTTTTTGATGTGGATCCTGAAACACTAACAAACACATGAAGGTACCTCAAAAACATAATAATTAAGCTCAAAGACTTGTACTAACCTATAACACAATTAAAACATAAATAATTAACAAACTAACACAATTCTAACCTAAACACACATTAAATAATTGAATTAACAATTAAATACATATTAAACTAAGCCCTAAAACATGCTGCAATTTACACTTATCAACATCCCCACACTTAAATGTTTCCTTATCCTCAAGTAAACAAAACAACAAATACACAAAATCACATAACACACAATGTAGTAATGAGACAACGACTTCAACTTTATGAAATAAATTTAATTTTAAGCACAATCATTCAGGTTTTATCAAATCAGTAATAAGAAAAATCAACATCTAAGAGCTTTGAACTAAATATACATATTACTTTAGATTTAAATGTTAAATTATTCACCCTTTTCAATTGCACACACACATTAATAATTATTTGGTCATTCAAACTGTGTAACTACTCCTAAGTACGTATTCATGAAAAGTCAAGCTATTTACAAGTTCTGTAGATTTTATTAGAAAACACTTTTTTATTATTGAGCATGGACTTAGTCTTTTACTCGGAGGCAAACATTGGTGATAATGTCGATCTGGTTACTTGACTAAGTCATTTATACTAAGTTGCTTGGTTGAAATGTCATTATAGCCTTTTGATGTGGAGGCACATATTTGTGATGCGTGTCGATCTGGTTACTTAACTACCTCACATTTTCAATTGGCTACTAGCTCTATTCATAACTCGAAGGCCAACAGAATAGTTATTTATTAACTAACACATTTTTTTAATTTTCCACCTTGTTGCTTAAGCTATTCTTTTTCATGAAAAAGTACAGAGGGACTTACGTCAATAGACACAAAATTATGAATGAGTGTGACAATTTCTAGGGTGACAACTCACAGTAAATTCTAATTAACTAGCATATTTAGCTAAAGAACCCAATTCATTAATTTTACAAGCTAATGAATCTTTATAACCTAATTGACTATGTTCAAAATTAAATCAATTTCAATCCATCTACCATTGACCCAATGACACAATTTACAAAATACAACCTTAAAAAACTATAATATAATATGCAAAATTCACGTTCAAAATAAAACACATAACCCTCTTCAAACTTGAACAACACATTATCTTCAATTTGAGAAGGAGACAATAAACAAGCATGGAATTAAGAAACATAAACTGAAGTTAGAAAAAAAATATTGAATTTAAAAAGAAAAAGTTTAGAGCAAAGCCTCACGATGATGGAGACAGGAACAAATTGGTTGAACCCCTGAGATTGTTGTCTTATCTATGAATTACTTAAAGAGAGTGAGAGACTTCGTGATCCCAGATTAATTCAAATTCCCAAAGTTTTATTGACAATTCAAAACAACCCTAACTAACCTAATGATTTAAATCGAACTACTAAATGTGCTAATTTGTGGTCTTTAACTTAAACTTGCATCCATTAAGGCGTCTTAATTATTCAAACATAAGAAAATCACTTCCTTATCCTTGGGAATCGTTCCTCTTAGATTTGGCTTGCAACGATGCTCGTTGACTTTAAAAGTTTCCTTATTAGCATTTTCTAGTTTGAGGGCTCCATGATCGAAAACTTGAATAACCGTAAAAGGTCCACTCCATTGAGATTTTAACTTCCCTAGAAACATATTGTACCCCGATCTTTTAGTGAAATTTAGAAATATTAAATATATGAAATGAGTGTTTTTGTATATGTATTGTGTTATAGATGTTATTGTGCTTTAAGGAAATTGATGAGAAAAAAATTGATTGGTTTTGATGACTTTGATATTTGAGTAGATTTGTATAGATTATGAAAGTTAAAGTGAATGAGTTGATTTAAATGGAAGTTGAAAAGCAAGAAATAAATAGCGAAAGTGTTAGATTTTGGAGAATTGAAAATTTAAAATTTTGAGGATGAATAGTAGCAGAAAATGGTAATTTGGAGCTGAAATTTTGCGAATTTTTCTAGGTTGATCTAGGCAGATTTTGATCAAATGATCTTCATAAAAGTTGTAGCTTCTATTGAGAGCTTCATATCGCCATAAAGTATGACATTTTTTGATATCGGGATTAACATTTATGATCAGTCAAATTGAAGTGCATGTTACTTTGTTTTTGAAAATGCTCTTAAGTGTAGGATTTTATATGCAGTGTTTTGAGGAAACTTATGGACTGATATGTTTTGAATTGAGTTAAGTGGTCTACATGAAAGTTGTAGAGGAAGTTTATATCTTTACAATGGTGTATAATATATTATTTTTAGTTGTGGAAATTGGAAGATATGAAATTTGAAAGTTGGATGATGTTTTAGGATGACACATTTCTGACAGAAACTTTGATTGAAAAATTGACCTAGTTAGATGTTGAAATTGCTTTAAAGTTCTCCATGAAAGTTTTAGATTATGTTTTGATATTTCTATTGATGTAAAGTATGGAAATTTTGGGCTATGAAATAGGAAGTTATGATTTTTACAATTTGTTGTTACTGTTTGGGAAGGGTATTAGTGGACAGGAACTTTGAAGTGGTTTTTGACTCCCTTAGAGGCCAAATTGGTTTTTATGTCCTTCATGAAAGTTGTAGGTTGCTTTTTGATCTTTGCATTGATATAAAGTATGACATTTTTGAACCTTGGAGTTGAAAGATAGAAATTTTAGAAGTTATGTGACTGTTTTGGGATGATAAGTAGGGGCAGTAACTTTGATTGGATTTTGACCCCTTTTAGAGATAGAATTGATTTTTGAGTTCTTCATGGAAGTTGTAGAGCTTCCTTGTATCTTTCTATTGATACCAAATGTATCAAATTTGGAATTCAGGAGCAAGAGTTATGAATTTTGTAAATTTCGGTTATATATATATAGGTATATTGTGGAAAAAAAGGAAAAAATCGGATGGCGAGTAGCGTGTGTCCAGCGCGCGTCTCACGACCCAGAGGCCTTGCGATCGTGAGCGCGCGCGTTTCGCGAGTATCTCGCGACA
>JANZLF010000222.1:14800721-14815052 GCA_026546835.1 Erythroxylum foetidum
TCATGAATGCATGTACCTATGGATAAATGCATATGCAAGAAACATGTTCCTCTATAATTAGAGGCCAGTAACATGCTCAGTCAGTGAATGTAGTGAAACCTATCAGTGTAACCCAATATTACCATAATGCCCTTGCTAACAGTAACGGGATGTTACATTTGGGGTTGTCCAGCAGAAGTAAGACTATATAATCCACATGAAAAAAACTTGATGCGAGAACCGTTAGTGGTTATTTCGTCGAATATCCTGAAAAGTCAAAAGGGTATAGATTTTATTGTCCTAACCATAGTATGAGAATAGTTGAGTCTGGTAACACTCAGTTCATTGAGAATAGTCAAATCAGTAGGAGTGGAGAACCACAAAAAGTAGATATTCACGAGAATCGAGTAGAAACTACTCCAAGATGAGTAGACACTACCACATCAGACGTGATTCTACCGGTTGTTATTCCTCTTATTGCATCACAAATATGCAATATATCATAACAACAAATTAATGTTCTACAAATTGTACATATTAATGTCGAACTAGCTAATGGTGATTAAATTACAACTGATCAAATAATGTCACAAGACATAGCATTACAAAGGTCTATAAGGCAAAGAAGACCAATTATTTCAAGTGACTATGAAATTTACTCACTTGAACATGAATGTGACTTGAGCATTGATAAAGATCCAGGTTCATTCAAACAAGCCATAGAATGTAACAATTTTGAGAAATGGTTTAATGCTATGAAAGAAGAGTTGAAATCAATGGATGATAATAATGTCTGGGAATTAGTTAAGTTGTCGAAAGGTGCAAAATAAGTGGGTTGTAAATGGTTCTTTAAGACTAAACGTGACTCACAAGGTAACATTGAAAGTTGTAAAGCCAAACTTGTTGCCAAAGATTATACTCAAAAGGATGGTATTGATTATAAAGAGACTTCTCTCTAGTTTCAAAGGACTCTTTAAGAATTGTTATGGCATTGGTAGCTCATTATGATTTAGAGCTTCACCAAATGGACGTAAAGATCGCCTTTCTAAATGGTGACTTGGAAGAAGAAGTATATTGGATCCACCAGAAGGTTTTTTGATCACAGGAAAGGAACGATTAGTATGTAAATTAAAGAAGTCAATATATGGACTGAAGCAAGCTTCCCAACAATGGTATCTTAAGTTTAATGATATCATTACATCTTATGATTTTGTAAAAAACCTCGGTGATCAGTGTATCTATATAAAGGTTAGTGGGAGCAAGTTCATTATATTAGTCCTATATGTTGACGATATTTTTCTTGTTGCGAATAATATTGTTTTGTTACAAGATGTAACGAATTTTCTTTCTAATAATTTCGAAATGAAAGATATGGGTGAGACATCCTATGTGATAGGAATAAAAATATTCTGGGATAGATCACAAGGATTGTTAGGATTGTCTCAGAAAGGTTATACCGAGAAAGTATTAGAAAGATTTCAAATGGAAAAATGCTACACAGATATAGTTCCAATTTAGAAAGGAAACAAATTTAGTCTAATGCAATGTCTACAAAATGATTTGGAGCATAAGGACTTGAAGTCTATTCCTTATGCATCAGTAGTTGGGAGCTTAATGTATACTCAAACATGCACTAGGCCAGATATCAGTTTTGATGTTGGAATGCTAGGACGATATCAAAGCAATCCTGGAATGGACCATTGGAAAGCTACAAAAAAGTCCTTAGAGACTTACAAGTCACTAAGGACTATATGCTCACATATAGAAAATCAACCCATCTCGAAGTGATAGGTTACTCGGATTCAGAGTATGCTAGTTGTGTAGACTCACAAAAATCTACATTCGGTTACATGTTCTTATTAGTTGGAGGAGCAGTTTCGTAAAAAAGTAGAAAGCATACCATCATTGCTACTTCTACTATGGAGGCTGAATTTGTGACATGTTTTGAGGCCACGGTTCATGGATTTTGGTTGAGAAACTTTATCTTAAGTCTTGGTCTTATCAACAGTATTACCAGATCGTTAAAAATTTATTGTGATAATTTCAAAGCCGTATTCTTCTCTAAGAATGATAAATATTCAAAAGGTGCGAAACACATAGATTTGAAGTTTTTGTCTATGAAACGAAAAGTATATTGGTATTGATCTCCTAATGACAGATCCGTTAACGAAAGATTTATCGCCCAAAACATTTATTGGTCATGTTGACAGGATGTGCCTTATAGATAAGTCCTTGTTAGCATAACATTCTGACATGTATATATACATATAATTGTCTTACTCAAATCGTTATGACACTTGTGAATTCAGTTACAGTCATATGTTTTTGTTCATTTCCTGGTTATCCATATTATGTTGTATATAATAATTATTATTTGTGAGATAACAATTACCGTATTATCTACTTAAAATTTGTTGGGTTGAATTGATTTTGTGATGCATGGAAGGGATCATGTTATATAACTTATGACTACCATGATCCTATTAGCTTAATTCAATATAGGATGACTTGATCAAATCGATGTATTGTGTGCACTTAAGGTTTTATTTTTGGATCACCAAGTCGCAACATGGGCTAAGTGGGAGATTGTTAGACTATTTAATGTTACATGTGACTTATAAATTTGAGTCTCATGAAAAACACCCAAGATAATAGTTATTGGGTATTAAATGATGAAACTCAAATGAGTCAAAGACCCTTTCCCTCTCTCTTTCATACCTAAAACATCATGATGGTTGGTGATTGAGTATATAAGTTTTAGAAACAAAAACTTATGTATGTAATCCCAATTATTCTAAATCATTGAAGAAACACATTAAAGAAAGGAAGCAGAAAGGGAATAAATCAACATCTTACAAAAATAATCATGGATATAGCTACGCAAAAAATCAATCAATCCATAAATTGTTTTACATCTCATACTAATTAGGACAAGGAATGAGATGGTAATATTGTTTTGAACATGGTTGGTGACCCTTACAAGAACATGATCGCCTTCCCTTGCATATATAAAGAGTTGTCCCTGGAAAATTTCCATTGATGGTAAAAATGGACTTTGTTACACAAAGTTTTCTCACATTCTTCAAGACCACCTGATAAACACTCCTCAAGGAATAGAGTGCCTAAGATAATTACCAGAAGTGCAGGAGCAAAATTACTTCCTCAAATAATTCAACAAAAAACTGCTCAGTTATAAAGATAGATTATTTTAATAATACGATTGTACACTTATTTTTTTCACATCCTCTTTACACTTTAAAAAACACTCTTAGATATAATTAATCAATCTATCTCTCACTTTTGTTATAAATAATTTAACAAGTCCTTAGCAGTCTAAATTTTGGTTTAGTGCTTGATACACAATAGCCTCCAACATGCATATATAATGAGCCATTAAGTAGTAGGTTATTTCATAAACTTTCTAAATGGTTTTAAATATTTGAACGACTACCTAATGTGTTCAATCCAAAAGAAAAATTGATTCCATCAATCATTTCTACAAATTCAATAGTAATAATGAGTATTGACATTTTTCACACCCAATTCAAGCCATACACTTCACAAATCTTCACCTTAAAGTAATATAATCCCTTTTTCTTTGAATAGTTTTCGCACCTTAAGTACGTTTCTAACAATTAGTGTTAAGTCATGAACCTATGTTCATAATAATAGTGAAAATTTATTTACTAATTACCATGAAACACAAAGGTATTGTTGACATTTATCTATATATGAACCAGAATCAATCATGGAACTCCAATTGATTAAGTACCTTTGCTAACTATCGTGTGCAGCTATCATAAATTTAACTATGTTAAAACATGTTTGAAGAGGCATATCGATCCAACCTCCTGAACCCTAAACACGTTTTTCTCACGTTGATATTATTTTTACAAATACTTGCCACCACTGGTCTGAATATGTCTAGCTTCTACATATACATGATCGGAACAATTACAAGCGTTGGAGTTACTCGGAGATAGACTATTTATTTTTGATTGAACAAAGTTTTCAATATTGGCATGACCTAATTATGTCTGGTTTTAAAAGTTACAAATAAATTTACAATTTACATTTAAGGGAGTGTCTAATTCCTTGAAAATACATTAAAATCCATAACCACCAAATATGGGCGTGGATATAAGCCATGTAGTGTTAAAATTTTCATAGTTAATATAGTCTGGACTACGGTCCTATCCCAAGTTGTGCCCAATCAAAAACTTTGTTTTTTATTAAGTTTCGAAATCCTAGTTTTATGTTTAATATTTAAGGCATGTTTCTTTTTAGTTTTAGGAATTTTTGAGATGTTAGAAATCCTTTTACTTGTTTTTAATTGAACTTCAAACTTATAAAAAAAATTTGTGGTGTTTAAATATTTTATAAATCTAATTATTGATTCTGTATAATCAACGAGTCAATTCTTTCATACATATGTTTTGACTTTCTAAGGTTAATTCAAACTTATTTGTGAGTTGTCTAGGATATATTCCTAGGTGATTTCACATTGATTGGGATTGGATTTTGACTCTAAATCATGTATGATTTTCGCTTTTATCTCTATTTTGTATCAATATTCTTATATTTTTTATTTTTGTAGTATTCAGAAAAAGAAATCATGTTCCTTGTGATTATATAATTTCTTAAATTGAATATTCTCCTTGTTTCTATAATGTCAAAAAATGTTAGTTTCTTATTTAAATTATTTTCTATTTATTCATTTTGTGTTAGGATTTTCCTATCTCTACTTTTGAGTTAAAGAGTTTCTTCATTTTTGAATTTATTTATCCAAGTGGTTGTAAAAAGAAAGGAAAAGGAAAAGGAAAAGAAAAGAAAGAAAGTGTGCAATAACAATTACTTCAATAATTTTCCAATGTAGTTGGAAGTTCTTGTTGATCTTTTCTTATTTTATTCAATTTATGTGTTTCTTAATTAACTTGAGATTTATTTTTTTATTTAACTAATAGGTCTTGGATTTTACAATTCTTTTTTGAGTTTGTCTAGTTCTTTAAAGAACTTATGAAAGAGTGAAGCATGAGAGATTTGTCATTTTGAGAATAAACATGCAAGAGAGTATGAGAGAAATTTTCTTCTAGCTTTTAAATATGTTTACTAAAAGCGTTTTATCATCAAAGAAGGACGAAGACAATTTGTATTTTATGTAGGCTATGCAATAACTGTTTGAGAGCATGAATATGATGTTTGACAAGATTAGAGAAAGATTAAAGTCACAAGATGCTACCATAATTAGTTCGCAAAGGGGACAATCACCACAAGTTCTTAATACATGTTGAAAATAAAGGTTAATTATCTAAGATGATTTTGATGATAGTGATCTGGCATTTGAGGCTAAAGGTGACATATTTAGATCTCAGTGAAGAGTTAGGCATGATTAGGAGTAAAGGAGGAAGCTCAGAGTTTAAGAAAGGTTGGATGACAATTTTGGCATCATCAAGATGATTATACCTTCCTTTAAAGGTATTAATCACTATAAGAAATCTATAGTTTGCTGACAGAAAATACCAACGGGAAATGCATGTATTAATTACCAAAGGAATCAAACGATGGTCAACAGTGTTGGTAATACAATCGTAGGTAAATTTAACAACGAACATTTTATGATTCCTACTGTCGGTAAAGTATACCAACAGTAGCACCTATTTTTTGTTACCGACGAAAGGTCTTTTCCGTCGGTAATTATGAACAGAAGGTCTCTTCCATCGATAAAATTACCGATGCAAACAAGAAGAATGATCGCTAAACCATAGTTCAGATAATCGCAAAGCGTTTCAATAGTACCAACGGAAGAAAGAGAATGGTCGGTAAATATCATACATTTTACTGACAGACAAAAATTTTCTGTCAGTAAATGTAGTTTTATTTTGCGATGATCTTTTATATTCCGACTGTAAATAAAGGTAAGAAATTTTTTAAAAAAGAACCTGACATTAAATTTTATTTAATGATAGTATGATAAATGCATAATTTCAACATTTATTAATTATTTGTGCATAACAATTTTACCGTCAGTATACTTTACCGAAAAAAGGACACATAAAATGTCCGTCATTAAATTTACCTATGGTCACATTACTGACACTGTTGATTGTCGTTTGATTTCGTCGATAATTATTGTTACCAATGATATACAAACGTTTTCCGTCAGTGTAATATTTATATATTTAATTTGTTTACACAAAAAATTGGTTGATGATATAAATTTAATATTATCTTAATTGATAATATAAACATTACAGTGTACATAATAAGTCTTTGTAGTTCAAAACAAATGACTACAACAATACTAATGTCCTGTTACCAGCGGTGCTCTGAGGTGCTACTCCTCGCCTTCATCTCATCCATCTCTTGTCTCAGCTGAGCTATGGTGTCCATCAATGTGTCCACTGCTGTCTTAAGCCAATTGATGTGATCAGTTTGTGACTGTCTACTAGATGTTGCTGTACTAGACATGGAGGATTGCGAATAACATATGTTCACAAACAAATCTAGCCCAAAGATCCTTTCACAACGGTCCCTACCACCCACAACATCAAGATATATCTAAGTCTCATCAACAGGTGTTTCCTGTTGAGACTGTCGCTTAATGGTTTCTTGTATTTGGTCATATTAGGAAGCAATGTTTATATTAGTGAGTGATAATTATTAAGAAATAATAATTAAAAATTAATTTCACATACATTCAATTCTCTACATCGACTATTGATGAATGTCACACCGTCATGCTTCTTCGTGTAAATGTGCCAAAACACCTGAGTAGGTGTAGGCCTCATGCCCATAGACTTTTCCTGCATATTTAATATAAAATGTTAGATGTCAACTAGATTTTATAAAAAATTCGGTAGTGCTTCCTCTATTTTTGTAATATTTCCCCTTGTTGAACAAATAAAATAACTCAACACAGCCATATATGACACTAGACATTTATATCATTTTCATTATCCATAATACTTCATATAGGATGAGGGGTCGTCCTCCACCCATGCCAATTTATATGTACCAATTCATTGTGTAGCAACTCTGGAATTGTCACCTATATAGAGCCATCAACTACCACGTGGGAGTTTACGAAACTCAACGAAGGCATCTCTATCCTTTGCTACATGGTTGGTTGCTCCTGAGTCTGCAATCTATAAAGGATGTGATTTAGTTAGAAAAATAGAAGAAGAAAGTGGGAGTTTATGAAACTCAACGAAGGCATCTCTATCCTTTGTTATATGGTTGGTTGCTCTTGAGTCTGCAATCTATAAAAGATGTGATTCAGTTAGAAAAATAGAAGAAGAAACATTCACACAAATGTTTGTACTATAAAGTTATACCTTCTTGGGTCTTTACAATCTCGAGCAAAGTGACCCTTATTACCACAATTATAGAACTTCATGCGTTTCATGTTATCTTCTTGAAGGGATGTTTTCCTTTTTCACGTTAGTTTCATTTTGCCTTATTGGATTCCTTAGGAGAGTGATTGAATCTCTTATTCTTCTTCCACTTGGGTCCACCATGATGAAATGCCTCGTAGCATCTTCCTTAGGAGAGTGATTGAATCTCTTATTCTTCTTCCACTTGAGGCTTCAGGATACTCTTCCTCCAAGATGAGATGCCTCGTAGCATCTTCCATTGTATTGATGTTCTCATTATGAGTTAGGTGCATCTTCATATGCTTCCAACTCTAAGGCAGTGAATGAATCATAGCTTGTACTTGTTGTGCATTAAAAAGCCCATGACCAACATCACGTAACTCACTTACCATGTTAGACATTTGTCTCAAATGATTTTGCATTTTATCATCTGGGCGCTTCTTATAAGTATCAAACTTAATTGTAAGTGACCTTACTTTGATCACTGAAGCACCTCTAAAATAATCAACCAATGCGGACTACATGTCCTTTGCAATTTTGAATTTAGGGAACTCTCGCATGATATCATTATCCATGCTACTCAGCAGCGTGATGCGAGCTAAAGAGTTCTTCTTTTTTCATAATTCATATGCATCACGATCCCTCTTATGCTAGACTGTAGTGCTAGAACTGTCATGGTTAGGTTTAATGGTTCAAGAGCCCCTTCCTCCTCCAGCATATATTGGGTTTTCATATTCTAGATTTCATAATTGCCACTATTGAGGTTCTCACACCTATTGAGTTTAGCAACAATATTCTTTGAAACAATATCTATTTTTTGTTTTGTTTGAAACACTAAGTTTTTACAATAAGAAAGAAATATATATGCACATTAATGTCATATTAATAGTTCATAGAGTAAATAATGCGATCACAATTGCTTATGAAATCAAAAGTCCACTAATATTCAATCATCATTCAGACAATAATCAACTCCCAATTATCTTACTATAGACAAATTCTTATATGATATACATGCAAACATATTACATAAAAATCAAGACTTTATTCTTATAAAACAACATATTGCATTAAATGCGCTATAATCTACGAACAGTTTATAAGTAACGAATTCTATGCGGAAATGAGTTCACGAGTTCATGTGATATAGTTCGCGAAGCTTGATGTACAATAGCTCATACTATTTCTATTGGAAGACCTATAAGATACAAAGTCCTAATCAACTCCCTTGTACACATCTCTTTAATAAATGTCATCACTAACAAATTATAAGCCTTCTCATTAGGCATATTATTCAAGAGCATTCGTAACAGTTCGCCTTGAGATTGAGGTAAGGTTGTAAGCAAAGTCATGTACTTTACTTTAACATCTGCATAAGCTCGATAACTTCCAAAACATAACTCTTGCATCATGTTATTAATAGAAATAATATATTGTATTAGGCCGTCTCCATGCATTAAATGCATATTAACTAATTGTACATACATACTACCAATACGTCTCATCTGTGCCTCACATTAAATAAACTTAGACGTCCGCTTAATAATAAGCATCTTCCTAAAAAACAAATTTTAAAAAAGCAGAAGAGTGCACAAAATAACAAATTACTTTGTCTAACATATAGCGAACTCATGCTCATAGTATGGAAACAATTTAATTCTATTAACAATTTGTTGAACTATTCAAATTATGCTATTAATATCTAATCAATTAGAAACTTATTCCTAATCTAATCATATTCAAATATGAATGATTCAAATTGAGTTAGAAACTTATTTCTAATTTAAATTATAATTGAACTAATCAATTTATCTTGGTTTAATTAGAAACTAACTTATAATGAAACTCCTTTCTAATTTCAACTAAACAAATTAATTTTGATTTAATTGGAAAACATGTCTAATTTTAATTCAACGAAAATAATACACTTTAGAAAACTCATTTATGATTTTGTTCGTTTTAGAAACTTATTTCTAAGTTTATTTTAACAAAACAAATTATTTTAATATTATTTAAAAACTAATTTCTAATATTTTATTTTAATTAGAAATTAATTTAACTAAATTAATTAGTTTTTGTAAATTAGAAAACTTATTTCTAATTCTTTATACCATATTTAATTTAAAACGTTAATATAGATAATAAGATCTTGCCTAGCATTAATGTTGTTATTAAGGCCTAAGCCCTAATGAAAGAATGTCATATATTATGGGTCTAAGCCATAGCCCATAAGACATCACATAGATATGACCCATTATTTGAAATTTAACCCTTTCTTTACATATCAATACAACCCAAAACTATCACAAGCTTGTTATGTTAGATCTCAAAGTCTAAAGCTTTAACCCATTATAGGTTGTTATGACACATATATCTAAAAACCCGTATGTTAAGACTTTGTCTTATTATACTTACTTGTTTAACAATGTAATTTTTGAGAGGAACGTGCCTTTTGATTGTTTTCAAGAAAAGAGGGCTTCTTACTCTTCTTATCTGCGGTCCGTTTTCTCCTTTTCTTCCTCTTTTTTCTCTTATATCAATATTAGAATGATCAAAATAGAACGTAATCATATAAATCATGTTAATTCGGATCTTTGTATATATATACAAAAATAAAAAATTACTTACTTGAATTATTGTTGTAGTTCTACCGATTAAAGAAAGCTTTAACGCAAATTTGTAATGCACCGATAAAAATCAGTTTACTAAGAATCGCAGATTTCTAGATCATTGATTTGCTCTCTTTCTTTTGGCATTGTGACGACTAGCTTATGCCATCGTGGCGTATTCTTCTGTCAAGCTTAGCTTGAGATAATACAAATACGTTTCTTCCTTCGAAAAGGATACATTAACGTCTAAAAACTGCTGAGCAGTATGTAGTTATTGTCTCTCTCTTGTACCTGAAAGAGAACTAGAGAAAGAATGGTCCTCAAATAATATGTATTTGCCTGTTAAAATAGAGGATGAGGAGAATGGATAGAACTATCAGAAAAAGGTATACGAATACAAAGATAATCATATAATTTCTTAAGAGATTGTGTACTGCTAATCTTTAATTTCGTAAACCATGACACGATATTAGAAAATTACCTAAAAATTTTAAAAACATTTAAATAATTTTAAAATACTCACCTGTAATATCTTAAATATGTACTTTCTATATCTTTTATAAGTTATTTATAATAGAGAAGTTTACTTTTTGAGAATTATTAAATAAATTTGAATAAATCTATATTATCAGTAAATTATTTGGTCAAATAGAATATAAATATCTTCAAATAAAAGGTTTAAATTTTTATAATTCAAGAAATTCTGATGCTTAAAATTTCTTTGAAAATTTTTTACCACTGGAAACTAAGTATATTCTTTATCTGCATGGTATCACTCTCTATGCTTTAGGTGGGCTGAAAACTCCTACTGCTTGGCTTAGAAGTAAGCATTATTCGGACCGGCCTGATTACCCGACCAGACTCGAATTAATTCGAATAACAAAATATTAAATTTCGGGTAATTCGGGCCGAAACGAGTATTACCCGAATTATTTTCGGGCCGGGACGGGTAACTTCAAAAAAATTTGAACCAACCCGATTACCCGAATTAGGTTTTAAAAAATTATGAAAATACATTTCGTTATTTTTCTTATAGAATTAACAGATTAATTATGCTAGTTAATTGAAATATTTGGTTATATTATTAGTGAATTCAACTATTTGTTGAGATATGAAAATGTAATTCAAGTATTTAGTTATTTTGTGTAATTTTTGAAAGTGAACGAAATAAAATTTCGGGTAATTAGAGCTTTACCCGAACAAAATTTAAGGTAATTCGGGCTTTACCCGAATAAAATTTTGGGTAATTCAGTTCGGGTAATGAAATTTCGAGTTCGGGTCGAATAAGATGGAAAAAAATTAAGATAATTCGAGCCGAGCTCGAACAGTAAAAATTGAGCTTGAATTACCCCAATATTCACCCCTAGTTTGGCTTGGTTTCTGGTTAAACTTAAATACCTTAGAAAAAGAAAATTAGAACATAGAGACGCAGAGAGAGATTGGACATGGGTCCAATTTTATCAACTTTCATTTTAATCCAAACTTTGAAATACAAAACCCATATTTATAAGTTGGGGTGTCCTGTTATTTTTGCTACACAGTCAGACCACCTCGGAAATTTCACCATCACAATCATGTATGAACTTTTCTTGATGCAGCTTCTATGGCTCCAGCGATCCTATTGATGCAAGATTTGTAGAGAAACCCCAGGTAATCTATAGTGCTATCCATAGACGCACCTTCTAAAGGGCTAATCTCAAAAGACCAATCAACAAGCGTTGAGTCATCCCCATAATCAAAAAGCCTCAACCTGTTTACAGATCCGTCGAGGCCAACGTTGCTTGCTTCCATTTTATAAACATAGCTGTGCAGTAAAGGTTCAATGGAGACTAACCTCTCCTTAATCCATGACCTGTCACCGTCTTCTTGAGGGAACATGAAACCTGAGACTAGTCTAATGTACCCTGCCACTCCTTCTTCTCCTTCTAAGTCTGTGCATCTTTCAACCATTGGCATCCATTCTGGTAGTCTCTTTGTCTGAGAGACCATGCTCCAGACTTTGTCTATCGGTGCATCAACTAGACCTCCAACTGATCCACACCATTTCTTCTCTTGGTCTTCAGCTTCCTGAAGTGGAGAAGTTTGAGTTTGTTTGAAGTTACTAAAACTGCCAATTAAAAAATGATCTCACGAGCTGAGAGATTATCCTAAATCGCAAAGAAAAATTGAAGAGATGATTAATTCAGTGAACAAGGGGAAACCCAGATATCGTTTCCTGCTTATGTTATCTGGGAACAAGCATTCAATTCAGATCGACCGAACCGAGGAAAAAGGTAACGTACCATGTTTATCTTGGCGTCGCTGCTGTTGGATCTTGTGTCTCAAAATACTTGAATGAAAGTCTAGACGTTAGATTGGCTTTCATTCATAGTATTTCCTATCAAGGCAAATTTACATGGGAGGTGGCATTTACTATAAATTCCTGACGAAGTAATGTCAAGAGGACACATTAAATAGGATAAATTCGAGCCTTGGGGATATACAGTGAAAGCATTAGATTTCCTCGTAGATAACGCCTTAGGTGTAGTTGATGCTTGGTTGTTCCATTATAGGAATTGATTGAAACATAAGTCAGAATTGGCTATAAGATTAGACAATCCAACCAAAAAAAAGTCTGGAAAACAAATTCGCTAATGAAATAGTACAAAACTGTAACCATCGAAGCCCATAAACATGACGAAAATTTATATGCAAAAGGTTCGTGTGATTATCACTTCAACACGTTTTGTATAAATTTTAAGATGTCTTTTTGTTGAGTTTGAGTTCTTTCTTATATGGTAAAACTTAAAATTTGTTGATACCTACTTTTTTTGGAGCCCATTAGGGCTAATTTTTGTCTTACTATTAAATCAAATTTTAGCATCGAGAGTGAGAAAAGAGAGTTGATTTTCTTTCAACTTACATAAAAGGAAAAAAATTTCATCCTGACCCGTTATACATTTCCTACAATTGGCATGTCGTTCACCGTTGGATCGGTCCTACTTTTTTTATACAGTTTGAAGACATATTATTCTTCATTTTGAACAGTGGAGATTTGGTTTAGAGGTCTGTAGGTTGAGTTTTTGGTTTCAAAACCAAACTGGTCTTAAGGTGTTTTCAGAACTGATGAGCTTCACTATATTCTGATTTTGGTATGTCATTTTTTGTCCGATCGGGCTGAATTTTGGTGAGCATATTTCTTACTCATTGTTATTTATTTTGAACGGTGAAGATTGGATTTGGATATTTGGAACTTTTCAAATTTTGTTAGAACAAAAGCCTTTTGTTGTGATTGTTCTCTTAGTGTAATTCTCTACTTTGATTTGTAGTTATATGAGATTGAGCTTTTGATTTTCGGATTATTGTGGTTGTTGATCTATGTAAGATAATATTCGTGATAGTAGATTTCATTTGCTTGGACCAAAAGAGGTCCCATGATTTTTTACCCTTCACATCGAAGGAGTTTTTGCCACATTAAATAATTATTGTATTTTATGATTGATTTTTTGATTTGTACATTATTGAAGCAGCTTGTGATCATTTAGTTTGCTGCAAATTTTTGCTCATTATTACTCCTAATAGATTCATTCAAGAGGGGAAAGATTTATTAATTGATTGTTGCGTGTGTTTCAACACAGTGATATCAGAGCCTAGTTAATTTGTTAATTGGGTCTATTTTTGCTTGTTTGAATGGTGGAGGTAAATATGAGTAAAATGATTTGTTTGGATGACACAAACTATCACACTTGGAAATGAAAGATGAAAGATCTTCTATTTTTAAAGAAGTTGCATCTGCCTGTATTTGCTACTAATAAGCCTAAGTCTAAGTCTGATGAAGAATGAGAGTTTGAGCATCAACAAGTATGTGACTTTATTAGACAATGGGTTAAGGATAATGTATTGAATCATATTGTCAATGACACACATGTCAAGACTTTATGGGAGAAGCTTGAATCTTTGTATGCTTCTAAAATTGGCAACAACAAGTTATTCTTGCTTAAACAAGCCATACACTTGCAGTATAAAGAAGGGAGCTTGGTTCTTGACCATGTGAATGAATTTCAGGGTATCTTTGATCGGTTGTCCGGTATGGTGTGAAATTTGATGAGGACATTTTGGGATTTTGATTATTGAATATACTCCCTGATTCTTGGGAGAACTTTAAAGTATCTTTGACAAATTCTGCTTCTGATGATATTGTAACCATGCAGTATGTGAAGAGCGGTGTTCTGAATGAAGAAGTGAGAAGGAGAACTCAGGGATCTTCTACATCATAGTTAGATATTTTGGTTACTGAAAGTAGGGGGAGAAGTTAAAGCAAAAGTCAAGATCATAGTAATAGAGGCAAGAGCAGGAGTAAATCAAAGTCGAGGTATAAGAACCTTGAATGT
>JANZLF010000222.1:14829468-14842859 GCA_026546835.1 Erythroxylum foetidum
CCTTCATTCCCATCCACAGGTGATGAGAAGAAGATCGGGTGAAAGAAGATGAAAGTTTCCATTTGTATGTGTCCATACGGTATTTTGCTAAGTTAGTTTGTTGCTGAGAAGTTTAGAATTGTTGTGTACGATGAAATTTTGGATTGTGGTTATTGGTATTAGTATATGGCTTGAAATGTCATTTATGTTTACGAAATATTTAGTACATGATGTATATGAATTTGTGTATGGAAATGAGTTATGGGATTTGTAAATGAATTCTGGACTTATGTATGGATTGGAGATATAAAACTTGTGTGATTTTTGAATATGACCTGTGATTATATATAGAATGATTGGATTGTGTTTAGATGGTATTAAGATTTTGTATATTGTTTATGAATGGGAATTGTATATGAGTATGATGTGAGATACTGCTTTGTAATTGAGTTTGGATTCCGGACGGGGGGTCCGATGAGTTGTGTGGTTTGATTGAGTTGGTTATCGAAGTGCGTTAAACTCCCTTTGCAGGTTTTGGGTTTAATGAAATGCAGTTGTTATGCTGCCGAATTTTCGATTGAATTAGCGATAGAATAAAATAAGCATTGATTAAAAGATGATTAGGAGAAAGAGAAAAAAAATTTACACCGATTTTGATTTGTTTCGGATAGGTTTAGTCCAAGGTATCCAACGTTATTTTTAGTTTGCTCTCGGATTTCAGAATTCGTTTCATTTAATAGATCCCTTTTATTTGATTTAAATTCGTGTTTGCTTTCTGATATGTATTCGACATTTGATTAGTATCCGGTTTTTTTCTGTTCGATCCGTATTTGTTTCGCATTCGATATTTCGATTCGCTTTCGATTCTGCTTTCTTATTCGATTTGTTTTGGATTACTTTTGATTTATGATCAGCTTTTCATTTCGCTTTGTTGTCCGATATTCTTTCGCTTTCGCTTTGATATCCGTTTGTTCTGCTTTGTGATCCGTTCAGTCGCTTCGTTTTTCGTTTAGTTTCTTCAATTTCTGGTTGGGATTCGTTCTCCAGATCGGGTCCGAACACAATAACCCACAACTCTTTTATAGAAAAGAAATATCCTGAAAAGAACAATGACAAAGGAAAAGGAATACAAGCGTAGTCCTTTAAAAGGGAGAAGGTCAAGCGATGCTTTAAGTGTAACAGGTATGGTCACTTCCAAGCGCAATGCACTAACACTCGAGTTCTGTCTATACAAGAAATATAAGATTGTGAGGAAATATAGGAGGAAGAGCCCAAAGAGGAGGTGTATGAGCTTGCACTTGAAGAGGGGGAACCCAAACCAAAGGTGTGTTATGCTGAACCTATTATGAATGGTCCCATGCTTGTAGTAAGATGAACACTTCACTCTAAAGTGACATCCAAGAGGGAATCACAAAGGGATCAAAATTTTCATAGCTAAGGTGAAGGGAAAAATATGCAATCTAATTGTAGACAGCGGGAGTTGCACCAATGCAGCTTCAACTGAACTTGTGAAGAAGCTACAAATAAAAACAAAACCATACCCTCGACCTTATTCAATCTCATGGCTAAACATGGGCAACAACTTAAAGGTAACAAAAAGAGTGTTGGTCAATTTCTCCATTGGGTCGACTTATGTAGATGATGTGTGGTGCAATGTCCTCCCCATGGAGGCTTGTCATCTCTTGCTCAGAAGACCTTAGCAACATGATTGTAAAGTTCAGCTTGATAGAGAAACAAATATTTATACTGTTGAAAAGGGAGGCAAGAAAATCAGCTTATTACCTTTGGCACCCTCAAAGGCATGTGAGCTATTCAAACAACAAACTAAGACCTCCACCTTGATTATTAAGTAAGATCAATTCGAAAGGGAGCTAGAAGAGCATAGTGGAGCATACGTATTGGTGGTTAAGGGTACAAATGATAGCCATGGGCAGGAGATACCTTATGCATTCAAATCATTATTGGAGGAGTACGTCGATGTATTCCCATCTGAATTGCCACCTGGGTTGCCACCAATTCGGGGCATCGAGCACCAAATAGACCTTATTCCTGAAGCACCCATTCCAAATAAGGCAGCTTATAGGTGCAATCTCGAAGAGTCAAAAGAGTTACAACGATAAGTAGAAGAACTCATCAGCAAAGGGTACATGAGAGAGAGTTTGAGCCTATGAGCTATACCTGCTCTTTTGGTCCCTAAAAGGGATGACACATGGAGAATGTGCATTAACAACAGAGTTGTAAATAATATTACAATCAAATATCGTTTTCTCATGCCACATCTAGATGATATGTTATACGAGTTGAATGGGTCAAGTTACTTCTCAAAGATCGACCTACAACAGGGTTATCATCAGGTGTAGATTCATGAGGGAGATGAGTGGAAGATTGCATTTAAAACAAGGCAAGGATTGTACAAATGGCTTGTGATGCCTTTCGGTTTATACAATGCACCAAGTACATTTATGCGGTTAATGAATGAAGTATTAAGGCATTTCTTAGGTAAGTTTGTTGTTGTTTACTTAGACGATATTCTTGTTTATAGTAACAATGAACAAACTCACTTGCACCATTTGAAGCTAGTATTTGAGAAACTTAGGGAACAAACACTTTATGGAAAGATCAAAAAATGTGAGTTCATATAGCTAAGAGTTACATTCCTCGGGTTTGTGGTTTCCAAAAAAGGGGTATCCATTGATGAAGGGAAGGTAAAAGCCATTCGCCAATGGCCAATCCCAAAAATGGCAACTGAAGTACATGGGTTTCATGGCCTCGCAAGCTTTTATAGGCGTTTTATTAAAGGATTCAACACCATTATAGCCCCTCTTAATGAGCTCACTAAAAAAGGAGAATTTGTGTGGACTAGAGCAGCCCAAAAAGCATTTGATATTATCAAAGAGCTGCTATGTCACACACCTATTTTGGCCCTGCTAGATTTCAATAAACTCTTTGAGGTGAAGTGTGATGCAAGCAAAGTCCGGATAGGCACTGTACTCATTTAAGAAAAGCATCTTATAGCTTATTTTAGCGAGAAATTCAATGGGTCGAAACTTAATTACTCCACCTACGACAATGAGTTCTACACGATCGTTCGAGCATTAGACCATTGGGTGCATTATTTACGACCCAAGCATTTTATTCTACATTCTTATCACGAGGCTCTTAAATATATCCATGGGCAGCAAAAGTTGAAACCCTGTCATGCAAAATGGGTCGAGTTCTTGCAATAGTTCAATTTTTCCTTAAAATATAAAGAAGGGAAATAGAACACCGTAGATGATGCATTATCCAGGAGGAGTTTTGTGCTCACTACTCTTGATACAAAGGTCCTTGGATTTGAATTCATAAAGAAATATTCCAAAGAGGATGTTGACTTGGGGAAAGTATATACGACTAGCTTACAAGGAAGGTATGGTGACTATATTATTCAGGGGGAGTATTTGTTTAAAGGAAATAGATTATGTATTCCCAAATCCAATCTCCGAAGCATCATCATTGAGGAAATGCACGGAGGGGGCGTGGCTGGTCACTTTGGCATAAGTAAAACCTTAGAGCTGATACAAGAACATTTTTATTGGCCACACTTGCAAAAGGACATAAAGGCATTTGTAGCTCGTTGCGGCACTTGTCATCGAGCTAAAAGTTCCTTTCATAAAGGACTTTATGCACCACTACCGATTCCAGATCGCCCTTGGGAGGACATAAGCATGGACTTCATGCTTGGTTTACCTAAAATGTAGCGAGATGACGCTTCACATGTCGCTGATTTGTACTTTAATGAAGTTATGCGATTGCATGGAATTCCCAAATCTATTGTTTCAGATAGGGATTTAAAATTTTTGACCTACTTTTGCAAAACCTTCTGTAAATTGTTGGGTACAAAGTTGTTGTTTATCACAGCCCATCACCCACAAACTGATGGTCAAATGGAGATGGTAAATCGCATCCTAGGCGCCTTGCTTAGGACATTGGTCGATCTCTATTTGAGGTGGTCTACAGCATCAACCCATATGTTCCTATTGATCTAGTTGCTATACCTCATAAGGAGATAGTTTCCTTTAAACCTAAGAGATGCCTTGAAGATATGCAGCGCATGCACGAGTTGGTGACAAACAAAATAGCTAGGCTAAATGAGTTATATCAAAGGAAGGTAAACAAAATTCTTCGCCAACCTATCTTTGAGCGCCAACCTATCTTTGAGCCTGGAGATGTTATTTGGGTTCACTTACAAAAGGAATATTTTCCACAAAAAGGAAGAACAAGCTGTCACAAAGATGAGATCGTCCATTTTGCAATCTTTAGAAATTTGGAGATAATGCTTATAAGGTTGATCTACCAAGTGAATATGGGGGTGTTGCTTCTACATTTAATGTTGGGGACTTGACACCATATTTGGATGACTCCGAGGTGCAAAAGTTGAGTTCAACTTTTCTTGAAGAGGGGGAGCCTGATTTGAGATCAAATACAACAGACTAGAGTATAAGAAGCATGGTTTTAGATGGAATCAAAGAGCCCAGAGGGATTGGATGGACTTCAATTAATCTTTTAGAGACTGCGTGACCTGATGGGAGACTAATCATCAAGTGTTAGGATCAGTTTTTGATTTGTTGTTTTACTTCACATAGGATAAGCTTAGAATAGGTTTTATTTTCCTTCTTGCTTTAGGATTTCGTTGAAAGGCTGATTGTATGCCTATATAAGACTATTGCCATCATAAATAAAAGGGGTCTTTTACTTTTGATTATATAAGAGTTATTGCCCAGTTTACAAACAACGCTTTGCCATCTTATTAAATTCTCCTTGTCGCCTAAAGGGAACAAAGGTGAATCTCCATCTACCATAATTGATAGTATCCTAATTAAATTCGATTAGGGACAGGAAGCCAATATCCGTCATATACGGATCAAGATACAAAAAAAAACAATGAAGAAATGAAAAGTTGAGGCCTAAGAGAAGTATGCAAATGCTCCTTAAATTCATAACCCCTGAAGCACGTAAAGTTCAATAACAACATTAATGACACTAACACGTTCCCAGTCGCCACCAACATCGACATCGATGGAATCAACAACGATACCACCATCGTCACCATGAATATCAACAATCCATACACCCCCTTCTTGCTTTCTCCACCATCAACGCGACTGCCACACCTCCTTCCCTCCTTGCCAGTACCATAATTAACAACAATTATAAAATCGATCATTTTTCTAAGCCATGATACTTGCAATTGAAACCTTCGTTGGGAAGAGTCAAGTTGGGTCAGCCAGGTAAATAAAAAACATCAGGCATTTTTTTGGGTCAAATTGTTCAATATTACCAAGTTTTGATTGGTTCACATGAATTAACTTTGTCACCTTAGAACTTTTGTTAATTTTTCTGATAATTTCAAATGATGAAGACTTTTTTCAAAATTTTTACTTATGGTGTTTTTATCTTTTATATAAAAATATAATTAAATAAAAATTGAGAAAACAAATCACCATTATAGTAATAAATCAAATAAAATTAAGAAAAAAAACTAAATCAAACCTTCTTAATATGTAGATAGAAAGTTTTAGCTAAAAACTAAAAGACCAAGGCAAGTGAAACGACACCGATCTGTGTTTGTGTGGACTACCTCATTCGAGTGATCTGTGCATGATTGGGCCGAGGAAGTGAACGCTATCAGCGAATGTTCAAACATATTCAGCGTCCCAGACGAATTGGGAAACACTAAACAATTGCAAGGACTCAAGATCAAGCAACGTGTCATGTTGGAACAAAAAATAAAGGGACGTGAAAGGCGAGTAGAAGATTGTAGAACAGAAACTGATAGGAAAACGAAACAATCTAAGGCAAAGTCGTAGTAAACGCAGTACTAGTAAAAGAGCCGAAAACAATACTAGAATGTATTTAACCTTCATTTTGACGAACACAAAAAATGTGTGCTTCCCTTCAAAATCTTAACATGGCAAACAAAGATCCAACATGGTCCTACTTCATTATTCATTTTAAACAAGACAAACCACTTCAATCAAATTCATATACAATAAGGCTGCTATGAAAGAAATTAAAGTAGAAATGATAGTCTCTTAAGCAGCAGCTCCAACCGGAACACCCTCGGACTTGAGTCTGGATTTCCCATACAAAGTTTCTTCAAATCTGATAATTTCATTCTTGGATCCGTAAGCAACCTGAGTTCTATCATCAAGGCTTTTGATCTCCTTGTCTAGTACAGACTGACAGCCATCGCTACTATAACCTCCAGCTTTCTCAACCAAGAATCCCAATGGAGCTACCTCAAACAGCAATCTCAGCTTTGCTTTGGCAGATGGTGAAGTTACGTTTGTAAAGATACCCTTCTCTTTTACAAGGATCTGCATATTACAAGTAGTATAAACAGTTTCAGGCACCTCAAGAATATGCCATCAGAGATGATACTAGGAAAATAATTTTGAAGAAGTTAGGAGGACCTGATTGACGTCTGGCACCATTCCTCCCGTGTATCTCAAAGTATATTTCTCCCTTACATAGTAGTTGATTAACTGTTGATGATGAACAAATAGGTTACAAGGGACTGATCTATCTATATAAGCAAATAAAGACAACAGAAGGATAGATCTTAAAGGAAGGATTGGGAAAGACGAAGAGGAAAACCTTGTCGTAGTCAGGATTGTCAGATGTAGCTCGCAAATTTCCTGGAGAGAACAGTTTTCCTTCACCAATCTCAGTTGTCTCTTTGACATGCTGCCATTTTCCTGGAAAAATTCAATGCAACTTATCTTGAGATTAATTAGGGGTAGCGAGGCCTTACTCTCTATGGATCCTCAAATTAATACAGTAACAATAGGTATGCCGTTAACAGAACCTTCATCGAGGAGAAGGAATTCGTGTGTTCCAGGAAAGTCTTTAAGAGCAAGAACATAGGTGGCTCGAGGACCATAAACTCCCATTGCTGCAGCTACTTGATCTCTTCCAGTTATCCCTGTTAACTTGTCTCCTGGCCATACTCCAAAGATGGTGCCCACGGAGAAATTCGTGTCTACAATACTGGAGCCATCAAGTGGATCAAAAGCAACGCTAAATCCACCTGTTTATTTAAGAACAGTCAAATAACAATATTTTCCAACACCTAAAAATTCGCTGCTAATGACAGTGTCGTATCTCCCACTAGGATTATACAAGCAGACCTTCAGTTGGTCCTCCCATGTCTTGCAGCTCAGGGACTTCCTCAGAGCAAGCATACTTGCAGTAATGTGAGTAAGTCAAGGCCTATTCATGGACCCAGTAGTCACTAGTTAAAAATTTCTGAGCAAAAATCATAAGAACAGTATGCATGTAGAATTGTAGAAGGAATTTCAAGTTCCGTTCATTTTCACAACCTTACGAAATCATACTCTCAGAAATTAGAACTACGAATTGTAATTGCAAATTATTATCGACGCCAGATGGCCCCAAGTAGAACCTGACTTAAAGCTTACAACCATTTGACATAAATGAGGAAAATCGGCTATCAGCAATTGTTTAAGCAAAATTGGGCGGTAAACGAGCTTAAAATAGTAGTAGATCATCATTTCAACGATAACCTCGAAAAGAAGATTGTTGGCAAGCATATCTACGGCAAGCTGCTCATCTCCAAATGAGTTCACACATTGTGTTCCTCCACAAGAAGCTGTTCTGACCTTAAAGGCAATGGTCCTTATTGCCTCTCCCATGCACATCAACAACCTAATGAGTCCCTTATCTGGGGTTGCCTTTGTCAGGAATTCTTCCTAAATCACGGAAAGCATTTAAGTTACTACTGCTGTTTTTCTAATCCACAAAACAAAAATATTACTAATCGTTCACTTACCAGGCTATCCCCAATCTCACATCTGGTCACAGCTGAAGAGTTCTTTACTCTCGAAACCTTGAGCGATGATCGTGGTACCAACTTCAACGATTCTCCAAATAGTGAGCTTGTTTTCAGATTCTGCCATGCATTTACACATCAGTTTAGTGCTTATATCTTACCAACCATGTGTTGGTATGCAAAAGTACACCACTTATTCTTGAAAACTTGCATAGACAGTAAGCGTGCATGTGAAATACCCGGGAGCTGAATGATGAGGAGATAGAAGCCGGAGACACTGAAGCTTTCGAATGTTGAGAGGAAACACTAGGCAAAATAGCCCCACGAGCACAACAAGCTATACCAGTCTCCATTTGAGCTAAAAATGAAGTTTCAAGAAGTGTAAGAGCTCTGCTTTCCTGGAAGGTCTGGCTATGTTTCTGCTGAAGATGTTTTGGGCATTGAAAGCTTGGAATGGAATGAGGTAGCAGATTAAGCAGTTAACTCGGCGACGCCACGTGGAAGGTGACGAGTAGATAGGATGACCAAGTGGGCATTTGGCTGAGGTTAATTACCATCATTCAAATATTTGTGGCTCTGGTATTATTGAAGAGATATGGTGATGGTGTACCATTTTTTTGTTGGTTTATACTAATTAGTTCTAACGGCCTGTGCGATCTGTTGAGTGTAGAAGCACTTTATTATAGCAATATCTCAGCCACGAGTATAGAGTCAAGATCTTTTATCTAATTTTATAATGTCTTATTGTGTCAAATCAATTTCAGTTACTTATTTATATAGGTCTCACGTAGATCTTACATAAATGAACACAGATCTTACATAAATGAATGATTGAGATTCATGAGATAAAATAAGACATCATAAAATTAGACAGAGGATATGCCTGTACTCGCATGTCGATACTCCATTGAATATTTTGATACAATAAAATCAAAGTAGTATATTTTTGTCCGTTTACATTTCAAATATAAAAGATATGTTTTTCAAAAATTGAAAAGAAGACTAAGATAGTAGAAGATAGATTTAAACAAGTATCCAATCTTGTAATTTTATATTTTGATGAGTACATTGTTTATATACTAACTTTAAAATTATAAACATTGCTTTGATCATTTTTGATAAGTGAAATTTCAAATATTTTAAAAGATAATTATTCATTATCGAGTTAGATTATGAATTTTAAATACAAAATAGATTTTAGTAAAAGAAAACTTTATACATGCAATTTTTAGATGAGAAAATTGTCGATGGACATGGAGATGACGGTTTCACTATTGTTTTTCTCTCGTCGATAAAAATCACTAAGTGGAATGGTGCCAAACGGATGGTGGTCAGCGATTACATGGATAAATGAATATGTAGATTTTGTTTGTTTGATTGTAATATGCACCAAATAATTCGTTTATCTTATGACCCTCTTATTTGATGATGTATTTATTAGACTAGTCTTCAACATCAAACAAATAATTTGTTTGATGATCATATATTCAGATAATATATTATTTGATGATTTTTTACGTAAATGATATATATATATATATAAATAATTATGACAATGATTATCTCTTGAATTGATTTCAGGAAACTTTGCACGTTTTATTGTAAATAATCATGACCAACAACTCTTTATCAAGCTTTTCACTGTGATCAGTCCTTGAGAAGGACAAGTTGAATGGTTCGGACTTTTTAGACCGGTGCAAAAACTTGAGAATTATTCTCAAACAAGAACAAAGAATTAGGTCCTTAAAAAGCCGGTCCCCAAAAGAGAACCTCTTTCCACTACTCCCTTTGTTGAAAGGAATGCTTATAAGAGTCATAAGGATGGCGCTCTCAATGTTGACCACATGTTGGCAACTATGAACCTAGACTTACAAAAGCAGTTTGAAAACGTGGAAGCTTATGACATGATTACAAGCCTTAAAAATATGTTTAAGGAACAAGTATGAAATGATAGATATCAAATTGTGAAGTTTCTCTTGAACTATAAGTTGGCCAAAGGGAGCCCAATCAGCCCACATTTCATTAAGATGATAAACCTTGTTGAGAACTTGGAAAGACTGAGACTTCCTATAAGCCAAGAGTTGGCTACTGACGTCATCCTTCAGTCTCTACCAGATGATTATGATACTTTTGTTATAAACTATAATATGCATAATCTAAATAAATCTTTGACTAAGTTGCATGAGAAGCTTAAGACTGCTGAGCTAAACATTAAGAAGAACCCTAACCCTAAGGTCCCTACGGTCTAAAAAGGGAAAGGTTTTAAGAAACAAGGCAACAATAAAAGGGAAGGGCAAGAGCAAGGGCAAAGGTTCGATTAAGAATCGGAGCAAGCCCAATCCTAACCCTAAGACTAAACCTGGTCCTTCTGATGATGATATTTTCCATTATTGTAATAAGTCGGGTCACTGGAAGAGAAACCACAAAAAATATTTGGAAGATCTTAATAAGAAGAAGGGTAATGACACTTTTACTCCCGATATTTATGTTATAGAAGAAAATGTTGCTGCTTTTAGTTCTACATCTTAGTTATTGGATACTGGTTGTGGTTCTCACGTTTGTGTGAATCTGTAGGAACTACAAAATAGTAGAACTTTGGAAAAGGGTGAAGTGGACCAACACGTAGACAATAAAGCAATAGTTGTTGCTTTAGTTATAGGGACTTTTTATTTATCTTTGCCTTTACGCATGGTTTTAGAACTCATTAATTGCTACCATGTACCGGCTATAAGCAGGAATATTGTCTTTATTTCATATTTGGACATGGAAGGTTTTTGTTTTACGATTAAGAACAATTATTGTTCATTTCCTCGTAATGACATATTTTATGATAGTGCCTAATTAGAGAATGAGCTTTATGTTCTAAATTTAGAAAGGCCCATTTGTAACATAAATACTAAGGTTCAAATCCAATTATTCGAATCCCACCTACCTTTGACATTGTTGTTTGGGACATATAAACGAGAAGCGCATACATAAGCTCCATAATGGTGGAATTTTAAATTCTTTTGATTTTGAATCATATGAGACATGTGAATCTTGTTTATTGGAAAAAATGACTAAAGTACCTTTTACTGGGCATAGTCAGAGGGTCAGTGATTTATTAACACTCATACATACTAATGTATGTGGACTAATAAATTCTACTACTAGTGGAGATTTTCATTACTTCATTACATTTACTGATGACATCAGTAGATATGGTTCTGTTTATTTGATGAAACATAAATCTGAATCCTTTGAAAAGTTCAAGGAATTTTAAAATGAAATACAAAACCAAATTGACAAGACGATAAAAGTCGTTCGATTAGATCAAGGTGGTGAATATTTGAGCAAAGAGTTTGATGACCATCTCAAAGAATTTGGAATAGTTTTACAACTCACTCCACCAGGAACACCATAATGGAATGCTGTGTCTGAAAGGAGGAATCAATCATTATTGGGTATGGTTCGATCTATCATGAATTGTGCAAATCTTCCATTTTCCTTTTAGGGATATGCTATTGAAATAGTTGTGTTTACACTAAATAGAAGTCCATCGAAGGCAGTAAAAAAGACACCAATGTGGATAGGAAAGGTTCCTAGTTTGTCTTTTCTAAAGATTTAGGGATCTAAAGCTTATGTTAAATGGTTAACATCTGAAAAAACTTTGACCCTAATATGGTAAATACTTCTTCGTGGGGGTATCTTAAGGAAACTAAATGATACTACTTTTACAATCCCACAGAGAATAAAGTGTTTATTACTCAAAATGTTGTCTTTATAGAGATAGAATTTCTTTCTAAAGGAACTAGTGGGAGAAAAGTACATCTTGAAGAAATGCAAGAGTCAAAGGAGAATCCTCCAACCCAAGAGGAGCCTCATTTTGATTTATAAAATATTGTAGAAACTATACTTGTGACATCAGCCCCACGTAGGTCTGAAAGGTTCCACCACAAACCCATAAGATATGGTTTTATGGTGACTAAACATCCTCATCTATTACTGATAGAGGATGACGAACCTACATCCTACAAAGAAGTAATGATGGGCCCTGACTTCGACAAATGGCTTTAGGCTATGGAATGTGAAATGGAATCTATGTTCCAAAACAAAGTATAGGTTTTGATTGACCCACTTAATGGTGTAAAAATCATTGAGTGTAAGTGGGTATTCAAGAAGAAAGTTAACATGGATGGCAATGTACATGTATACAAAGCACATGATTGGTGGCTAAAGGTTTCAAGCAAATTTGTGGCATTGACTATGATGAGACGTATTCCCCAGTTGTGACGCTTAAATCCATTCGCATCCTCCTAACAATTGCTACATTTTATGATTATGAGATTTGAAAAATGGATGTGAAAACAATTTTCCTTAACAAGAATCTGGAAAAGGATGTGTATATGAAACAACTTGAAGGTTTCACATCTCCTAAAAATGCTAGGAAAATATGCAAGCTTCAACGATCCAGTTATGGATTAAAGCAAGCTTCTTGGAGTTGGAATCTTCATTTTAATAAGGTAGTCAAAGAGTTTGGTTTCCTCATAAATGAAGAAGAACCTTATGTTTACAAGAAGTCTAGTGGGAGTGCAATTGTTTGGTCTTGTATATGGATGACATACTACCACTGGAAATGACATTTTTATGCTTCAATCTGCGAAAACTTAGTTAGGAAGTTTTTTTAATGAAATACTTAGGCTAAGCAGCCTACATCTTGGGTATTAGGATCTATAGAGATAAATCGAGAAGGCTTATTGGACTAAGTTAAAGCACTTATGTTGATAAGGTTTTGCATAAATTCAATATATAACAATCTAAGAAAGGCTTCTTACCTATGTCACAAGGCATAGTTTTGAGTAAGGCTTAGTTCCCTTTGACACTAGATGAGCGAAACTGCATGAGTAGGTTCCCATATGCATCTACTATAGGATCCATTATGTACGTCATATTGTGTACTTGAGTAGATGTTGCATATGCTTTAAGCACATCGAGTAGATATCAATCAAATCCAGGTGAAAGCCACTGGATAGTTGTTACGAGCATTCTTAAGTAATTAAGAAGGACTAAGGATATGTTCTTGATCAATGGAGGTGAGGAAGGATCACATTGTAAATGGCTACATTGATCCCAACTTCCAATAAGACAAAAATGATTTTCAGTCAAGTCAGGATTTGGTATTCTGCTTGAATGGTGGAGTAGTGTGTTGGAAGAGTTTCAAGCAAGACACAATAATTGATTCAACAACAAAAGTTGAGTACATTATTGCTTCAGAAGCAACAAAGGAGGTTGTTTAGGTTAGAAAGTTCATCATCAAACTTGGTATGGTTCTAGCATTGTGAATCTAGTGAATTTTTATTGTGATAATAATGGAGTCATTGCCTAAACTAAGTGTAACATCCCATCACCGATGAGAAGGTTATTTGGGTAAGTTGGGACTGGGTAGGATTGCATACTGCATTTTATTGATTGAGCATTCATTGACCTCTAAATTAAAGAGGAATAAATTAATTGCACATATATTTATAGGTACATGCATTCATGGCATTTTTCGGCATTTAATTGTGATCATGAATTGATTTGTAAATTTTCGAGATAATTA
>JANZLF010000222.1:14851680-14863111 GCA_026546835.1 Erythroxylum foetidum
CTAAGTTCGTCTGTGTCTGTTTTGTTTATCTTGTATATGCTCTCTTTTTGTTATACATCAAAATCATTTCTATGTAATGTCATTCTGACTTAACATACCATACTTATACCAGTGGTAGCTTTGAATAAATCACATGCTAAAAAGTGATTATAATGAAGAAAGAGAATCTTTAAGTTAATTAAAATAGTAAAGGAAAAGGTCCTTCTAAGTAGAAAAACCTGACGAGAGTTAAATGTTATAATTATGGCCTAAAAGGTCACTTTGCTTGTGAGTGTCACAAACTTAACTAAATAATACAAATTAGTACATTGTGTTCATCTCTAGTTATGTTTTTTTCTATTTAAAATCTTTTATATATTGTAAATTTGGGAACTATAATTCGTGTAATACAAATTAGTACATTGTGTTTATCTCTAGTTATGTTTTTTTATTTAACATCCTTTATATACCATAAATTCAAGAACCATAATTCATGTAAAGTAGGAAAGAAAAGCCTTTGTATAATTATGACAAATTCTATAATGAGATATGGTGAATGTATCTATAAGATAACTCTAAAATTGAGGTCCAAAGGAAAAGCACTTGTAAGTTAGTTATATATAGCAGTTGGACCCTTATCCTACATAATATATTTTTGCTCTCAAGATTCAATGAGAACTTATTTCTTCATATTATTTAGTTGGCATTAGATTCAATTTTGATTTCCATAGTGGTGGAATTAATATTATTCTTAAAACCAATTATTATATAATGTTTTTATGTTGAATGATTTTATAATAGATCGATTAGGAGAACACAGTTTTCTAGGAAATCTAAATAAAATAAAATTGACTAGTTATGAATATTATCTAGCTGGTATAATGGAAAGAAAACCATTCAATAAGGGGAAAAGAGTTGTTGAGCCATTGCAATTAATTCAATCATACATCTATAGACTAAAGTGAAAAATAAAGCACAAGCCAATTATTTTATCATATGCGTCAGTGACTATTGATAACATTTGTTTGATATATTTTCCTTTAGATCTTTCTAGGCAAGTGCACCTATTCTTTCTATAATATAGGTTATTGAGTGCGCAAATGTCAATACCATAGAGACTATCACTATCACTATGAACTATTTTCCTATTATCTAACTCTCAAATAATGAGAATGATGATTGATCAAATTTCAAAACTTAAACAAATTAGTACAATTAACTAACCAAAACAAGGTTGAACTAAAAAATAACGAATAATATTAGTGGTACCTGGATAGTGAATCCCTCTAGTTCTTTTTATGCACATAATACTTTACACATCAATTTAATCTAAAGTTTACTGTGTTATGACCCGGTACTACATCGAGCCTATAACAACCACCGCATACCCGGGCTAAAGACACTCACGGTATCTTTAATCCAACTATGCAAGGTTAACTGAATATCACTTGTCTTTTTTTAAAACAATTTGGGCAGCATAATGACTATATTTTAAAAATCCTAAAACTCAATCAAATACTTGCAAACAATTTTTAAACACATTTCTATATTCATATTCCAAAAATTTTAACACAACTTTAGTACTTTAAAGTCCACTCAAGGCAATCTTAACAACAGTATCAAAAGTTCATACATAATGTTAGACCCCGACTCCGGAGTCCAACATTAGGAGTCATATAACATGAGCATATTATCCTACAAGGTTATTTCCACGAACCCTCACTAGTTGTCATCCCATAAGGGTGGTGTGCCTACACCAGTCAAACATCAAAAACAAACTCATTTCTTTAACTTTAGGACAGATTTTGGGAAACTTCAAACATGAATTACAATTTGATTTCTTCAGAACATTTGTTCTCCATTATCTTAAGTTTCTAATGACATCAAAATCATCCCATTTGGTTCAAAATCTGAAAGTTAGGGCCCAAATATTTTCAGACTGTTATTAAACTGAAACAGTACACTACACCTAATTTCTATCCAAAAATTGAAAGTCTTAGGTGCTGAAATGATATTTGATTCCTACAGATAATTGTTCGCTCTATTTCTCTAGTTTATTTTTGAAACAAAAATCATTTCATTTGGAGCTCTACAGATCAAGATATTACTAAAATACCGAAGTATGTTCAGTAAAATATCCCATTCATACTTTTCCAATCCATACACTTACTTTGATTCAATCGTTTTCAAATCAACATCACAAACTATAAAATTTTATGGATAGGTAGAAAACTGTGTTAGGAATCTATTGGTCTAGGAATCACTTCATTTGGAGGTCGGATAACAAAGTTATGGCCAAAAGAATCAAACAAGGTTTTGTCCTCAATCATATTGAACCTATTTTGGAACAATTAGCATAAATTTCTATATAGATGTCGAATTAAGTTAATCTTAGGACGGTTTGAAAGAAGACTTATAGATATACAACTTTTATGGAGATGCCAAAGTGAGATTTTGTCATCTATAATGGTCAAAATTGAACCAGACTAAAGGCTAGACACTATTAGACGAAAGGTCAAATGAAAGGCTTCAGTCTAAGACCTATTTTGGAACAATTAGTATAACTTTCCCTAGAGATATATGATCAAGGTCATGCTTAGCCTGTTGGAAATATGACTTATAGATATAAAACTTTCATGGAGAAAACAAAGTGAGATTTTATCATATATAGGGTCAAAATTGAACCAGACGAAAGGCTAGATGATATCAGATGAAAGGTTAGACGAAAGGCTTTAGTCTAAGACCTATTTTGGAACAATTAGCATAACTTTCTCTAGATTGGATCAAGGTAATTCTTAGACTTTTTGAAAGGATACTTATAGATCTACAACTTTCATGTAGATACGAAAGCAATATTTTTTCATTTAGAAGGTAAAAATTGAATCAGATGAAAGGCTAGACAATTCAGTCTGAGATGCATCAGACAATTCAGTCTATAATGAATCAAACAATTCAGTCTGAGATGCATCAGACAATTCAGTCTACATTAAATTAGACTATTCAGTTTGAGAAGCATCAGACGATTCAATCTAAGATGCATCAGATGATTCAATCTGAGATGCCTCAGATGAAGATATTTCTACTAGGTCTTCCTCACATCACCAAAAGTTCTAAATCACTAACTACACTCTTCAGAGCATCTTCACTTATAAAGATTATAAATTTTGACTTCGATATCTAAAAGTTTCATACTATATATCGTTGGAAAGCTAGAAAGATAAGCTACAACTTTATAGAGACAACTTTGTCTAATTCATCCTAAATTAATTCATATTTTCTATTGAAGTCAGAACACAAATTTTACCCCTATGGAAGATTTGAAATTTGCACTGTACAAACTTGGAATGTTCTGAGCATAACCATTCAACTACCAAATTGACTTCGTTAAACTCTCAAATCTCATCTCATTTGACTCATCACATTCAACTACATCTCATCATTCATAATTCCCATCTTTCTTTTCCATATATATATATATACTTCTTCAAGTATATCTAATTTCAACTCACGTCATCCATACAAAATTCACATTTCATAAACAATAAAATAAGAATTGACAAAGCTTTAATGGAATTCCAGGTTACATTACATTATCGATATCAAAATCCAAAATACAAAAGATATGAAACTCCAATAATTCTCGAAATGCGTCTAAAGTCTTGCTTTTACAAAATTGAACTTAATTTACAAAAACATTGCAAAAGTTGAATGATGCCTTGGCTCTTGATTATTTGATTTTACTTTCTTCACCTGAAAATGCGATAGAAAGGGGTGAGCTTGAAAGCTTGTGGGTAACAGTTTATAGCGAGAATAAGCAAAATCATTGAAATGCTCATTTATTGTCTAAAAGTCATAATGAGCCCATAACATGATTCATTCACAAATTCTCAGTCAAATTCACAATTGTAGCTCACAACTCATAGTTAAAATATTATCACATTAACATGGCATATATATTTAACCATCGATGTAGACCACTCAAATTATGCAACATACTTGACAATTCAAAGATTCCATGTACAAACAAATAACTCGAGGGCTCCATGGAAACAGAATGGAGAAACCAAAGTTTACCCCATGAACAGAATGAGTCCAATTTCAGAGCTCATATGTCACAAGCAGGCAGCCAGAAGAAGGCTCTTGTCAACGTGCATATGACAAACAGAATGGTTCCACTATTGTCCAAACAAAAGCACATATTCATGCTCAAATCATTTCATCATACTTTCATGTTTTTTCTTCTTTTTCAAATATATAAAATGCCATGACATTTTTCAAGGTGTAACATAAAATGTTTCAATGCATTTCCATCTTCATTTCGAAATTCATCAACAAAATTCATATACCAAACATATAAAAATTTCTGAATTCATTCAAATAGAAACCATGGAACATTGATAAAACAATTGAAATCATTTAATTCTCTTGATTCAAAAGAAAACATTAGTGGCTCATAACTCTATTATAAACATGTAATCCACCTTGAACTCCTTGCTTTTACTTGCTCAAAATGCCTCTCTTTATCCCCTTCTACAATAACAAAAATCCCACTCAATAGGGTTTTTAATTGAAAATCCCACAAAGCACAATCACTAAAATTGGTTCTAAAATACCTAAACCATTCATTTTCTAAACTCTATGAATTAAAATCCTTCCAAAAATGCAAAAGATTCAAAATGATCTTGCCTTGATTCTTCACCAAATGAAGAGATCTTTTGTTCAAATTGAAGCTCTTCTCTTCCTCTACCTTTTCCTTCTTTCTCTCTTCTAGTTTTGTTTTTCTCTCTCAATTCACATTTTTCCCTTCTTAAAAGAACAAGACAACATTTCTTCTTCCATTTCTACTCTTAATGAGCTCAAAAAGTCCACTTTACCCTTCCTTATAGGCTTATGTTCTTTTAATCTTAAATGTCTTGCCAAAAACACCCTTAAACATTCTTATAACCTTAACACTTTAGTTCCATTAACCTATATCATATAATCTTTCTAACATTAACATAATAATTAACTCCACAAAATTCAATAAAGACCTCATAATTAATTTAAATCATACTTATTCATCAAGAAAAAATTTTGAAGGCTAACACATAAAGACTTTTACAACAACAAAACAGTCAAGAGTTAAATTTATATAATCATAAAGTATATCAATGTAACCAATCTAATAAAAACAGTAAATCAGTTCATGACCCATTATGTAACTAAAGTCCAAGACAAAAGATTACCCACGTGCGATAATACCCTAAAATGTCAAAAGACTACACAATCCACTCAAAGCTTCAAGCTCATTAAATTAACCTGCATGGTTGGAAAGTGGGGAGGGTGAGTACATTATGTACTCAGTGAGCAGGAAATACATATATCAAAAATAGAATTCGATACACCCCAAGGCGGTATAAATAACCTATGAGGTGAACACACATCACATAGAAACATATAGGCCTAGCCTATGACTCAATGTAAACTGGTTAGGAATCATATAGGCTTAGCCGATTAATCACTTATCGGGTGAACATAGATTCCAGCTCTATTACACATGAGCAAAAAGACATCACATGTATAAATCAAATCTCATCAGAAAACAAATGTTAGAATAAGCCAAAACAATCATGTATGTTACCACTAGTCGGCCAAACTAATGTCACACTCACCTATTTCTATTGTTAGCTCGACTTTTATCTATGGTGAGTTCGGACTACAGTCGACAAGAGCGTCATGACCTTAGGTGATGACCCCGTCATTGTCCAAACCCTAGATGTGGAATCACCTATAAGTCCCGTAAAAACATGTCTATATGGAGACTCGACTTTTATATACTAGAGTCAAGGATATGGGGTTCGCTTAATCTGTTGTGCCTAACATACGATTGGCCAATCGTTATCTCACCAATCACAAAAATCATATAGAAATATTAATTACAAAAATCAAGTAGGCACTATGCCTTTTGTTTATCAATCCTACTTGTAAAATGAAATCTTACCACGGCTCTAAACCAAAAGAGAATAAAAACATGTAGCATTCATGACTCGATTATGAATATGTAAATTTCAAAGCATTATTTCATGCAATAAGAGTTATCTTTTGCACTCCAAATGCAAAGTTGCTCAAAATAGTGTCGTTTTATAAATACATAAGCATATTAGCATCTATTTAATATTCAATTCTACCATGCATTACCTAGGTTCATAATTCATATACAAGTCATCATACATGTCTTAGAGTGATCTAATCCCATATGAGAAATATTGTTTCCCTAACTCACCTCAAAAGAAGATGTACACTCTCTTAACTTCAACAATCCTCAGTACAAACTCCTAGATTCACAGCTTCTGAGCCTTTAAACATTAAAAATATACAATGTATTTACCACTCAAACATATATATCATATTTATACATTATCACGTAAGTGTATAAAACACAATATGATTAATATCATAAACTATAACTCATAACTCTTTGTATTAAAGATTAAACTCCTCTTTGGTATGCTTTTCAAGATCACCTCTAAGATAATATTTCAACTGATGGTTGACTTTAAACATACAAAATCACCCCTAAGATAATACTTTAACTGAGTTCATTCACTTTAAACATACATTTTTCCATATGGGTTACATTCATTGTTCCATGTGGAAAAAACTTGCTTAACTATGTAAGGTCTAAACCATCTAGACTTTAGCTTACTAGGAAATAATTTAAGTTAAGAGTTACACAAGAGAACTTGATCACCCTCTTTGAGTTATTGACTTGTTTAATCTTCCTATCATAGTACTCTTTAGTCAGCTTCATATAGAATTTTAAATTCTTATAAGCCATTACACATCATTCTTTTAACTTATCATATAGAATTTTAAATTCTTATAAGCCATTACACATCATTCTTTTAACTTATTTAATTAGAGTTTTCTCTTCTCATATGCAAGATTGAGATTAAAGTTAAAAAACTTGATTGCCCAGTATGCTTTATGCTTAAGTTCAGCCAACAAGTGACATGCTTTTCTATACACTAACCTATAAGGTGTAAAGCCTATCAATGTCTTATATAATGTTTTAGGCCCAAAGGGCATCATCTAACTTATTATGGTACTCCACTTTCTTCTCTATAATCTATTTGAGCTCCTTATTATCTACTTCTTCTTGGCCGCTAGTTTGTGGATGGTAAAGGATTGCAAGACTCCATATTTCTAAGAATTTTCTACTTGCATATTACAAAATTCATGCCTTATCACCAATAATTACTCTAAATGAACCAAATCATGAAAATTGCTTTTAAATAATAGTAACTATAACCCTAACATCATTTATAGGTAAAGGTTGAGTTTCAACCCATTTAGACATATAATCCGCAAAAACTAGGATGTATTTATTTCTATTAAAAACCAAAAAAATGGACCAATAAAATCAATGCTCCAAATATCAAACACTCTGTAAACCATATACAAATTTGAACATTTCATCTTGACGATAAATATTACATATTATTTCGAAAATATCACACAATTGTACATATCTTTAGACATCTTTCAATGGTGTGCATTGATAAAAAAATTAACCTATGGAATTCCTTGACTATCCTATTTGCATGGTAATGCCATCCGACTAAAATGAAATGGCAATAATCCAAAATCATCCATCCTTCTAATTGGAAAACACATCTTCTAACTATCTAGCTTACATAAATATTAAAAAAAATATGGATCCTCCCAAAGATAATTCTTTAAATCAAAAACAAAAACTCCCTTTGATGATGAGAAAGCTTTTTAGGAAGAATCCTAGTAGCCAAGTAACTAGTAAAGGCAACGAACGATAAAATTTCAAACCTATTTAGCTCTTCAAGTTTGTAAAGACGCGCTCATCTGGAAACACATCATTGATATCATCTTCTTTAAGCTTCTCTAAATTTGGGTTTTTGCAACTAGGTTTTCAACTCCTTTTTTATCTCTAATCTATAAATTAAATTCCAACAGTAATGAAATTAAGCTAATTAGTCTTGATTTAGCACCTAAATTATTTAATAAATATTGTAATGTATAATGGTTAGTGTAAACAATAAATTTTGAAAAAATTAAATAAGATCTAAATTTTACACAAAAACAACTTCACACAATTCTTTTTTGTAATTATGTAATTCTTTTGAGCATCCATCAAATATTTACTAACGTAGTAGATGGGATGAAAATACTTCTCCTTCCTTTTTCTAAAAATTTCATCTACTATGAAATTGTTTGCATCACTCTTTAGACACATAATCAAGAATATGGGCATATTCCCAGTCAAGTAACTTGTTATAACTTAAAAAACCTATGTATATTACATATATAAATATGTTTTTTTATGCAAATTGCTAAAGCTTCCATTTTTGGAACACGACTAGTAACACGAACATGTTTATGACCATGTAACTCTTTGAAACTTGAGAAAAGCTTGTCTTTATATGAAACGTGACTATGTTGCTTTTCTACTAAGTGTGTTGAGGACACGATCACCAACATAGGCATGTTAATAGGTGTGAAGAGTGTGGGCTAGATCACAAGGACAAGAGTGTCAATCTGCTTAGCCCAAACACGTGGATTATTTAAGAAATGCTACGAGACCCTAAAACAACCCTTATAATAATACCTATAACCTAGGACGGATAGGGTAATCAAAGACAGCAAAGAAACAACCCTTTTGTGGGATTCTAAACACAAGCATTATAGCCAAGGAAACCTGTTATGGATGATTTGATTATGGAATTTATTTAAGAATTAAAGAAAAAACATCAATAAATAGATGCATCCATATGAAACTTGGAAATCAAAATGGACCAACTTGCAAAGTCAGTGGTAGAGAGATCGAAGAAAAGTTTTTCAAGCACAATTGAAACAAATTGTAAGAAACAAATAATGACAATCACCTAGAACACTAAAAAGAAGCTCCAAAAAGAAGAAGTGAAGCAAGTGACTACTTAGAGTCACTCAAAAAGCTAATTGTAGCTTTTACCTAAAGAGAGTCAAGGAGTCTCAACCTACACCTCTATATCCTATCAGAGCAAAGAAAAAACATTAGAGGCAAAGGTAGATAAGATCCTTGATCTTTTAGAAGAATTGAAAAATGGATTTTCCTTTGTTGAACCTCTTTCGCAAAGACCAAAGAGCCAAGAATAATTGAAAAAAATGTTAAAAAAGGAAGACTCAAAACAGTTAAAGACTAAAGTGTTGAGCAAAGAGAGCTCTAATAAGAAGATCAAACTACCAGAGAAACAAGATGACCTTAAGAATTTCTGTATCCCTTATACCATAGGTAGTTAAAGGTGCATAAAGCTTTTGTTTAGTTAAGAGCTGGCACAAATATGATGCTTACACCTTATTTAAAAAAAAAGGGAATAGGAGAACTTAGACCAATTAGGATGTGAGTTTAAATGGCTAATAGATCACTATAACATCTTGGAGAATCATAGAAAACATACCTGTTAAGATTGATAAGTTCACATTCCGAACTAGTTTTATCATTATAGACATAGAGGAAGATTCAAAAGTACCCGTAGCCCTCGAGTGACCATTCCTAGCAACTACAAAGTCACTCATAGATGTTGACAGAGGCAAGTTAACATTAGCAGTAGGGGATTAAGTGGTTACATTTAAAATATTTAATGTCAAAAAATTCACTTGAATTTCTGGATGCCATTAAGGTTAACGAGTCTTGTCAAGGTATTTTACAGGAATCCACATATAAGGATCCATCTGAGAAGTTACAAATTCAACGGAATAGTCCAAAGAAAAAATGTGGTGGAAAGCATAGAAAGGTAGCCTACCTACAGGTAATGGAACCTATAGTAAGGCTACAACAAATTAGTTTATTAATAAGTGTAAATTGCATCATATTTTAGGGCATAGTTTGATTTGTGTTTACCCGTTAATTCAATCACTTGGTATGTGTTTAGGTTAAAATTGTGTTAGTTTGTGATTTATTTGTGTTTTATGCGTTAATACAAATCTTTGAGCTTAAATATTATATTTTTAAGGTACCTTGATGTGTTTGCTAATGTTTTAAGGTCAATATCGAAGAGCGGAGGAGTTTCAGAGAGAATTTAAGCCATAAAATAGGCCTACAATTGTGGTAAATAGGCCACAATTGTGACATAAGCTCTAGGTTTGGCCCATGATTGTGGCCTGTATGCCATAGTCGTGATAGATGCTCTGGGAATACCCCACGATCTTGACATAAGGCTTACATATAAGCCACGATTGTGGCCTGCGTTGAGTAGACATGTAGATGCTTATGAATTTTATATTTTGAGGGATTTTTAGATCTTTCGAACCTCAAAAAAAGCCTAGGGTTACCCAAAACATAAAAGAGTATACAAAGAACATAAAGAGGTAAAGAAAGAGGAGCTTCCATCAGGCACTGTTGAAAACCCTAAAGAGAGAAAAAGGAAGAGGAAGAGAAAGATGAAGCTGACTCGACATGCTTCTCAAATCCGGAGGTTTTCAGACGTCACTGTATTCCATCATCTATTCCAAGTTATATTTCTTTTTTGTTTCAATTGTATTCATGTGTAAAGTTGATATGGATGGTATGATGATAGGATTTGGAATATTGATGATGTTACAAACTCTCAGTCAGTATTTTATTTTGATTTAATGATAATTTAATTGATTGTGTTATTTGGATGAATGTCGTGATTTGATTGCATTCTTGCATAATTCAGTAATAAACTCTTTAATTGATTTTCATTATGTGTGTTTACTACTCAATTGTCAATTCCTTTTTGTTTAATTTTTGATTTTTTGGTTGAATTCAATTTTCGTGATTAGTTCCGTTGCATTGTTTATTTTGAGTTTCATACATTGTTAGCTTTAGATTTTAGGATTAGATTAGTTCCCCTCCTTGTGGGATCGACACCTCTTATACTACAATCGTGACCCATGTTCTTATGGCATTTGAGGGCTTATAAATTTTAAAGCTCGAATGACACGATCAAGTTTTTGGCACCATTGCCAGGAAAGGTGAAGATTAATTTAGGTCTCTTTGTCCAAGGAATTTTAGTTAGTTTAATGTTTTCTATTCTTCCCATTCTTTCCATATGTGTTCGTCCTCTTACATGAACACAAGAGTTACAAGGACTTCGAGTCGCATAGCTGAAACTGTAAAGCTTGACATCACTCGTCTAGAATGTTCAATTAGAAGAGCTCGATATGAAGAAGAAGCAGAAACTACAAAAGCAATAATCACTGAGGAGTTTTGTAGCGCCCTCTTACCGTAGACTACGCACCGGGACACCCGTAGGTCATTCCGATACATAACCCACGATAAGGGTGCACTACGATTCGATCATTTCTATAATCCACATGGCATCGATATAATAAAACTGAAATATCAAATTGACTAAATTTTAAAACCAAAAGATACTTCTCATTTCATTTCTTAAAAGCCATAAGTTCACAATTCTGTCGTAATTACAACTGTACA
>JANZLF010000222.1:14864038-14874245 GCA_026546835.1 Erythroxylum foetidum
TTGCTAACATCAAATGAGCCTATAGGGTCACACACAAAGAGTGATGTGATTTGGGCTTATCTCTTGGGCCTAATTTATTAGGCATTGAATAAATATATGTGGATATATTTATTGGGCTGAATTGATTTAAGTTGTTGGAATTTTATTATATGAGATATAATGGGCCGAAACTTATTGGGCTTTAATGGGAATAGGTTTTCTCTATAAATAGAGAAACTTAGGTCTCATTAGAAGAAGGAAGAAGAAGGAGACAAAACACTAACCCCCCTCAGAGAGAAAACTATGCGGCATTCGGAAAGAGTTTCAGGACGTGCTAGCACACGATAGCTACTGCTCGGATCATTCATACTTGTGTGGATACCAGTAGAGGGCATTCAGGTATCGCAGTGTCTACGAATCTGAAAAAAAACAACCAATTCGCGTCAGAAAGGTATTTTCGTACATCCTGTGTATTTTCAGTTATACTTCATGTTATGTTATGATCTTTTCCGCAACGTATTGTGAATACTCAGGTCATACTCAATCCAACAAAAAATGAATCAAATTGTAATTTTAATAGAAAACTCAATCAGATGCAAGATACACAAATCAATTCACAACGTTTCTTTTCTTTTCTTTTTGTATTTTTTAAAATATGGTTTTCTTCTTCCTTTTTCTTGAAAACGAAACTAATTCAAAATGAAAAGATCGATTTGAGCTTTAAAAGATAGAAACAAAAGAATTGTAGTGAATCCAAGACCAACCTTAGGTAAAAGAATGAATTGAAATTGTAAATCACAAAGACTCCAATAAGGATAAAGGGATGACTCTTCAAAGTCTAAAGTGAAATGGTCTAAAGTTTTCTTTTTTGGAATGTGTAGAATAATATTAATAGAAAAGCTCCAAAAGGAGTTATATGGTCATTCTTGTTCTAGTTATCAAATCATAATGATGTATTTTTACCATGATAATCTTACAACTAAAGCACATTTAAAGAATTTCCTTTAACCTTAGCAATTGGCTGATGAACCTTGAATGTGAGGTTAAGTGTTGGGACCCGTTTCCGGAACCTAACCTTAGAATCATAAATCAAAAAACAAAGTGGGAGAAAATAAAAGAAATCAAAAGGGGAATCAAATAAAGCGCGTGACGCAGAAAACGAAGGAAATAAAAAACCGAAAGTGGGCCAATTTCGAATCGAAAACCAAAGGAATCGAAAGCACGTGCAGAAATAAAGAAAACAAAAATGCTTAAGGGTAAAACTCTTAACTCCGACATCTGTAAACGTAAACTTTAGAAAAATACAAACGCTTTGGAAAACTACAAAGACGATCCGATCTACCTCAATCTGCTTAGACAATTGGGTCTAATCCAAAACCAAATTGGTATAATTTTTTTTCTTTTTTTTAACTTCAATCAAAGTGACTTCAATATCCAATTGAAATCATTCACACTCAAACTCAATTTATTTTCTTCTTCATATACAATTATAACTCATCATTTGCAAGTCTTATTTTATTTTATTTTGTTTTATTCTTTCCCATAAAGCATCTCACACACATATCTCAATTCATAAACAAAGAGCACTTCAATATTTCAGATCAATCATCACAATTCATTGGACCTCCTGTCCGAAATCTAAACACAATCAATCACATTCATATTTCAATTCTATACACAAATCCATATCTCAATCCCATGCACAAATCCATATGCCATATCCATACACTAGTTCACATACACAAATTCACATCTCATCTACATCATAAAAGAATGCTTACAAAACTTTAGAGGCATTCCAAGCCATATTTCAACATTAATATCAAATTCCAAAATACACAAGATACAAAAGTCCCAAAATTCCTAACATATGTCTCAGATCTTATTCTTACAACAATCTAACTTAAAAACACATCATATACATAAACAAACAGAAGTCTTGATTTTCTTTCATCCGATCTCCTGCTCGTTACCTGGAGATGGGAATGAAAGGGGGTGAGTTTTACATCTCGTGGATAACATGTTTATAACAGAAAAATAAGCAAAAACTATTTTCAAAACTTATTGCCATTTCATAGTAATTTCACAGAAGAAATCATCAAATACTTATTTCTTAAAAATTCTCAATTTATCAAATAATTCATGAGCAATTTCAAATCATGTATGCATCAAACTTATAAACACGCATGAGTACATAAGCACATCAGGATGGTTTGGGTTGGTCCAGAAATAAAATGTACTACTCAAAGGAGCTTCAATGCCACTAACGGGCAGGCGGGAGAAGCCTTTTTGGCAAGTGCACTTGACATCTTATGGGACCTAACCAAAACCCACATAAGAAAACATGTCACACATGAAATCGGACTGCCCAAAAGCACCTTTCAAAAACTTAATTTTTATACTCATGTCATATTTCAAACATATTTCTATTCACAATTCGTCAATTAAAATTCATGTCAATCAAATTCACATAACAATTTCTCAGTCATTCAAAACCAAAGAATGCAACACTTTTAGCAATATTATCAAATCATTCAAAACAATGAATATAACAATTGTAGCAAATTATCGAATCATTTGAAAACAGTGTATTTGAAATCGTTTATCTTCTTGATTTTTAGAAAACATATAAGTGGCTCATAATTCAAATTATAAACATGGTACCCACCTTATTTCCTTGCTTGAAACTTGTCTAAAGCCTCTACTCTTTCTCCCATAACTTCTCTAATTTCCTTCATCAATTGCAAAAATCCCTCACCAATAGGAATTCAAATTGAACATCACATAAGGCATAATCACCAAAATTAATCTTAGAAAACTTAAATCCATACATTTCTTAAACTATATGAACCAAAATCATTTCAAAAATCCAAAGATCAAAATCCACCCTTACCTTGAATCTTCTCCAAAAGAAGAGTTTCTTGGCTCATATGAAAGCCCTCATGCTCCTCTTTCTTTTTTCTTCTTGAATCAATTTCGAAATCTCTCTTAAAAACTTAGAAAAATCAAACCCTAACATTTTTTTTCTTCTTTTCTCTTCTTCTCCACCGAAACCTCCTTCTTCTCTCTTCTCTCTTCTTTCTTTTCTTTTAATTTCGTGCTTCTCCTTTCCTTATACGAAAGTCCACTCTTCTTATTTACAAAAAAGCCATTAATGAATGAGTAATGACCTTAATACCCTTCCTTATAAGCCTTGTAATTTAAAAGCTTAAGTGTTCTTCCAATTTTGCCCCTCATGCATTCTTAACACTTTAACTCAATTTAATCCATGTCATATGATCTTACTTACATTAACATGCTAATTAATTCCTCAACATATTATCATAATCTATCAATGCCTCAAAAATTCATTTAATTCATGCTTAACTTAAGACTTTTTTTTAAATCATCAAATTGAAAGAATTTGCTAACACTTCCTTCTAGAAAAATGTTCCTCATTGTCTCAATTTATAATGACACCAAAATCATTTAATTTGATTCAATACTCCAAAAGCTATACCCCAAACATTTCCGAACTGTTCTTATACTAAAACATTATCATGTGCTTGACTTCTATCCAAAAATTGACACTCTTAGTGACTGAATTAAAATTCAATTCTATCAAAACATTTGTATCCCTATCTCTCTAGTTTAATCCAAATCAAGAATCATCATATTCGGATGACTAGAGCAAAAGTTATGGCCTAAACATTTTTAGCTCTTACTAATCCAAGACTAAACACTAAACCCAACTTCAATTCAAAAATTAAAAGTCTTAGGGGCTGAATTAAAATTCAGTTCCTTCTGATAACTTGTATATCCATGTCTCTATTTTAATTAGAAACAAAAATAAACTCAATTGGATCTCTACAGATCAAAATATCACTAAAATACCTAAGCATGTTCAGAAAAATGTCCAACTCAAACACTTTAATCAATCCTCTCACTTTGATTCAATCAATCTTTTTCAAATTAATCTCAAAAATTCACAATTTTCATGGAATGGTAGAGGAATGTCTTAGGAATCCAACGCTTCAAAAATTAAGTCAATCGGATGTCAGACGAAAAAGATATAAGCAAAAGAATGGCAAAGGGTCAGATCGCCCTCGCGAGGAGGTCACGAGGCGACCAAGTCGCCCTCGCGAGCTGGTCGCGAGGTGACATGGTCAAAACACAATGCTCGCGATCACGACGCCTCGCAATTGCGTTTGATCTTTTTTTCCTTCTTTTCTTCATCGAAATTCTAAAATGCATAACTTTTCACTCAGAACTCTAAATGTTTCAAATTTGGTATCTATCGAAAGAGAAAAGAAAGCTCTACAATTTCTATAAGAACTCAAAAACAAATTTGGCCTCTATAGGGGTCAAAATTCACTTCAAAGTATGTGTCCCAAAAATGTCACCTTAAACAGTAACAGAATTTCTAACAATCATAACTTCCCATTCTATGGTCTAAAAATTACATTCTTTATATCAAGGGAAAGATAAAAACACAATTCACAACTTTCATGAAGAACTTAAAAGCAATTTCTACCTCTAACTTGGTCAATTTTTCAATCAAAGTTTCTGTCCAATTAAAGTAATCTTAAACAGTAACACAACTTCTAAAATTTCTATCTTTCAGCTCCAAGGTTCAAAAATATCATATTTTACATCGATGTAAAGATAAAAATACAAAATTCAACTTTCATGAAGACTTTAAGAGCAATTTTAGCCTCTATATAGATCAAAATTTCAATCAAAGTTGTTATCTCATAAATTCACCCTAAACAACATCAAGACTTCAAAAATTCACATCTTTCAATTCCCACATCTAAAAATGGCACATTATAAACCATTGAAAAGCTATGAAATTTCTATATAACTTTCAAATTTCTATATAACTTTCAAGAAGGCTACTTAATCCAATTCAAACCATATCAGTCCAGAATTTGCCTTAAAGCACAGCATACACAAAACCAACCCTTGTTGACATTTTTAAAAACAAAGCAAAACATCCAAAACTTCAAATGATCATATCTTTCAATTCTGATATTAAAAAATGTCATAATTTATATCGATAGAAAGATATCAAGAAAAGCTACAACTTTCATGAAGGTCATTTTATCAAAATCTGCCTAGATCAAACCAGAAAAATTCACAAATTTTAGATAAATAATGCAACTTTCTGCTACTATTCATTCCAAAATCTAACACTTTCACTATTCATTTCTTGATTTTTACTTCCATTCCAATCAATTCATTCACTATACATGTTCATAGTACCCTTACACATACAAATTTACCTAAAAATCTCAGCGTCATCAAAAACTAAAATCAATTCTTTTCACATCAAATGTCATTAAAGCACCCACAACACATACATACAGAAAACACTTATTTCATGCTTTGACCTCAAAATATCATTTCAAATTCTTGAATTTTCCTTTTCTTTTCACATGAAAATAAAACCACCAATTCCTCATTTAATTTCCATTTAATAATTCAAATTTTTCAAGAAAGTTCGGGGTCCAACAATGGGTGACCTAAGAAGTCCTACAGGAGTAGTCTACAAAAGAGGCTTTCACGTTGGAAAAACAAAAACGTGCGGATCGGGAGCACTAAGGCTTTGACCCAAAGTGGGCAATATCTATGAGTGGATGGTCTGAGCTGTTACAAATTCTGTCTCTAGAATTCTATATTTTTGCATTAAAGTTGATTACATAATACTATTTTAGTTTATAAACAGTCTAAAATAAATGGAGTATAACTTTCAAAAGAACCAAATTGAATGATCTTGGTTTTATTAAAAACTTAAGAAATAGGAGAACAACCTTCAAGAAGAAAGTATTGTCAAATTACTTCATTTTCATAGTCAGATTAATCATGCACTGTAGACCTGAAAGTGTGTTTTAGGAAAAACCTGAATTTGACCAAATGAATTATGAAATTATATTCTAATGGTTTTATTGAGATATAAATCATAAATATAAATGATACTGATGCGAGATTGGAAATATGAATGTTTACATGACGGGGATAATAGAGTGATACCTAGCATTGTCATGAACATGCATTGTGCATCTTTCATATACATAAATGTGCATTAATAAACACTAATAATTGTGCAAATTGTGATATGTGTTTATTATGTGATATAAAGGAGCAACTGGAACGTCAACATCCAGATGTCGCCAGAACTTTGAGGCATTAGCTTCTGGAGTGACCTGTGAGTAACCTAGACGGCCTCACCCGATTACTTAATTGCTTTATATTATGTTTGAATTATTAAATGAATGTAAATTGATTGTGTTGATTCCAGACAATGAAGGTTTGATGATTCTGATGTATGAAAGAGATATTAAAGCGCTACGTGTATGTGAATATGACGGAATATATGTTACTCAACAATGTTGTTGAATGTCGGACCTTGGTTTTGATAGAAAATGTGATTTAAAGGTAAATGTGCAACCATGTGAATGGTTGATTGAAAATGTGAGATACATTCCATACATGAATGTATGATCAGATAATGAGAGTTATGACTAGAGTAGCTACCAAAAATCAGCTAAAAGCTCCTAATGTGATTAAGAGTCAACAACTCATTATATAAAATGAGCTCTATATCTAACGGATAAGGGACAATATAAATGAGCCTAGTATCCACAATAGATATGGGACAGTTTTAGGCACTCAATCACGACAACGAAATAAATAGGAAAAAGAGTCACATGAGCATTTCATATACATTTTATTAAGTATGTTTGATTGTTTGAAATGCAAAATTATCTTACCCTTAAATGAGAATGTGATATGTGATGAATTATACAAAAATGCAAAGATGTGAATTATTTGTTATACATTTGATGTGATGAATAAATTGAGTGAACCATCGATGATAGTTACCGCATTGAATTCACAAAACTCACCCAAAATTGCATGTTGAGTTTTCATGATTGAGAGACGATTTTAGCTATTGAGAGACGTATAAACAGTGTAGACTTGTACTTTTAGGAAAAGAAGAAATGGCTCAAAGGTCAGTCAGCTAGGATTGGATTGATTAAATAGATTTTGTGTATTTACTCTTTCATCTAGCGCTTTTTGTATTAGGCTATGATGATGTATATGTATGGATGTTGAAAGATACAGTGCATAACATTCAATTTTATGAAATAAAATGAGGAAAAAATTGATTTTAAAATATTGTGATTTTCTTGATTATGTTTCGTAAAAGAATAAAGATAAACAATGCCATATTAAATGAGTGTTGTGATTGGACGTAGCGCGTCATTATCATAGGTTATGTATTGGAATGTCCAAAGGGTGTTCCGGTATGTACCCTACGATGGCAGGGTGCTACAATTACTTTATTATTTTTATTGATGATTATTCCCGAAGAACTTGGATTTATATTTTAAAGGAGAAATTGGAAGCATTTTCTATTTTTAAGAAATTTAAGGTGCTTGTTGAAAACTTGAGTGGTGAGTGCATAAAGGCTTTGAGGTCTGATAGAGGTGGTGAATTTACATCAAAAGAGTTTGTAAATTTTTATGAATAAAATGGCATTGGAAGATTCTTAACAACCCCTTATTCACCTTAACAAAATGGAGTAGCAAAGAGAAAGAATCAGACCATACTCGACATGGTTTGAAGCATGTTAAAAATTAAAAACATACTGAAGGAATTTTGGGCTGAAGCAGTAAGATGTATAGTGTATTTACAAAATCATTGTCCAACGGAAAATTTGGATAATGTTACCCCACAAGAAGCATGATATGGTGTCAAACCATCGGTGGCACATTTGAAGGTGTTTAGAAGTGTGGTTTACACTCACATTCCGAATCAAAGGAATATAAAGCTTAATGACAAAAGCAAAAAGCTTATCTTTATAGGCTACGATGAAAGGTCTAAGGCATATAATCTTTATGATCCCTTTACAAAGAGATACTTATGAGTTGTGATGTGCAGGTCAATGAAGAAAGCATGTGGAATTAGAGTTCCATGAAGGGGATGACTCATGAAGAAGTGAAAGAAGTATAATCAATAATAATTTTCACACCAACAGACACAACTACATCAACAACAACACAAGCTGGATCGTCTTCAACTTTATCCAATAATGACGATGAGCCAAGAACGCCAAAAATAAGAAGCTTATGACACCTATACGCGGTAAAAAAAAATGCATGACACTTGGTGTGTCTTTTGACAGATGCAAAGGACATCACATTCAAGCAAACCATAAAAGATGAGAAATGGCAAGTTGTGATGCAAGAGGAGATGAAATCAATTGAGAAGAATGATACTTGGGAACTTGCAAAATTACTCGAGACTCATAAGCCCATTAGTGTGAAGTGGATTTACAAGAAGAAGATGAATGCACAAGGTGAAATTGAGAGATTCAAAGTAAGACTAGTGGCGAAGGGATACAAACAAAAAGTTGGGACTGATTATGAAAAGGTGTTTACCTAAGTTACATAATGGAGACAATTCAGCTACTAATTTTGTTAATGGATCAAAACAGGTTGAACATTTTTCAAATGGATATGAAGTCAACATTTCTAAATGGAGTGCTTGAAGAAGAGATATACATCGAACAATCCCTTAGATATGTAAAAGCTAGTAAGGAGAACAAGGTGTTGAAGTTAAAGAAGGTGTTGTACGAGTTGAAGCAAGCGCCAAGAGCATGGAACACCCAAATAGATGCATATTTCAGGGAGCACGAGTTTACACAATGTCCATGTAACACATGCATTATATGTGAAGGTATGAAAAGATGACATCTTATTGGTGGCCTTGTATGTGGATGACTTAATTTTTACGGGTAAAAATAAGGAAATTGATAAGTTTAAGTTGGAAATGATAAATTAGTTTGAGACGACCGATTTAGGTTTCGTGTCTTATTTTCTAGGATTAGGACAAGATAAATTTGGAATTTTTGTATCTCAAAAATCATATACAAAGGAGATTTTAAAGAAGTTTAAAATGGAAGATTGTAATCTCGTAAGCACCCTAGTTAAGAGTGGTACGAAATTGTCCTGACATGATGAAGGTAAGGCAGTTGACGTAATATTGTATAGAAGTTTAGTTGGAAGTTTGGGATATCTTATATGCACAAGGTTGGATATTGCATATGGAGTTGGCTTGGTAAGCCAGAACATAGAGGAGCCAAAAATGATGCATTGGAAAGCCATAAAATGAATTCTTCATTATATTAGAGGTACATGATCTTATGGCTTATTTTACTCTTACAGTAATGAGTGTTGAATATTCTGATAGTGATTAGAATGAGATATGGAAAGAGCAATATGGTTTTTGTATTTTTATGGGACGCATTTATATGGATTTCGAAGAAACAACCTATGGTTACTTTGTCAACCTGTGAAGCATAATACATTGCCACATCTTTATGCGTATGTCACTCATTATGACTGCATAAGTTACTAAAGGAGATGAATTTTGCTCAAGAGAATCCAACATATATTTGAGTAGATAACAAGTCAGCGATCGAATTGGAAAAGAACTCAGTGCATCCTGAAAGGAACAAACATATTGATGTGCGTTTTCACTTCATACAGGAGCATATGAAAGATGGTGACATAGAGATGACTCACGTGGCGAGTTGTGATGAAGTAGCAGATATATTCACGAAACCATTACCGATTGAACTCTTTAACAAATTCAAAAAGTTGCCTGGGATGCAAGAAAGAAAATAATTAAGTCTAAGGGGGGTTGTCGGAAATATAAACTTAATATAGTCCAATAGTTAAAGTGTTTGCAATGGACATAATTTAAGACTGATTTAAGAGAGAATTTGAATGGTCAAACATTGGTCATTTTGGGTGCATAACTTACGAATTTAAACCTCTTTAAATCTTGTTTCAGTTAGTGAAAGTTTCAAATCATTTGGATGTCTCTTTAAAAAGTTATGGTTTTTTTAGTAAAGAATGATCAGAAATAACCATGTTGTTTAGAATTCTATTATTTATTGTTATATATGGACAATTATTATATAAAAATAATTAAAATAAAATAAAGATATATACAAACTAAAATGAATAAGATATAAACAAAAAAAACTAAATTAAATATTCTACAACTTTACAATATGACAATAGACTATTTTGTAATTTTTTAAAAAACTTCAGGAACAATTTTATAAATTTACAAAACATTTTTGTATTATTGTAATGTTTTAAATACTTTGTATTATTCTTAATTTTATAATTGTATGATGATAATTGTCTTTATTTATATTAATTGTGGTTAT
>JANZLF010000222.1:14884397-14908746 GCA_026546835.1 Erythroxylum foetidum
AGGAGATGAAGGAGGCTACGAAGATGGAGGAGAAAAATCCATCTAAAACACTTTTTATTCCTTCAAAAGAGAAGTGTCGTGGAAGCACTTACATTAGATAGGATATTTATATAGCAAGACTAAGTAGGCAAGTGACATGTGTCACTTTCCACTTGTCCTAGTTTTAAGTACTCCTCAGGTCTTTTTTCCAAATTTCATTTCAATTTCTAGTCCAATTTCTCTCCAAATTCCAATGGCTCAAAGTAATAAATCCTAAAATCATGTATCTAATTTTTCAGTGCCATTGGACAGTCATTTTCAGTACCGAAAACTAAATCAGTCTGTCACTTGTCATTTTTTTCAATCCAGAAATTTTCTCCAAAAAAATTTTAGAAAAATTTCTAAATTCCACAAAAATGTAAAACACAAAAAAATCCACTCCAATTCAATTTTGAAGCACTAAATCACATGTTTTTCATAATAAACATATATGCCGAAAAATGTCATGAATGCATGTACAATCATGTGCATACACAAAAATTACAATTTATGCATATATGGAGGTCATATTATGCATGAACATGCGGAGACTAGTTTACACACTCATAACTCGTCCTGAATTACCATTTTACCCTTCCTATCAGTGATGGGATGTTACAGTAAATGTCCCTCTGCTTCTGTCTTTCGTAGTAAAAACGTAAGGCCTTCCGCACACAAAATAAAAAGATATGGGGAGAGGGGATCTCCTTGACGAAGTCCCCTTTTCGATACAGTTAGACCCACTTCACTTCCATTTAATAGAACACTTTATTTCATTGACGTGACATACATCATGATCAACTCAATCCATTTTCTATCAAAGCCCATTTTCCCCATAATGAATTCCAAATATTTCCAGTCAATGCGATCATATGCTTTTCTTATATCTAGTTTTAAAGCCACAACCCCAGATTCACACTCAATTTCCACTTCATACAGTGAATAAGTTCAAAAGCCATAGTGACATTATCATGAATTGATCAACCAGGAACAAAAGCAGATTGTGTAGTAGAGACAATTTGAGGCAATATAGCTTTTAATCTATTAGCTAGTACTTTTGCCACAATTTTGTAAAGCAAATTACATAGAGCAATTGGTCTAAAATCCTTAAACATGTATCGGTTTATCATGCTTCGCAATGGGGACAATAGAAGTATGAGAAAGGGAAGTAGGGAACTGACCATTACGTAGCCAACTGTGACAACTTCGCATAAAATCTTTCCAAATTATAGGCCAGAACTTTTGGTAAAATGCTGCATTAAAGTCATATGGGCCTGACAATTTGTCAGGATGCATTTGATCAATGGCCCCTTCGAATTCAACTTTCGTAAATGGGCCCCTTTGAATTTAGCTTTAATAAAGGGAGCTGTAAGAAATTGATTGTCGTCCTCCCCAACTATCTCCCTCATTGCAGAAAAAACTTCAAAATCCGGATCTACCTTGTCTGAGTATAAATTGGAGAAATATGCTCGGACTATTTCAGCCTTGCCATTCTCATCAGATATTCAGTGACAATCTTGAGATTGCAGCAATGGTATCATTTTAGTTCGTTTTCTACTAAATGCCTGTACATGAAAGTATTTTGTATTCCTATCCTCAAATTGGAGCCAAAAAGATTTGCCTCTTTGTCGCCAATACGCTTCTTCTTGTGCTAGCACATTGTTCAACTACTCTTTTAATTGTGGTGACATGGCCTCCCAGATCAACATCTTTTTGGGCTTGTTTTAGTCTGCCATAAAAGTCATTCTTCTAGTGTGTAAACTTGATAGAAACCGTCTTACTCCATGCTTCCAACTTTGCTGTTCATTTGATGATTTTGTCCGTGATGGGAACCAAAACATCCTCGGCCTAACTATGACCACATCGGCTATACAATTTTCCAATAACCACCAATTTTCGAAACAAAACCCCTCAGCTTTCTCAAAAAACGTATGTCGAGTACTTTCAACAGTAGCGGGTTATGATACAAAACACTACCAGGAAGATTTAGAAGGCTATAGTTAGGGAACCGGCGTGTCCACGTGTTGTTTATAAAAGCCCTATCAAGCTTTTTAAATATAGTAGAAGTTGTTCCCCCTGCTTTTCTCCCACGTGAAAAGCCCATCACTTAAAGGTATCTCTATTAAGTTAGAAGCTTCCACATAAGTTCGAAAACCTTCCAGCAAGCTATTTGGATGCTCCCGCCCTTCCACTTTTTCAGTAATAGATAGCATATCATTAAAATCGCCAATAATTACCCAAGGCAGCTTACTTCCGTGAGACAATGCTTGGATCAAGTTCCATGAGGCGCATCTTTTGCTTCTCTCTGGATAACCATAGAAGCCTGTGAGCCTCCAATCCCCACTTCGCATAGTCTTGATTGACATATCAATGTGATTCCTGGTAAAACTACCGATTTCTACCAAGTCGGGCTCTCTCCACCAACAAGCTAGTCGTCCACCTCTCCTAATCCGATCTATCGTGAAACTACCAATGTATCCCATTTCTTGCTTGAGGTCCTCAATTCGCTTAGCATGTGCCAGAGTTTCCATTAAGAAGATCACGTCCAACCTAAATTTTCAAACTAGCTCCTTAAGAGCTAACACTGTCTGGGGTTGGCCAAAGCCCCGACAATTCCAACTAAGGTAACTCATTGCTCTCGGCGGTCCTGCATTACAAGATTCACCGCTTTCAATATTGACTCAATCAATGAAACGAGGGTGTTAGCAACAGTCAACAACATATCCCCTTCACTTCTTTGACGCTTCTTATCTTTTACCACCATGAGCCCGGCAGTCCCTCTATTATCCTCATGCGCTGTAGCTGTTTGAGCTTTGGAGCTGGACCCTTCAGTCTGAGGAACCAAATTGTCACGAGACTATGATTTTATCCACTGATTGGGCATCTCCTGTATTGGATGTCGGATTTCTGCCTTCAACTAGAGACCCCTTCCCTTCTCCACAAAACCATCAAATGTATTAAAAGGAACTTCCCAGGAATTATCCGAGTGCCCTATCTTGCCACATATAAAACATAATGTTGGTAACATCTCGTATCGAAATTTCATTATCACTTTATCTCCATTATGTCGCTTCAAAATTTGTTGTCTTAGCAAAGGTAGGTTTACATCCATCAAAACTCGAAACCTTAAAAAGTTTTTCCTCTGCTCGTTTCTAGGCTCACCGTCAAATTTCAAGAACTAACCAGTGGATTCTCCCAACTGGGTTACCATCCGGTCACTCGACAAAGTATCAAGAACATCATGTACCTGGACCCAAATTTCTATAAATGACAAACTAACAACCAGTGGGTTTTCATTCTCTTGAAGTGTATTCAGCAACAACAAATTGTTATTAAACGTCCATGGACTGCATGAGAGTACCCTGTTCCGGTCGACGACATGGTAGAATTGGATCAAAAGCTGCTTGTCCCCTACCTCTTTGAACGAAACTCCTTTACCTAGTCTCCAGATTTGAGCGAGAGTTCTTTGCATCGCAGGCATGCTATAATTCCTTTCTGTGAGTAATTTCGCTACAAGGCCATACCTAGGGTGTTGAATATTGGCTCAAACAAAGTCATAAATGGAAAGCTTGCAAAGTCATAAATAGAAGCTACTTTCGGTGATCAAAAATGGTGGCTCAACAATGGAGGCTTGGAGGCTTTCACACCCTGGAGGCCTCCAAGGGAGTGAGCACAAGGAGAGCTTAAGGTGTTTTGGTGTGAGAAGAGAGAGTTGTTAGAGTGAGAGGAAATTTTCCCGAAAGAAGAGGAAGGAGAGAGAAGAATAGTGAGAGGAGAGAGAAAAAATATATTTATATATTTTTTATTTCTTTTTGTTTTCTCTTTTCTAATAAGGCTCGGGTTATTTTGAGTCTCTTAAAAATTGAGTAACAAACACCATTGTATGCTCTCGTTGATTAAAGTAAAATATTCAGTCATCTCCAAACTAGACGTAAGCATTGCCGAACCAGTATAAAATCTTGGTAATCTTTTGTTGTTATTTTATTTTTACTCTGCATTTATTTTTCCGCACAACATAGGTCAATCGGCTTCAAGTCTTCTGCTTTGCCCTCTTCGTCGTCAAGCACGGTCCCCTCATCGCCTCGAGTATCGTGGCGCGTCAGCTGTTCCATGACGTTCTCCATTCCAACCCCAATTAATGTGATACACAGTGGCAGTGAGTGCAAAAGAACTTCAGCTCCGGTGCCCTAATTGCAAACAGAAACTTTACCCAAGCAAATCGCGGACTCTGTGCAGGTTGCACGACTAAAGTGTTTTGGCTTTTTTATTAATCCCATTTAAATGTTTGTAACAGTTTTTACTTGATTCCAAGGACAGAGAGTTTCATATTCAAAGGAACACGCGCATCTTCGTAGGCTATGACTATGAGCCCATTTACAAAACTACGAGCCTAATTCTTCCGTTTTAGTTTCCTTTCTCAACGACTGAGAAAAGTAACAGAAATGCCACCTTTTAGACTAACACAGAATCAGGTTCAACACTAGAGTCGCTTCCATCTATGTGTGTGGTGTGGACATTGAAAAATTATGAAATTAGCCAATACTTCAATATCTTGGTGAACCCTTTGAATTGAAGATATCACGTTAGCAAGTCTTCGACACGAGACGCTTGAGCTAAGACTTAACGTAATAAAAGAAGGTAAGATTGAGCACTCTGTCAAGCATTGATGAGCAACCATTGAATAGAATTTTATACATCACTACAATTCAGAGAGACACAGGGCGATTTCCAAGTAATCATACGTAGCAGAAGAACTGCTCTCATGTTTCAAATGAACAAAACCAAAACTCTGCCCTATGTACGAGTCGCTAGACAAAGAATTCTAGAGCTATCTAAAACCAGCGTGTAATTTGCCATTGTTAACTCTGCCACAACACAAACAGAAGACGCTAAAAGTTCCATAGAAATTTAACTGACATTGCCGATTTAAAGTTTCTTTTCCAGCAAGAAACTCGAAAGGAGACCAATTAACGCCAGCCAAAAACCCACCAAAATCTCTATACTTGCGCCAATCTTGAAGCTACTAGAGAAGTCAATTTTGTACTTGGTAGACATATTAGCATGCAGAATCCCCCATTTTGGAACACCATGCTGCTTCTCCTCCTCCTCCTCCTTATCAACCAACTCATAAATGTACACCTCTTGGGCACCTTCTTTTCTTAAAGGAGTCCCCAAACCAGACTTCAGGTGCGATATCAAACCCTTTATATACATCTCAGCTAATACTGGCGTTGCGTCAACCTCACCGGAGCTCGGCCAACCGGTCTCCGTAACAATCACCGGAATATTCTCGTGACCGGCCACTGCCAGGGACGTAATGACAGCATCGAGCATCATGTCGAAAAGGTTCCGGTACCTGACTCCAGTGACCCAATCGTCCCTGAAATTAAAGGGATGATCTTGGAACAAAGCAAAGACTAAGGGAATCTGTGAGTTGATCCTGTACAAGTCGTAAGGGTAAAGATTCACCAAGAAGGACGAATTTGTCTCTTCCAAGAACTGAAGCAACGGCGTGATCACGAGTTCATCGAGCGGCTCGCAGAACGTTGCAGAAGAAGGCGGAAACGGCGTGGTGACGAGGGTGGGGAAAGAGAAAGTGGTGGAGACAGATACTTTCTTGATGCCGAGGTCGCGTAGCGCCAAGTGGACGTTCCTGATTGCAGGGACGAGGAACTGAGAAAGGTGAGTGACGGCGTCGTTTCCGACGGAGATGAGGGAGATTTTGGAGCGAGGGTAGAAAGGAAGCAGGTGACCGTACAACCATCGGAGAGCGAGGGAACGGTTGGCAGCGAGGGGAGGGAGGAGGATGTTTGGGATGGAGAGGAGGAGAGAGGTGTTGCTGAATGAGAATGATCGGATTAGTTTTGGGTCAGGGTTGGGGAGGCGGACGGAGTGGAGGCGAAGGGCGGAGATGGCGGAAGCAATTCTGTCCGTCGACTGTGAGGGATGGGGAGGGGGGTTGTAGGTGATTCCGATGACGGGAAGAGAAGCGACGTTGGAGTAGAAGAGGAAGTTGAGAGCGGTGAAGCAGAAAAGGACATTCATGGCTGCGACTTGCGAGAGAGGAAGAGCGGGGTCAGTGGTCACTGTAACTGTAACTGTTTGGACTTTGGGTTGTTCTTAAGTGGGTCCCTTCCCTTCTGGTTGCTAGCCGTTTGATTGTGAACGGCGTAAATCGGCTTGATCTTGCGATGGCGGGAAGGGGCGGTTGAGTTTGATGGTTTTAACTTTTAATATACATTTAACCCATCATTCCACGTCGAATGAGAGAGAAAATCGGGACGATCCGTTCCGTATTCGTGCTTCTCCAGTTGTCCGCTTCCTCCCAAGAATTCATTCAATCCTGCTTCTTTTTCCTGCCTACGTTAACGTTAACTTTAACTTGGTGGGATCCACATCCACTCGCGGTTAAAAATGATAAGGCAAGGCGTGAAGCCGACAAGATTATGTTGCCATACCATCAAGCGGCATGTGGCATGATAAGTCGCATGGCATGCCATTGAAATATTAGTAGTTACAAATTTTGTAAATTGTCATTTGCCCTATAAATGAATTAGGCACAAGTTACACATTATGTGCCTAATTCATTTGCCTTTGCCATTTTAAGATTAAGAAACCATATGCCAGAAGACTACGTACACTGTTCGTTTGTTTTCCGTACGTGCAAATTTCATGTCGTTTTGTTCATTATTTAGTTTCCGAAAAGATTTCCGTGTCGTTTTATTATGTTGAGACTAAGACTGTGCAAGAAAAGTTTGGATCTTCTGTTCAATTTTATAATGTCTTATTTTGTTCTACAAATCTCAGTCATTTATTCATGTAGATCCTGTGTAAATCTCATATAAATAAACATGAAATTTGTATAAATAAATAGCTAAAATTTATGGAGTTTTGTTTATTATTTAGTTTCCGAAAAGATTTCTGTGTCATTTTATTATGTTGAGACTGAGACTGCGCAAGAAAAGTTCGGATCTTCTGCTCAATTTTATAATATCTTATTTTGTTCTACAAATCTCAACCATTTATTTATGTAGATCCTGTGTAAATCTCATATAAATAAACATAAAATTTGTATAAATAAATAGCTAAAATTTATAGGACAAACCATGATATCATAATATTAAACAGATAATTATGTACCACGCAAGAAAGCAATTTTTTTTACTGGAGGTAAAAACGACCTCGTTTTCCTAGTAAAGACTGCATGCAATAAATTTTTTTCCAAATTTCGTTTTCCAGCAAATTTATGCCGGATACTGTTGTGGATGACATAAAAGAAACCTCGTAAATGGTAAAGGAGTTGTCGTTAGACAAGACAAACCAAGTAGTAAAGTGCTCAAGGCTTGGACCCCAGTTGTTCCAGCCAAGAAGATATTTCCCTCTCTCTGCGCTCCGCGCAATCCAATTGTTTATATTTTATAAACATAAATATCAAACTTCTTCTTTCTCTCTCTATAATCACTAATCATCATCATCCACTTCGCAGCATCCGCGAGCGCCTAAAAGCACCCAATAATCGCTCCCGCTCCATTCCCTTTCTTTATAGTTGCCAAATTTTCTTCTTTGTTCCTAGCTGACCTCTCTCACCTCGCTTTGCTTCTTCCACCTTCTCATTTCTTTCTTCTCCGTGGTTTTACCATTCTTCTTTCAGATCGAGAGCCTCAGTCTTAGACTCAATCTCATTGAGGTACGCCTACATCTGTGAACGACTTCCCCATTTCTGGATCTCTGTATATTTACTAGTTGATCTGTTTTTGTTGCTTTATGTTTGCTTATGTTTGATAGGTTATGTGGGTTTGGCTTTTTTAGGTACTTGCATTTATTCGAAAGTGTCAGATCGGTTACATATGTTTGGGAAAGTTAAATCTATGTTTAGGAGATACCCTTTAAAGCACATTGAAAACGAAGATTTGCGCCATATATAAAGATTTCAAACTTCAATTCTTTTCTGTACCTTCATTCTCCATTAGATTAAAGCTTGCTTTTTGGAGCAACTGATGCTTATAAATGGGTTTGCTCTAAATCTGATCCGGGGTTATTTGATCCGTAGGTTGTGTTGAGGAGGTAAGATACTTGTCAGATCCGAGGCACAAACTCCTAGCTACTATGTCTTTTACGGGGACTCAACAGAAATGCAAAGCCTGCGAAAAGACTGTGTATCCTATGGAGCTTCTATCGGCGGATGGTATTAATTATCATAAGTCTTGCTTCAAATGCTTTCACTGCAAAGGCACCTTAAAGGTAGCATCTTTATCTTTACCATTACTGATCCTGCTCTTTTATGGTTTCTTTGTGAATTTGGTTGAGTAGCTTAAGTGTTGCACTATTTAGGCTATTGGAATGTATAACATTATGGGATTACACTTCGATCAAGCTACCAAGTTATGCGCTAATAGTTGTTTTCAGTAAATTGGTTAGGTTGAAAGCAGGAGTGTATTAATTTGGCTGTTCATTGTTTCTTTCTTGAGTAACAGATACTTGAATAACAGTTATTGCTCATCCCAGTTACGGGACTATTTATTTCTTGAATTGTTTGTATTTTATACCCTTAGGGGTTATTAGAATCATATCGCTATCAGATTGCTGCTGACTTCAACACATGATTTTTTAACTTTCAGCTAAGCAATTATTCTTCCATGGAAGGTGTACTGTACTGTAAACCTCATTTTGAGCAGTTGTTTAAGGAGACGGGTAGTTTCAACAAAAACTTCCAGTCCCGTAAGTCTCTTATTTTTGTCAACATAAATTTCTATGTTCAATTTTTGTATAATTAAACTTTAGGTCTTCAATTATCTAATAATTTCATTTTTCAACAGCTGCAAAATCAGCTGAGAAGTTGACTCCTGAACTGGTGAGGATCCTTATTACGACGTACTTATTTGACATTTATTTTGATTTTAAAGTTTTATTATAATGTGTTTTCTAAGTTAGTGGAGATGCCTTTAACTCTCAATAGCTTGTGCTGGTTTCAGACAAGGTCACCCAGCAAAGCTGCTAGCATGTTCTCTGGAACACAAGAAAAATGTGCAACTTGTGGCAAAACTGCTTATCCTCTGGAGAAGGTAAAATTTCATGATATACTGGTTCATTTTATTTAATATTATGATCTGATTAGCTTCTGCAGATTCTTTTGAATGCCTGAACCAGTTAAGTTTCCTGTCTGATTTGGATATTAATGGCACAAACTGAGATTAATGGGAAGATTTGTTAACTTAATCTTTTGACTAAAACACTCACGTTAAAGTCAAAACGTGGGGCAGAAAAGAGCATTTGTCTCAACTGGATGAAGAAACATATGATTGAGTGCATCGCTTTCTATATGGATTAATTTTATCCCAAGTGATACTGTTTTGCTTAATGCTGCAAGACAAATTGGCAAGGGAAATTTTGTTATAAATGAAAGATATCAAAAATGGGTAATAGAATGGATTGACAAGTCATGTTGATAGCTACATCTGGCATGAATGGAACATTAAGCAAAGCAGGAGTGCTTCATAAACATGTTCTGATCTGATTAGTTCGTTGTAAGTTTGGTCAATTGTGCTGTATGTATTATATCTATGTTAACATGGTCTAGGTTGGACGGTTATACAATGGTAGTAAGAACTGAGGAAGTTGCCTTAGCTGGGGATAATTTTCATGAAGTTTGTTGCGTATTGGTTTGGAGGACAAAATTTGGCCAGTCATACATACTTAAGCTCTATTGAATGACACTGGGAATCACCAGAAATTTTTGCTTTTCTCCAGCTCCTCATGTTTAATAAGTTTCAAGTCAATTAGATAAACAGACATGACCTAGTATAGAGTTAAATAAATGGTCAAACTAGTACTTTATCTCCTTGTACTTGTACTTGTACTCTCCTTGATGTTCACTTCTTTATCTGCAGGTAACAGTGGAGAGCCAAGCTTATCACAAATCATGCTTCAAGTGCTCACATGGTGGATGTGCTATATCCCCGTCAAATTATGCAGCCCTGGAGGGTGTGTTGTATTGCAAACATCATTTCTCGCAACTCTTTAAGGAGAAGGGGAGCTACAATCACCTTATCAAGTCCGCATCAATGAAGCGTGCAGCTACCGCCGCCGCCGCCGCCGCCGCTGCCGCTGCTGTGCCCGAAGCCTGATCATCCTATCCTAAAAAGTTTCATGTCTATTTGTGTGGTTGGCTTTATGTGTTTCTTTTAAGGTGTGTTTTCTTCCCCCCTTCCCCTCTGCCAACTAAACCTGCGTAACTTGACTCTCCCCACCTTTTATGCTTTTGTCATATGTTGTGTTTGATTGATAGAACGTGATGACAATGCACATTCTTGGCAACTGTAAAATTCCATTTGGAGCATCAAACTTGGGTGCTATTGGTGCGCCCGCCATTAATTTTATCCGGTTCTTAAAAGGGCTTGATAGAGGGCATAGTGTCATTGTGTATGTATCTTTTTACTTTTGGGGTCTATCTTCTTTGTCGAAATTCCCATGTGAAATGTGTTGTTAGACGGGAAAGGGCTTTGCAGTAGTTCTCGGAACTCATGCAATGTCAAGCCCAAGATGCCGGTTCTAATTGGCGGTTGGAAAATCAATTTTCCATGCGTAGAATCAAATTCACAGACACAATGGCAGATTCATAGTCATAAAATGGTAATTTTGTATGGTATTATTGAATCAAGACGCTACCGGCAGTCGAATTTCCGAGTTTCTTGGCTGAAAATAAACAAAAACATAAATAAATAAAAAACGCTGGTATGAGAATTTTCAATAGCTATTTTAAATTTCTATTAAGAAGCACGTGTACGTGTTGCCACCGTAACATACTACGCCGCCATTTGAAGTGTGTCTATGACTTATGAAGTCGCTCAAGTACAAAACTAATCCACTTTCAACTGTCAACTGCGAGCCAAAAACATGTCGAATTCCTTGACAAGGCTCCATGATCATCTACTCAAGTAAGCTCCTTCGGAAACATCTATATATATATATATATGAGATCAGTTTAAATGCTTATGTCAAATTTGTGATAGTCTTTACAACTTGCAGGTTAAGAGGGTTACTGCTGGAGGATCTCTCCAGGACACACTACACACCATCCGAAGGCTCCGCCATCTCTGTGAAATCCCTACTCCAATCTCTTCTCTCCAATGGGAACCCTAACCCTAATGTCTCTGAGAAGCAGCTCCAATATTCAATCAAGGATTTTGGTCTAGCATGTGCTTTGTTGGCTTCCTCTCGGTCCTCAACTCACGAACTACTGTCCTGGATCCCCGAGGGCCTGTCCGTTTCGGCGAAATCTGCTTTCTCCGACCTCTCCAGGGCTTATTGTGCCAGTGGTTTGGGAACTGAAGAGCTTTCGGGATTGGAGTGCGGGTTAGTGAGTGAAGAAAAGAGATTGGTGGTGGAATTGATGCCTGAAGTCTTGCCGCTGTTGAAAGATAGGGTTAAGGAGAGTTCGATTGATAAGAGTGTTGATGGTGACGAGGTCTGCGCCGCAGCTGCTAGGGTTCCTGTTGGATACGCGATTTTGGCTGCTTATCAGTTCAGATGGTTCGTTACTCAGGTTTGGCGCCTTTTTCTTTTTTTACTTTCACTTCTCCATAAGTGTTGTTGCTAGTTTGGGGAAATAGAGATTTCATATTTGTTTATTTTGCAGGTTGAGTATCCACATTTGGGAAAATTGTGTACATTGGTGATTCCTTGTGGATTGACTGCACTTGATCATTGGTCTCCGGAGATCAAAGTATGTTCTTCCTTGAACTATCTTCCCTTTTCTCATCATATGTGATTGATAACACTTGATCATTGGTGTATTGTGCACTTTTCTGTTTCTTGGTTACAGGGGCAGGGTATGATTAGCTTCATACATCTAGGGAAAAATGTTAATGCTGCCGAGCTTGTTATGTATGGAGATGTGATTCTTGATGCTTGTTGCCAGAATATTGCCTCATCTGATGAGATTTGGCCTTATGTAGTTGAGATGTCGGTGTTACTTGTGAGTTGTATCCAGCGAGGTAATCCTCGTAGCCAGTGGTATGCATCCTACCTTTGGGAAACGCAAGTTATGTGGATATGATAGTTTTGAACTGCATATACACAATATGTTATTAAGTATTGTTCATAATCTTTTCTTTCTGGTCTCTTACTTTTTTTTATAGGTTTGACAGGATGCTGAATGAGATGCTTGGTCATTTAGAGCGTCAACCAAGGAATAAGGATCGACGCATCGCATGGCTTAAATATATTGAACCACTTCTCTGTGAGGTTGGGGTCTTTTTATTGGCACATTTTAGGCGGATGTTCCCTCTTTTCTTTCAGTGGATGCATGCTGATGATGATCAAACAGTTTTACTGGTGAGTGCAAGTTGTCCAATATGTGTTAATTTTCAAAGAGTTGGTGGTTCTATCATATCCTCACTATGTAGACTCAGATGTGCTTTATGAATGAAACTTCGTAAAATAAAATTGTTAGTAAAATCTCCTTTAGGTAACAATTTCGTAAAGAACGAAAGATGCCATTCACTGTTTAGGGGAGCATTTTATCTGTTTATGAGCTTGTTTTGCTCAAATTTTTGTGGACCCTTGCAAAGAATGCTAAAGTATATTGGATGCTGATCGTTTTGCTCTTCTGCAGGTTCTTAAACAAATTCGGATGGTTATAAAGTTAACATGGATAAGGAACACACCATATGTTGAGAGGTGAACCAAATTATAATCTATTAACTCCATTTGTAAATTAAATGTCAATATACAACTCTTTGATTATGAAAGGATGTTGAAAAATGTTCACTGACTTCCAATTGTCAGTCAATATTCAGAATTTTTTTTTTAATGATGTTTCTTCAGAAGTAAAATTGATGATCGAGGATTTCATGTAAAATCCATATCCTCTTGTTTCTTGTGGAACCACTTGCTGTATGAATGATCCTGAAGCTGCAGCTCCGAACCTATTCTGTTGCTGATCTTTCATGTGATTCCCTTCATCAAGCATCTAATGTCAGGATTAAAAATTTTAGCATCTTTGGCTGCAGATTGGTCAATGAACTTGTTATGTTGTACAAGGAAGCAGCATTAAGAATAGCCCGTGAAGAAATTAGAACAACTATTCTTGAGATATTGTTATTGATCCAGCGGTAAAGATTGATAGTTTTTGTCTTCGTTATTGCCTTATGTTATTTTTTGTTCATTGAAGTCATATTTTTCGCAAAAAATCTGTTGTCTTACATGATATTATCGCAAGGTGCAAGGGCCCCCAATTTGAAGCATGCTGGGACAAGTACAAGGATGATCTGAATTTGGTCACTCTAAATTCGTCTTTAAGCAGAAATATGTTGACCAGTGGCTGTCTACAGTTAGAAGAGACTCAGTGTTAAAGTGCCTTGACACTGTACAGTTAGGAGAGACTCAAGCGTGTTACAGTGCCTTGACATCAAAATTTCTTTGATGTGGAACTCTCGCTGAACGCTATTAAGAACTCCATAAGATTATAATTTGGCTGTTGTTGCTTTGACCAAAACAGAGTCCTGTAACAAATGGTATATTGTACCTTTTTTACTTTTTACGAGACGTGGCTTGTGGGTTTTACTATCTTTATTGCGGCTAGGGTTGGAGTTTGTCAGGCTCTCTCTTTTATGTAGCCAAGCATCCCTGAACAAGATTTAAATTGTTTAACGTCAAACGTTTGGATACTTAAAAGCCATACGCGTGTACTAATGTCAGGGACTTCCACTCGGTGCAAAGATAAAAAGGTCATCCATATCACATGTAAAAAGGCCACGTGCTTTGAAATTAGAGGGAGTGTAGAACAGTGTTTGGTTTTAGTTTTAGTCTTGATCCTACATTGCCTTTATTTTTAAAATTGTAATCATCCCCACCGAGCTGGAGGGCAAGGGAGCTTCGATGGTTTGGCGGAGTATCAAAATCCCCTGACACTGTGTGCTCAAAGGACTGAAATAGGTCATCTATGATGGAACCAAGACGTGCTTTTGGCTCGACCTGTGGGTGGCGCATCTGGGCCCACTTATCTCTCATAAGTCTACCTCTATTCCTTGCTCGGACCTCGACCTCATTGTCCACAACTTTGTCGACCCCTTCGGAGCTTGGGAATTGGAAGCTTTCCAAACCATCCTTCCTCACTCGATCTGCTTACTTATCGTCGGGATTTTGCCTCCTCAACCCCACTTTGACCCTGATCAGTTAATCTAGGGCCCTTCAGAATCTGACCAATTTCACACTGCCTCGACTTATGCCATGATCATGGACCTACTGATTCCATCTTCGGACACCCTTTGACGAGCCGTTTGAAAATAGAATGGACCCCCCGTGTATTCGCACTTTCCTCTGACTTATGTCACATGATCGCCTTCCTACTAACCAGCAACGTATTCAACAACACCTCACTAATGACAATGCATGTCATCATTGTCAAGCTGAAGAGACCGCTTTGCATGTTGACTGGGACTGCCTCCTTGCTCGCAGAATGTGGAGGACTTTTCCCCTGCACCTTCTCCCCCATGATTTTTATACTTTGCCCTCGCAGGAATGGTTGGCTATGAACTTTCATCACCACCACTTGTTCACCGGCTTCGATTGGTCTATCATTTTTGGGGTTACTTGTTGGTTCTTATGGACCTGAAAAAATAAGTCCATTTTTTAGGATCACTTCTCTAGGACGGAATCTCCTAAACAAGTTGTCCTGGAGTATGTTCACCAGCTCTCCACGGCTTCAATCTGGCAAGGCTGAGTTCTTATGCGCCCTCCACCTAGACGGCCACGCCTCCTAGGCTGATCCAAACCTCCCCTCGGCTGGGTTAAACTGAATACAGATGAAGCATGCCACCCAACATCCTCATCTGCAACATTCGGCGGCCTTGTCCGCGACAGCATAGGAGCGTGGCGTGGCAATTTTGTGTAGCACATTGGCAGGTGCTCTCCAACCTCCGCAGAATTATGGGGAGTGCTCACCGGTATACAACTAGCATGGGATCTTGGACACCGTCAGATTGAACTCGAACTGGACTTCCTCGAGGTCACCAATGTCCTTTCTTCTTACATTAAACGAACGATGTCACATAACCCCCTTGTCATGGAGATTAACGAGTTGCTCGTGTGTAATTGGGTTGTCAAAACCTGACATATAAACAGGGAGAGCAACCGTTGTGCAGACTGGCTCGCCTCCTTAGCCGACAATTTTGGGCTTGGTACTTCCATTATCACTACTACACCTACAGGTGCCTCCCAATCCTTTTAAAGGATATGACCGGGATTTGTTTCCCGCGTCTCATCATGTAATGTTTTAGTGTTTTCTTTCCTTTGTAACAAAAAAAAATTATATTTTTACTAGAGTACGAGGTAGTTGTGACTGGAGCTAGTGTAGGCGGGAAAAACTGTTACTGGTTCGTTTGTAATGATTGTTCTGTAATTATTGCTTAATTTTCTGTTTCTTCTGTGTGTGTATTTAGCGTGATAGTTAACGATTTGTACAGACAAAATACTCCGAAAATAGAAATTGTGCTTTGTTCGGGTATTAAAACTTTGGATAATTAGCCCTTATTTGTTTTGGGGTCTCTGAAAGGACAGAATTTCAAAAAAAATTGGATTGTCAAATGATGTATTTTTATCGGTTTGCTGACTGAAAGTAAGCTAAGTATAACATTTCTAGTTTTGTCAATATTGCTGGTTGTGCTATCCTTTAAGTAAATGTTAAGTATGGCCTATATATATAGATGTATAATTTTGGAGGTGTTTTGTAGAATGTGTTGGTTGAATATAGTATATTTGCTAAGATGAAAATTGATGTGTACGGCTCATACATATGGACATGTTGTCTTAGAGTTTTGAATTGGAAATAGGTATTCCTTGGATGTTTTTTTTGGTAAACATGGCCTGGAATACAAGATATGTATGGCTCTATATGAACGTGTAATTTTGGAGGTATTCCTTGAAATGTGTTGGTTGAATATTATATGTGTGTTGTATTGAAGATCATTGTGTATGATTCATATATAATGATATATATTCGTCAAGGTGGAGACTATAGTTTGTAGCTCATACATACAGTCACACAATTTTGGAGTTTCTAAAAAGAAACAGCTGATTCTTGGATGTTTTCTGGGGTGAATATAACATAGGAGTATGTTCTTTTTCAAAAATCGGAGGTAAAAGTAAATGCTAAAGACCCCAACATGTTGGTGTGACAAGGCTTTTTTAAGGAAGACATGATTTATAATACGAGCATGATTTAAGTTACGGTGAAGATGTTAAAAGGATAAATTGTATTAACCTATACAAGTCAGAGTTTACAATTAACTATACTAGTACCAACATAATCTATACATAAGAAATCTTTATTCATTGAGTTATTGACGAATATACTACAATCAAGGCTCTTGACGCTCATGAACTTACGTTTATACCGGTAAATACACCCAATTGGTTGAAACTCATTAAAATATTTTTATTTGTTTATTTCTTTCGTACAATTAGACCCTTATTGAATGTACATTAATTCTTAATAAGTAATACTAGGCCATCATTGATGCGATAATGAGTTTGATTATAAGATTTAAAGTGAAAAAATTTAATGGAACTAATAATTTTAAAATTTGGTGATAGTGAAAGATTTGTTGGCACAATAAGACAAGTTAAATGAGTTTCAGGAGAATAAGCCAAAAGATATAAATGAACTCGAATAGGGTAATGAGCAGGTCGAGCTTCAAGCCGAACTGAATTTTTATATAAGAAAAAAGAAAAATGACGTCTTTTTATGGCAAAGTGACATTGTTTTGTGTTACCAGGCTTGAGCAGCCTAAACCTAAGCCCGACCTAAGGCTTGATCACCCAGGACAAAACCTAGCCTGAGGATCGACTGGGTCGACATAATCGAGCCTGGGCCTTTTTGTCATCCCTAAACTCAATTGGAAGAGGCTATACACAAGCAGTTGAAACCATTATATTATGTTTGACATATGAGTCATGCACCACTTTATGGATATTGGATCCTCTATGGAGATATGGAAGAAGTTGGAGAGCTGATACATGTTAGAAGTCTCTCACAAACAAGTTGTATTTAAAGCAAAGGCTAAATAGATTGAAGATGTAGGAGGGAACATATTTTCAATCAAATAGTTGGTGATCTATTGAAACTCAAGGTAACTATTGTGGATTAGATAATTTGTTCATTTTTCTTGTGTTTTACCTCTTTTTATAAACATATGATGATTATGTTCACATTGGGTAAGAAGACAATTAATGTGGAAGACATTATCGTTATGTTATTATCTCATAACCAATAAAGAATCAACAATTGTGAAAGCTCTCACGTCAATAGGAAACTAGAATCGGTGGAGAAAGAAAAGAAAAGGTGGTTCATCTAAGTAGACTTCTAAGTCAAAATCTTAGGTGGAAATACAATCTGGTGCTACAAATATAAGAAAACTAGGCACATTAGGAGGGAATGTCCAAAAAAGAAGTAGAAGGATGAAAGGAAAACAAATGATTCATTCATTGATGTTTACTAATATAGTATAAAGCAATAACTCAGATTACAGTGATGGAAATAAGCTCTACATTTCAATTACTATATTTTAGGACTCAAGGTTTTGGACACATAATTCTCATATCATATGACGCCAAAAAGAATTAATTTGCGTCATACACGTTAAATAACTATGGAATTATTCGATTAAGGAATGATAAGCTCGTAAAATATTTGAAATAAAATTTGTCAAGATTAAGATATTTGATAATGTTGTTAGGACGTTAAGAAGTATCTACAAAGTATAAAATTTGAGGAAGAATTTGATCTCTTTGGATATCTTACATACAAACAATTTTAACTATAAAACTAACGAAGATAGCATTTAGGTGGTAAAAGATGTGATGACTATAATGAAAGGGTTAAATTTGACAAAAAAAAGTCTAAAGATTGATAGGGAGCACATTTATAGGTGGAGAAGCTACAAAAGTATAGTTAAAGGAAGACAGTACTACATTATGCCACATGCAACTAGGTCATCTTGTAAACAAGAGATGACAAAACTTTATAAAGAGAGCTTATCAAAAGATGTCCAATACAAAAAAAATAAGCTTATAGTTTCATGTACTTGATAAAAAATTAGTTTCATGTACTTGATAAAAGGATTCATTATTTTAGGGAGCAATATATATTGATACAAACATATGGAAAGGACTAACTAGAACAAACAAAGAGCAATATTATAGTAGTATAAGTTAAACTAGAACAATTCATAACATATGCTAAAGAGGTTAGAAATTTTGGTTCAAAAGATGAAACAATGTCAAAAAGAGAGCATTAACATGGTAGAAATAAAGATAAAGCAAGATGGACAATCAAGTTATTAATTAAATATGGTTGGAAAGATTTGGTCATGTATACTTTCACCATTAATGATGGTAATACAACTACTTTTTAGGGGACTATCATCAGTGATGAGAAAGATATATGGAAGTTTGCTCTAGTGAAAGATGTGACTCAAATTGGCAATAACTTAAGTCAGGTCTGAGCTTGAGACTACCTCTAAGCCCCTTACAAGCAACTCAAGCTTTTCAATAATGCTTCCATATATTCAAACTTAGTTTACAATCTAATCAAAATTGAATCATATGGCTCAAACATGTGTTTGATTGAGCTAAACTAGGCCAAAATAATTTGATAAAAAAAGTCCTCACAACTTACAAACTTAGTTTATATTTGAACTCAAATGCGTTCTAATAAGTAGAATAAGGTAATCTTATTTGTATGAATGAGGAGGTTGAATTTGTAAAACTTCAAAAACTCAAATGCATGATTATTATTCAACAATCTCTAACCAATAATCAGATGCAATTCTTAAGCAATAATGAGGCAAACCTCAAATACATAATTCTTAATCAACATTCCTTAACCAACAATTAACTGAAATTCTTAAGTAACAATAAGGTAGACCTTAAATGCTTAATTTCCATCAAGCAAATTCTCATAAAATACCTTTTAGTCTCTACAAATAGAAGTTAAGCATTACTTGAACTTAAATAATGTCTCATATCATTAGACATTACTACAATCCATATAGATAAAGTATATTTGTCAAGGTAGAAATTATTGTATATGGCTCATATGTATAAACCTACTGTAACACTCACATATACCCCCTGGGAGAATATTGTGACTGCCACACACACATAATATACAGATAATATAGAACCGAAACCAAATCCAAAACATACAAAACATAACATATGTGCATTCCCAAAATCTCAAGCAAATATATAGTACATAACATATCATTCATACTGTGCCTATCATATTACATACCATAAATTTGAAGACCAACATGTATTAAGGTTATTACAAAACACAAACAAATTCAAAAGTCATATACATCATATACAAGCCCAAAACAAACTCAAAATACATTTTTATTAAAACAAGACTCAAACTCCATTAGCCACTGTGGTTGTCTTGTCCTAGTCTTTATAAACATCGCTTTGACCCTACACAGGACAAATCTACCGTGTTAAACATATAGCTTAGTAAATAATAACTAATCTATACATAAAGTGATAACTCATCATACTGAATCATAAAATAGCATAAGCATGCATTAACATATTGTTTTAACAATAAATCAGACATAATGCATTTCAGAACAGATTTTATAGTTAACAGAGCTGAATATCAAAAAGGTTACAAACCCTTTAGAATCAGAACACAATTCGTTTATGACATAATCAAACATATATCAAAATACAAAATCAGATGATTGCTAAATCCATTTACAAAAACGGGTAACGAGACTTATACAGAAAAGACCGAAGTCTCGAAACTGAAGTGTCAATAATAAAAGACACCGAAGTGCCATTTAACAGAAGAAACCGAAGTGTCACAGAAGCATTTCTAGACCCTTCTAGGCATGCTTATTTACCCACATATAGGACTCAATAGTTGTAAAACAAAACAAAGTCATTTTAGACATTTCATGTACAAAGCAAGTAGTCGATTATATTCACAAGCAAGAAGCACTTCTAATGATATAATCATGCATCAAACGTCTTGGATAATCATTGTCCAGAATTCAGAACACAATTAGCATAAATCAAATTAAACAAGTAGAACAAAGTAAGGTATGACCGTCTACGATTACTCACAAAAGCTCCCTTATTACTTATTGCCTCGAAGTCCCAACAATATCTAGAATCGTTAGCTCTAAGGGTTCCTCTAAAACATTCAATACAAAAATATATTACTATTGTGCACAATTATGAATTCAGTTACGCACATTCATGTATATTGAATATGTATGATGCATGTTCATGTCAAAAATTTAGTTTTTTTTTCTTTAATCTTATCACATTATCGATCATGTGAAATCATACTCAATCCTTCAATCCAGATTTATTTCACAATCCACCTTCGGGTCCACTTTGCTCAATTATTCTCATCAGGAAGGTGAGGTAATTAGGTAATACTTCCTTCTAGAAAGTTTTCCCTCTTTGGATTAGGTTTCCAATGATACTAAGTTCATCAAATTTGGTTTAGTATTCATTGAGTTATGCTCAAAAAACCACAAAATGTGTACGTTTGAAATTTTGGCTAATGCATGATCATGCCTCCAAGTTGTATACCTCATAACTCTCAATTCCAATATCCAAAAATTACAACCTTTATACCAATTTAAAGCTAGGAGAATAAGCTACAACTTTGGTGAAGACACCTCAGTCTAATTCAGCCTACATCAATATATCTCAGTCTAATTTAGCCTAAATCAATATAGCTTATTCAATAATCACAGGACATGATTCCTGTCCCTAGTAGTGCTATAACCTAAGCCAAGATTCAATTTCATGCCAATTTTGAAAGTCTTAGAGACAGAATTAAAAATCAAATTCTTCAAGATAGTTGTAGAAATATGTATCTAGTTTAATTTGAATCAAGAATCAACTCATTTAGAAATCTACAGATCAAGTTATAATCAGAATACTGAAGCATGTTCATGAAAATTCTCTAGTTGAGAATATTCCAGCAGACTTCCACACTTTCACCCTATCAATCATTTTCAAATCAATTCAAATAACTCTAAATTTTCATGGGCAAAAAGAAAAATGTGTTAAGAATCTATTGATTCAAGTTTTAAGTCATTTGGAAGTCGGATGAAAAAGTTATAGCCAAAAGACTTAAAGTTGTTCAGTGAAAACACTTCATTTATCATAATCCAGCAAACTTCATCATTTTCTTCCAGCTTTTCCCCAAAATAGACTTTCGGGTCAATGTTACACGGTCATTTTGACAATAAAAATGAAGGATTTAGGCCAAACATTCTTCTAAACATTTCTTCCTTTATGTATTAAGTTTATAATGACACCAACGTTATGCAATTTGGTTCAGTATTTTGAAAGTTATCCCCAAATTACTACAGACTTTTCACAAACAGTGATAGATTCCAGATACTCAACTTAAAGCCAACTTTTGACATAATTAAGGATAGAAATAAAATTCCATGCCTTCATGAAATTTGTAGATATAAGTTTCTAATTTAATATGAATTTAAATTCATCCTATTTGGATACCTACAGGGCAAGATATGGCTAAAATACCGAAACCTGTCGAGTAGAATTACTCATCTGAACCAGTTTCCAACATGTATCTAATCTCAATTCTTTCTCATTTCAGTACACAATTGATCCATATCAAATATCAAACAACACATGTTATCACAAGATACAAAGTATATAATTCCCTTACCTTTTTATTTTACAGAACAACTCTAAAGATCCAACTATATCAGCCCTTTCAAGCAAAAAGGTAGAACTAAGATGATCTTCATATTATAGAGACAACAACATAAAGGATAACATGAAGTAGCTCCCCTAATGAATAGTTTGGCAAAGGACAAAGGACTTCGTGTGATAACATGTAAGATTGATGCAGAAATTCAGAACATGGGCAAGGATGATTTCGGTGGAGAGATTGAAACAAAGTGAGGGTGCAGAAACTTCCTTACAAGAATGTAACATCTAAGCTACTAGGTGTCTCATTTATGCGTGGACACATTTCTCCAATGCATGACTCCCATTTGCCCTTTATTTATGCTGCCAATTGCATCACTTCCATTAGGCCATTTGCCAACTTATTAAAAACGTCATTTATTGCATTCTTGCCAAGTCATTTGTCATACAATGGATGATGTCACTTGTCCTCATATTATGCTACCAAATGTCACACATTGATTGATGCCAAATGTCAATGATTCATAGGCTTAATCATACTAATTTTTATGTACCAACTCAACTTATCTCTTGACCATTTTTTTCCTAGTCCAAATGTACATTTACATGCCTCAATTCTCTATTGGCTTCAATTAATTCTAATTTACTAACTATAGTCCATCAATACTAAAATTCAAGTCATATGCCTTTCACATTCAAATCATAGCACAATTTTAACTCATATCATACATGTACTTTTATAAATATGTAACATTTCATCTAGGGTATATTTTGGGGCCTTACACCTACAATCTTAGAGATGTTTCTTGAAATGTATTAATTAAACACGGTATATTCACCAAAGTAGATATTATTGTGTATGGTTAAAATATACGAGTATGCAATCTTAGGGTTTTGAGAGAAATGTAATTGTTGGTTGCATTTCCGATGACTACAACTTGGAGCACGAGTGTGGCCTAAACCATGTTCCTTTTTAGAAATCAAAGGTAAAGGCATGAGCTAAAGACACGGGCATATTGGTGTAATAGAAGTCTTTTTAAGAAGACACGATTTGGGATACAATTGTGGCTCATGACATATCTATGCTAGAAACGCAATTTTGGTAAATTTCAAATTATGAAAGAATTCTCAAATTTATTAAAATTATGCTTTACTTTGGGTTGGATTTGATAAAGGGACAAATTATGTTGAACCGTATCAATTAGAGTTTACATTTAACTATAACCGTATAAACTTAGTCTATGTATAAAAAATATACATTGCTCACTTGTTGAATTATTGATTAATATTAAAACCAATTGCCCTTGGCTCCCTAAAATGAAATCATACCCAACTAGTATAACGTTATTAAAACTATTATTATTTATTTTTATTTGTTTCATTTTTTATAAACATTTTTTACTAGATATAACTTAATTCGCAATAATAAATCATAAAGGTCCATTAAAGGGTGGTCAAATTTTGGAAAACAATTGTCCCTCCGTTCTCTCCACAGTAATACTGTTGCCTAGCTACTGCCTTTTTTTTTTTCTAAACAATTTCACGATTTCCTCCACTTTGTTATTAAGTTGTTCCAACTTGTAACTCTCATCTTCTCCTTCCTCCTCAAATGTTGAACTTTATTTAAGGTTAACATTAGCTCTTAACCTTCTATAATTGTTCTGCTGCCACCAGTCTGGATATTCAACTAGCTTGAAACAATTATCTTTATGTGTTCGTCTTGATTACAATTCGCATAATGACATTTATCTTTCTTAGACTTCTTCTTTTTGATTTATTTTTTGGTTGATTAATTTTGTGCTTCTGTGACAAGTGTTCCCACTTTTGTTGCTCATTTAAAACTTTGTAGAACCTCTCTTCGAGTTTCTACTCTTGGTACCATCGAATAAGTTTAGTTAGGATCCTCTAAAAACATATTGCTCACTTGAACATACCCCTTATAAGTCCCATCAAGAGTTTCATCATTCTGTTCCTTCTCTTTGCTTATTCAATCTGATTAGTTGCTCCATAATCACATTGTGGATGAGGATCTAATTAGCTAACTTATCACATAATTTGTTCAATTTTGTGTAATAATGAGTTACACTTTGAGTTACCTTGGGTGAGAAAAGTTATGATAAGGGTACATTACTTTCTTCAAATCTATTATATATTTTATCTTAAAGTTCCTAAGAGCATGTGGTACAGATAAATGCCTTAACCAAATCCTTTGAAATTGAAGTTACTATACAAGGAAGTCATCATGTGTTTTTTTCTTTGCTTAGACATTTTAATCTTGCCATCAACACATCCTAAGTTATTCTTAGCTCTCAAAGCTATTTTAAGGTTATGTTTAGCTAGACGTAAAGTTTTTAATGAAATGAAATGATCTATAATGGAATGAAATATAAATGCATGTAACATTAGAAAATTATTGTTTGGGAGGGATGAAAGAAATTACAATGTAATATAGTAAAATGTTGTTTTGAAAATGAATAGAATAAAATATAATGTATATATAATAATAATGAATGACTATTCTACGCATAATAGATGTTGGGAATTTAGATCTTCCAAACCCACACCCAAGGATATATAATAGACAAAAATATCAGAAAATAACAACACAAGAGAATTTACGTGGAAA
>JANZLF010000222.1:14908846-14927854 GCA_026546835.1 Erythroxylum foetidum
GGAGAAAAACCACGGGCACCGAGAAGAAAATCCACTATGTGAAAAATTCTTACAATCACACAATTTTTCCTCTCACCTAATCCCCTAATACACCAACACACTCACAAAGAAATACACAAGACCAACTCTCCAACTCTCACCTCAAAAGAGGAATTTAACTAGAGTCAAATTTAGACTACAAATTTTTGACTTTGTTTGGTACACTAGACAAGGAGATAGCCACCTCCTTATATAGGTAAGAGATTTGTCTCAATTGTTGTCCTCAACCAATATGGGACAACAAAGGAGCCAAGTTCAACAATAGAATGAGATGTATTGTCTTGCTACTTATTATCAAAGTTTAGGGGGATAATTGGTATTATAAAAAAATTATTGAGAGTATTTTAGATAGTACATATTTATCATTTTTCGTTCCATCTTAAACTTTTCAAATCAAAGGTAACTCATTTTTACTGTTTAAGATGAAATATGATATAACGTGAAACCCTCTCTTTCATTTCATTCTATTATAAATTTTCCTTCCAAATAATGAATAAACATTTCATTTTATTCCATTACTAACTGTACTGTCAAACATAGCCACAACATTCCTACTCCTTGCAGTTTTGTCATTGTTGTTTCACTTTATGTTTCTTCTCTGTATTAGTAAATATCAAGAGTTTAGGTAAACTTTTGTTCAATTAGGCCGTCAGACGATCACCTAGATTGAATCCAGCAAGGCTAAGGTGAGGGACATTGGCCAACTTACATTTGAGACGGAGAGAGTGTCTAGCTCAACAACCGAGTTGAGAAAACGAGAGGACATTCCAAGCTCAGGGGGTAGCAGAAATTAGATAATCAGTAATAGAAGAGCCATTGCTAATGCATCAAAATAATACAACATACATTCTCGCTTTCTCAAAACATTATGACTAAGTTCCACGGAACTCCATAACAATCCATTTTTCATAAAACAAGAAAACAAAACACCATATTAATTTTAAGGTTTCTTCTTTGTCCATTAATTAATCAATATGACAAATGTTAATCAATATGACAAATGTTAATAACAAACCGATCGTATGGATTCTGAATTCTGCAATTTTTTCCTGGAAAAAAATAGAAATGATGAAATGATAATCCGTTACAACCCCACGCTGGGATGGGAACAGTAGAGATAAAATCAGTCACTTATTTCCTACTTCTGGCTATTTCTGCAGTTGTTGCTGATACAGATGGAAACCAAACTCTGGGGGTTTCCAGATCAAAAAATAGAATTTTGGGGGTTCAAAATCCCTCAAGCACCAACAATGGCCGAAACTTGCCCCAAAGAAGGATGCTGTTGCCCCGGTGCTAAGGAACAAGACCCTTATGGCATACATTCTTCCTGTTTCCCGGAACTAACTGTTCATTTGCTTCTTTTCTTGGCTTCACTATAGAGGATGACTCCAAAAACTGTAAGGGCATAACCAAGCATTCCAGTGACAGACACCGGATTTCTGAAAATCAAGATCGAAACAACAACAGCCACAGCCCCTTTTGCATTCCCTAGAACCTGGATGATCAAGTACTCTTTTTAATGTCTTGGAAATGAGCAGAAATAAATGGAACAAGAATAGGAGATGGTTTCTAAGCGCATCAAGAGACAAATTAGCAATCCAGGGGTCGAGAACCTCAAAACTTTGAAACTCACTTTCTTCCAATAAGCAAATTACCCAAAGCCCCTTTCCACGTCTATCAGAATAAAGGCATATAATTCGAAAGCAAAGAGTGTTAAAGGATAGTGCAACCTCACAACCACCAACCCCAGGGATTAGATGATTTACAGGGCTTCTAAAAGTAAATTTTAAAAGTACCATCACAATCAGCAACATAAGATCAATTATCCTGTATTCCTAGCACGTCTTCAAGTTAAACATCTCCATTCTATGACCTGACCTTCAACTCTACCGACAATAGAATTGTCTCCTTACCAATAAAATCTATAAAATAAGCAGTAAAGTGCAAAATCATTTGATCCACTAATTTTATTGCCTAAAAATTGTCAGGAAACAACCACTAAGAAGTGCACTGCAGAAAAAGAGCCCAAAAATTCAAAAAATCGTTTACATTCATGTGGTTATACATGGCATATTTGACTAAGATATGGCACTTTGACACATCAGTTCCCTGTTATTAGTTAGTAGAGAAACTTGTTTCCACTAACTTCACGACAAGAATATGTAAGTAGTTTAGAACACCATAAGAGCAGTAAACAGCAAATTAAACAAACCCATAAGCAAAGTATCTCATACCTGGAGAGTCAGAGCACTGGTGTGTTTTGTCACCAAAAAATTGGTCAAATTTACAAAGTATGCCAGTGATGAGTTGAACAGCAGGTACCAGATGATCTTGATGTCATCTCTGGCGAGAGCCAGAGTGATCCCAACAACATTATCCTCCATAAGAAGGGTAGCAGGAAGTAAAAATACGACAGCAATTGGAGCCATGTATAGAAGAAGGTTCATAGAATTCAGCTTCTCCCTTTAAGAAGGGAAAACAAAGCATCAGTATTCATTTTCACATTCATAATGACTAAAATAACTTACGGGTTTACTTTCAAAACAAGGAATTTGATTCAGAAATCAACTAACAATCAGCCTTACCCCTCGGAGGAAAGTAAAATCCCTTGTAGCACTGATTTGAGTGCCCTTGCAGCTGTGGCAGCAACACACATTATAAACCCAAATAGATGGAAACTCGGTTCACCCTACATCATATGACAAGATAAAACATTAGATGATCAGTAAAGGACATAATCTCAGCTATGAGAATACTGGAGCTACCAACTGACAAAGCACAATCTACGATGTTAACAGTTTTGTTGCAGTATAAAGTAGATTCCTAACTTTTACGTTAGGATTTTTTTCACCCTACACTACATGAAATTGACCCCATTAAAAAAGCCGTCTCTTCTGATCAATCATGTAAAATTACACATAAAAACAACCGTAATGAGTATATACTACAGGCCAATTCCAGGAGATAGCACCACTCAATCTATCCTATAAGAAGACCATTTTATGTAAAATTAAAACAATCCAATGAAAGGGAACACACAATTGAACACGGCTGACATCAACAAAACTAAAATGAATGAACCACATAGGAAAATTGTTAAATCCCCAGATCATAAAACAACATACCCCACTTGCAATAATAACACCTGTAACGACCGGAATCAAGGTAACATAGGTCAACCAGGCCTCTCTCTTGAGAGTCATCAAATAAGCAAAAACCGCAGTGAAAAACGGTGTCGTGGCACCAATGGCCTGGTTAAAGGACACAGGCAAAAACCTCAAGGAAATGTTCCCAAACACAACCGACACGCAGAAGACGAGACTCAAGGCCGTGATCTTGAAGAATTGTTGTCTGGAGCGGATGGTCTGCATGGGGACCATCTTCATCCAAGCAATAGCCACGTAGCTGAGCAAACTACAAGCCGTCATGTGGCACATGGTCAAGAAGATCGGGTACTTGAAGCCGTAATTGCTCAACAAGTACTTATTCAGAAGCAGCACGCCTATGTTCGACGAGTACCATGCTGTAACTAGCCCGATTGTGAACAGCCGGGACGTGTTCTTCATCGTGGTTTTTTTTCTCTCTTCCGGCAAGGATCTGAATTTAATTTTAACGGGGGCGATTGAGATTGAGGGGATTCTTCCCGAAAACGCCTGGGGGTTAGGGATTAGGTGCGGTTAGGCGCAGTGAATTGGTGTGGATCTACGAAAAGAGAGAGCGCGTGATTGTTATCAGACTGGTTTCCCATGGATCTGTGGCATCATAATTAAATTGAGATACGTGTAGATTTGTAAGGATTCGGCGGAATGCGGGTCTCTATATGAACAGAGAGAGAAGAGAAGCAGAGGATTAGAAAATGTAGCGCCGGCTGTGGCGGTGGCGGTGGCGGTGGCGATGGTGGAAAGCGCGTGGTTGTGGCGTTTTAATTTTTTGGGTTTCCGTTTTCTGTTCGTCTCTCTCTCTCTTAATGTCTGTATAGACGAGAGGGTGTGAGTATTTATTTACGGAATTTCAGGCAGGTGCTACATTTTCATTTTAATAATAGTTTTGACTTTTCGCGGTATAAATTTCCAGGTGTCGTTTTATTTTTCTTTAACATCAAAATTTATGGATCCAACATTCATAAGTAAAAAATACATTTTATGAAATCATTTTCGCCAACTAATCAATTAATATAAGCAAAAGTGGTGCGACCTTGACCTAAAATACAACTCGGTTGAGCTAGGACATTGCAGAACCAAATGTTGGGACCTAGACTCAGTCATCATTTTACCGAGTCCTAAAATACAACTCGGTTGAGCTAGGCCATTGCAGAACCAAACTGTTAACCTTTTGTTTTTTTGGTTTAAGTTTAACCTTTGGCTATCAACGCTGCATTTATGCCCATAGTTAACGTCGGAGAGGAAGTTTCACGTTTGAAGCCTACTTGTCAACTAATTTTGGCAATTAACACGTAGAATATGATTGCAGATCACCCAGCAATTCACGTTGTTTTACATTTATATTTTAATTCCCTCAACTAAAGCACGCAACTTCCTTCCACTTCAAGCCCGGGTTGTGACGTTACGTGATGTTTTGTATTTGGGGTCAACTTCGCCTGAGTGGAGAACGTGAAAGAGTTCAAGATCCAAAATACCATTCCTTTATCCAACAAAGGGTCAGCGTGATTTGTTTTCGCAAGTACCGGACCTATGCTCCCAAAACATCTCTCCCTGCACCCGCAGAGGTGAACTTCAAAATGCAAACCATTCTACAAATGGCACCTCTTTGCATCTTTTCTCCCACCACAGCCACCAAAGTGACAACCAAACGATAAAAGTTAATATACACTAGCCCCCGTAGCATCAAACGTATGGATTCAATATCCAATATACTAAGGGCAGCAATGAGAACATCGCTGGGTTTGCCTCTACTGTCTCTAGTTGGCCGATAATGGCTGTTATTTAATAATGAACAAAAACGCAAAATGGTCAGGCCGGGATGTTTTGGGATGCACGTATACAAGATCCTATAAGAATAGGATCATGCCAAAAGAAAACGGAGATCTATACTTCAAAAGTCGAATCATCTATAATTCAATAAGAAAATGGCAAGCTGAATATTGTGATCAGCCAAAATTGATGTTCATACAGTCTTTAAGTGGACAAAAAACAACTCTTACCAAAAGAACACACAATACTTAGCATAGAGAAAACGAGTAACAAATGCAGATTGCTTCATGACTTCAACGAACTCAATCTGCCACCTACAATGCCTGAAAAGTGACAAGGATTTATATATATATATGGATTAAGAAAAGAATATAATCATTACAAGATTTGAAAGATAACTAAAACTACAATGTCCAAAACCCAAACCAATGACAACGGAACAGGACATCTAAACCAACAAGATAAGATTTATTGTTTTCTATTTAAACACTTCACGAGAAGACAAGCAACTAAGAGCAGGATCACGGCTGTATCAACAGTCAAATGGATGCACAATAAGAATATTATGCAACAAATCAGCCATATATACTAGACAACACCCCTGAAATAAACCATAAAGGCTTCACAACTAGGCAAAATCTCCACACAAAAAAAAAATCCAACCTCATGATATCCATAACACGCCCTCCAAGAGATATGGTTAAGCAACGAAACTTAACAAAATTAAACGGAAAAAAAAACGAAAAGTTCAATAAAAGCATGAGAAGCATTACAGATGGGATTAAAGTACCTTATATGTTACTGGGGTACATGAAGACTCGGACCCTAGCTCCCTGCAGATGAAATAAGACATATTCAACAACGAGAACAACAAGAAACTTTGATACAGCAATCAAGAAACACGTTTTACTCCATTACCATGGACTTTGGAGGCAGATTGGACTTGAACTTGGCTCGAACAACACCACTGTTACCATGAGGTCTGGTGACCTTGCCCCAAATGCAACGATAATGTGATCCATTCTTCTTCACCTTGGCCTTGTAAATATAAGCCAATCGCTTCCCAGCATACCATGCAACGTCATCCTTGGTATTCACTCCCTCAATCTGGAGAAGTGAAGTGTTTGGATATTGGTTTGACTTCGACCTGGCATCCAACTAACCATCACATCTCCAAACCAACACATACCACATAATTCTACACAACTACTTTTCCAAATCCCCATTTACGGAAAGCAACAACAAGATCGAAATTGATTGTCAAGAAACTAATATTTATGTAGCTACAATTTTTTTGCAGCAATCATATCTTTGCATAATCTACAAACCCCGAGATACACTATAGTACTGCCAAACAAAAACAACCCAACTATTTCATTTCCATTCTTCGTCAAACTAATGTAATAATCTAATTTCCCTGTTCTGGAGCTTTTAACAATAAAAACCAAACACCCTATAAATACCCAAACCTGTGAAAACAAATTTTCTATTTAATTTCTCACAAGGCAGGCTTAACAACAACCCACGAACTATAAGGCATGCATTGCGTTGAGGGCCAAGATCATTACCTCTTATACCCCAAGATGGTTCCTCTCACGTAGAGTCTAAAACGTGAAAAAGAAAAACGGAAGAAAAATCACGAAACATATTAGATTATACTAAAAAAAAAAAAATTCGCACATAAACGATCAAGAAAAACAACAAAAAGACCACATAAATGCATAGATTTCAGACCTGACTCTCTCCCCTTGGCGTCCCTTGACCATTTTCGATTTGGTAACCTCCCTCACCCACAACTCTGTCTCCGCGAAACAGCTGAACAGAAGTGACTGCCAGAAGCACACCCCCAGAGGCTAAAACCCTAGTTGCTGACTCGTCCGCTTAAATAACAACCACACTCAACGGGCTGGCCTGGGGCTCCTGAAATTCGCTTTTAAGAGTATTGTTTACTTGGGCCTGTTAAATCACAAAATGGGCTTATTTTTAATTTGATTTTGAGAATACTGTTGGGTAAGCACAGGCTCCTAATCATGTTCAACTTTTCATATCAGCCAGCTGTGGATCTTAATGTCTCTTAATTCATGTTAAATTAGCCTAGCTAGCTGTACTGGTAAGGATCCATGTTGAAAGTGGGCTTATTGCTTTCATTCGGAAAGTGAAGGTGGCATAAAGAACATCTCTTAAGTCGCATGTTTCTTTGTTTTCGTTTTTTTAATAGGTTTTTTTTTTTATTTTTGTAAATTGAAAAACGACCTTTTAAATCATATTTGGTTAAATACATTTGTATATTTTATTTTTAAAAATATAAAACGGCAATTATTTTGCAAAAGAATGTGAAAATCATGTTTTCGTGATTTAAAAAAAATGTTTTCATCTTTTTGGAAACTTTTTTTCACAAAAACAAGTCATTTGCGAGATTATAGAGATACAGGAAGGCCTTAGGGTTTATATTAATTGTTTAACTACAGGCATTCTTAATTAAGAAATAATATTAAGAAATTTTTCAAAAAAATATTATTGAAAAATATTTTGGCATCTTAAAAGCAAGATTTTATATACTTAAAAGCATACCGAGTTATAATACGAAAAAACAAAAGTACATCGCTATTACTTATTATATTATATACAATTATATTAAAAAGTATGAACAAAGTGATGAGTTATTTAACAGTTATGTCGAAAATGAAAAACAAATTAGAGAAAATAAAAATGAAGAGTTTTCAATAGTATAATATCGCTCCAACACCATTTTAAGGTATGTCTTGAAAGCAAGATGAAATTGCTAAGTAAATATGGAATGATTATATTATTTTTAATTAATTTATATTTTTTTTATAAATTATTAATATAAGAGTTTAATTACAAAAATAGAAATATAAAACTAATGCAAACATGTTTTTGTTTTTAATTACTAATCTTAAGTAAAGAGGTTTTGTTATCAATTTTTATATTACAAATTTTAATTAAATAAATTTAATTTTTAAAAATCAGAAAAAAAAAAAGAATTGAAATCAAACTAACCTTAATGTAAATGACTTTATTTCCAAAGATGGATATAATTACAAATGATTACGGTTGAGGGTGAGAACTTGCGTCTCCAGCAAAAGATGAAATGAGAGACATAAACGCATGAGACTCGAGATTCCTTCGGCAAACATTCCGCAGCCAACTCTTCACAAGGCCATTGAAACCAAAAGAAAATTTAAGAAAAAAAAACTACAAAAAATAAGCCGTTAAGCTTCATCTTCTCCTTTTTCCCTGTTTCCTCGTTACCACCCCACTTTCCCACTTCCCTCTTCTCTAACTCTTTTTCTGTTTCTTCTCTCATATATAAAACTATTTTTTATCTAAAATTCTGCGTCTGTTTATCTATGTTATTGGTCTACTACCTATCATGTCGAGTCCTCAGGACAACTTTTGCAGCACCGCTTCTTCTTACATGACAAGAAGGAGAGTTATTGATTATGGGTTCAACACGTCGATGACCACAAGAGCAGCACTTCTCCACAAGAGAGTGCGTCACTTGCCCGAGCTTTTGAGGCCCGGTAGGATTCTGGGGCGTTGGTTATTTGTTGGTTTGATGTTTCTTGCATTCTTGACCATGCTAGCCAAGTTCGCATTGTTAAATAGCTTGCAAAAGTTGGAGCCCAAGTTGATCATTAAGCGACATACGATTATGAATCATTTAAGAGCATATCGCGTTCTTCAGGATTCCCCCAACTCCGTCAGATCACCTCCCTCAACCCAGAAGTTTCCGGTCAGATTCTGAACATTTCTATCAGGTTCAAACTGTGTGTTTGCGTCATCTCCAGTATAACTTTTTTGCAAGTGTAGCCCTGTCAAAGTATGATATAATCATGTCGATGTCGATGGCTTTGTTGTGTACCTCGTGCCTGACACGTAACCTTTATATCCATGCAAATTTTGCACGAAGATGAACGTCTTTCGTGGTTCTTTCTCTGGTCTTTCCTTTCATTTCCAAAATCTTGCATTGTTTTAGTTTCTAATTATTGATACACGTTGCACTTCAGTTTAGGTAGGTTGGTATTCAATAAGCAGATAAACAAGCTAGATTTCAGGCGGAATGTCAGACGTCAACAGCTTTCATGGGAACGTGTGTTCGATACTTGCCATCTAAAGTTTCTGATACGAGAAACAGTGATATTGTTTGCGACCCTGTGTAGTTGTCCACATTCCATACCAATGCCTCTGTCATGAGACAGTTGTCCCTTTTTTTTTTTTTTTATAATGTTAAGGGTTGTTCCGGTAAAAGTATGTGACTTTGATTACTCCTCCGCATTGTAGTTGTATTTTGTTTTCAGGCAAGTGTTAGCTTCATTTTCTTTCAGATTCTGACTTTTCAGAAGGTGTGGACCATTTGCCTCTTTGTCTCGTTATTGCGGATGGTCCTAAACTTTTCTTGGTTATGATTTGTTTCACTTCACATAACTGTGTTAAGTTATTCTCTGATTCTAGTTTATGAATGTGGGGTCAATCTATAAGCATATATATTCACAAATAATCGCTAACATTGACACTAAAATAGAACTGATGCTGTCTCATTTGTCAGAATTCAGATATTTGGATGAAACCCGAAAGCGACAACTTTTTCAAGTGCCATCAACGATCCAGAAGTGAAACAAGTATGATCCGGCTACAAGTTTCTAATTCTCTGACTAGTTGGATTCTCCACTGCTACATCATTCGATGTGCTTTTTTAATTAGTTTTATCAGTTCCCGGATTCACAACTGGCAATTATATATGGTATTATCTAGGGAATGTTAAAGCGACAAACGGATACGTTCTTGTTCATGCCAATGGCGGACTGAATCAAATGAAAACTGGGGTAAGCAAGTCTGTGGGGACGATTATACTATAAACCAAGTAAACATGTATTATTTTCTTACTATTACTGGTTGAAATGTAGATAAGTGACATGGTTGCCATAACAAAAATCATGAATGCCACTTTGGTTCTTCCATCATTAGATCATGCTTCCTTTTGGACAGATCCCAGGTGCGTGTGCCTATTGGATAGTTGAAGGCTCCACAAAGTTTATAAACTTGTTATTTGCTAACATAACCTAATAAAGAAGTGGCTAATTATCATTCAGTGATTTTAAAGATATCTTCAACTGGAAGAACTTCATTGAAACATTAAGAGACGACGTCCAGATCCTTGAGTTACTTCCCCAAGAAGTTGCAGCAATAAAGCCTCTGCATAAGCCTCCAGTTTCTTGGTCCAAGGTATGGCTTTTGACGTTTAATTAAAAATGTCGTCTTTTCTTTCCCCAAAAGAGAACTGTTAATGATTTTTAATTGTAAAAAAGTCGTATGTAACACTTGGCAGCCTAGTTATTACAGAAAGGATATCCTTTCTCTACTAAAGAAGCACCGAGTGATCCAATTTACACACTCTGATTCACGTCTGGCCAACAATGGCGTTGATGCTTCAATTCAAAGGCTCCGTTGCCGAGCAATGTACGAGGGTCTAAGATTCACAGAAGAAATTAATGAGCTTGGAAGGAAGATAGTGAATAGACTGAGAGTTAACGGTGAACCTTTCATCGCGCTCCATCTAAGGTATTAAATGATACATCTAAAGATGTTGTCTTTGAGTTGCAGGACTTCTTCTTCTTTCTTTTGTTTTTGGTTGCTAACTATTAAGCTTGATTGCAGATATGAAAAAGACATGCTTGCATTTACAGGCTGCAGTCACAACCTAACTAAAGCAGAGAACAAGGAACTGAGGAGAATGCGAATCAAAGTAAAGCACTGGAAAGAAAAGAACATCAATGGTACAGATCGACGACTGGAGGGATTATGTCCCATGACACCAAGAGAGGTTGCTGTGTTCCTGGAGGCAATGGGTTATCCTTCTGAAACTACGATTTACATAGTTGCCGGCCAAATTTATGGCTCAAATGGGATCAATGCACTTCGAGACAAGTATGCCAAAGTATACACTCATTTAACAGTAGCAAAAGAGGCAGAACTCCAACCTTTCATGAACCGCCAAAACAAGCTTGCAGCCCTGGACTACGTCGTTGCAGTTGAGAGTGACATTTTTTTGCACAGTTACGACGGCAATATGGCCAAGGCAGTCAGTGGTCACCGAAAATTTGAAGGCTACAGAAAAACTATCAACCCTGACAAGTAGGGTTATCAGTAACTCCCTCGATCCCATGCCAACGTTTTCACCAAAATAAAACACTCGCAATGTTTTTATCTTCTATTTCCTTTTGCAGGTACCATTTTGTTCGATTGATTGATCAACTGGACAGTGGCCAGATATCTTGGGATAAATTCTCGTCAGAGGTAAAAACATTACATAGAGATAGGATCGGAGGCCCACGCCATAGATTGCCCGGAGAGTCCCGGAGAGTCGAGGAAAATTTCTACGCCAATCCTTTTCCTGGTTGTATCTGTGAGAAGTCAGAAGCACACATGAGCAAGATGTCATCTTTACCACAGGGCCAAGCTTCGGGTTTAAGGTAGAAGAAAGTTTCAGTTCAAAATAGTCTCTATGCTGTCCTTCGATCACACCAGACTTTCCGGGACTTCACCGCTGTCAGGTTTTCTTGCAATTTTTCATTTGTTGAGAAAGCTTCACCGGGCAAATGGAGAACAGAGAATCAAAAAGAAGCTTTACTTGTAGATGCCATATGCAGTACGGATAAATCATCTCAAGCTCAGAGCTTAATTAGCAGCTCGGTTGGGATACAAAACACTATTTTTAATTGTAAATGCAACGAAAACTCTTCTGTACATTCTTAGTTCACCAATACTCTAGACATATAATAGGACCGTTTATAAATGCCTTGCTTTGACTGGTCTGCAATCCATATTCAAACTTTAATGATTAGTTCACATCAAAGCATTAAACCATGTCTTTAGTGGAAAATTATAACGAGTCCTTATATTCTTTTCTTTTCTTCACTTCATTCCACAAAAGCCTCAAGGGAAAAAAATGTTATGTAGCAGTTAATATATAACAAGAGAACATAGGCAGAGCTTCCTTTCAGCTATACCAATCAAGAAAGAGGACTGAGAAAGTAAGTACAAACAGAAAAAGCAAAAGAAATGTCCTGCTATTGCTATTCCGCTGTATGGCTTGCCTAAGCTCTTTGTTTCCAAGCTCTACATTCTTTGTAGCTTCGACGGCCTGTATCAAGGAGTCGAAAGGATTTAAAAAGGGACTGTTAAAAGAAATTGCATCTCTAAGAGCACCGAAAAGCCTAAACCCCCAAACAAATAATTTGATAGTTGACAAATATCCATAGGTAACGCAGGTCGGTTATAGATATTGATCCATTTGAGAATATGCATACAGGTTAATGAGATTTGATCATCATCAGCATGTGCCGAGGTGTATGGAAATTCTGAATGAAAGTAAACCTTCATTCTACACTTGTCCAGTGAGATACCATAGCAGTTAAGAAATGCAGAAACATGATACAGAGTTCTTGGACAAAAGGGCAGACCACATATATTCACAGAATCCCATTGTAAGTTTGGCGGCAATATCAGGTCATGTTTTATGAAAAACAACAAAAGGATAGGAAGAAAGCTTTCCAATGGAAAGAAAAAAGATCTTTTGGAGCAAAATGTAACTTATTAAAGTTCTTAACGCAAGCTAGAATTAAATTATTCAATATGTAGTTTGAGAAAAACAAATTCGAGGATGGATCAGAATCCTTGACCTGCTCATACAAATGCTCTATCTGTTGTGCTTGATGCAGAACATGCGTTGACATGAGATGATGCAGCGCAGACATTTCTACCATCTTAGTTTCAGTTTCTTGGACTGCATCTAGAAGACTGGTTAGCTCTACCTGCCCAACAAGTGGAAGGACAATCCCACTCACTTTCACAATAATTTCTTAGACGGGACTTCCTTACTAAGCAAACAAACACAAGGAGACAATTTGTAGGACTTATCAAACAACTAATAATTTGATTACCTGCAGAGCACGAGTTTGATCATCCAACAACTGCTGCTGAATTTTCAGTGGCTCAGGTAGGTTTTCATCTTGGTCCCTGAGTTCTGAGTTGCTATTTTTAGAAGAATCCACAGTACTTGAATCAGCAACTCGATTAAGCTTTCTCCTCGGCATCCTTTTGTTAATAGCATCTTGGAAACGTATAGCTCTGAGCTGATCAAATTGTGTTGTAACTGCATGGAGTTTCTCACTCAGAATCAAAACCTGCAGAGGTAAAAAGCCGCAAATTTAACCAAATAAAACATTGTTCTTTTATTCTATTTGATGACAACAAAAAGTTATAATTGTGTAACAGCTTGGATTTGTTGAATAAGTACCACTGACTGTTCACAAGAAAAAGGTAACTTTAGAGTTATGGTAAAACATTCTTGTTCCTACAACTGTTCGGAAGCAGAAGAGAAGCAGTTTCTACTTGTGTTTACATTCAATTGAAGGTCATACACCACTTAATTTCAGTGACCACACTTATCCATTTCACTCATAAATCAAAAGCCTTTTAACAAATAACACTTTTCCTACACCTCACATCTAGAGATCACTTATTCTTTCAATACAGATATTCCAAAGTGGTTTGGAGCAGAATTTTACATCTGCCATCGGATACCTACATCAGTTATAATTGGACATCAACTATAAATCTGATCATATGTACAGCAAATCAGAAGTTGCAAGACTCCCCAATGTACAAAATAGCCTTCACAACTACCATTTACCCTATATGGAAGGAACGTAATAAGAGGATATATAGGCAAGAGGAAGTTGACAAGTACAACTTAGCTGAAGACACCATTAATTGGATCAAAGCCATTTTGATAGCTAAATTTGATCAAAATGCACTATCCATAGGAATGAAGACCAGATGGAGTTTGTAGTTTGGCTTCGTAATTCATTTCACAGTAAACTCATTGTAATGTCGAGATAGCTTTATCATAGTTAATTCAATCCTTATTCAATTTTTAAAAAAAATTAGATTAAAGATCAGGCTCATTTATCAGAAAAGGAAAAGGTAGACGATAGTAGTCCATATATTGTTAACATATATGTATAAGCAGAATTCCATAACTACTTGATATTACATGAGTAGACCTCCCGTAAAATGTGAAGTCGAGCAGAACCATACCACTCCATGTTTATGAGCAATAGTATCAGCATTGGAGCTATCAGTCCTCAGGCCAAGCCAGCCCTTTGAGTTTGCTTCTTCATCAGTTATACTATTTTTAAGAATATCAATTTGTTCTTTGCATGTTTTAATAAATGATGTAACCTGCAAATGATAATGGACAGAGACACGCTTTAAGACAAAATAAATAAAACCTTAAAAATAGTAGAAAACAGAAGGGAAGGGGGGGTAATCTTAAATTTCAGGACAACTAAATTAAGCAGCCAATTTTCATGGGGGAAAACCATAAAAGGATACTGAATTGAACAGTTCTGTGGAACAGAGACAAAAGCATCTTCAACAGGGCATAAGCAATTAAAATCACATAACTGCTACTTAAAAAAAAAAGAAGAAGAAATCAAATAAGTGCTGCTCATAAAAAAGGTATGATATGGTTGCCAAGTTTGGGAATTAGATTGCATAAACACATCCTTTTCAAGCATTTTAAGTAGATTAAGAATAAAACATGGAGGCTTGTGCAGTTTGTCATAAGGTGGCAGAAAAAAGTTTTATTCCACTATCACATAAAAATGATGCACATAACAAGGAGAGCTATACTGCTTACTTCATGTTCAATATTATCCCTCTCTTGTTCAGTCGTACGGTGTATATCCACATAATCCTTCCGATGCTCCAACAAAAACTGTTGCAAAGCTTCAATACTTTCAAGCTGATAATAAAAACAAAGAGTTAAGATCACAAATAAGAATGCATAATCCTTGGATCCTTGTTGCCCATAAGTTAAAAATGTTTTTACTTTTTTGAAACAAAACTGGTCAACAGCAAATACCGTTCTTAAAGCAGCCTTGGTAAAAGCTGAGAGTTGGCGAGGTTTATGAATGATGAAAGATGCCATAACGGTTGCCAATTTAGCCTGTAAAACCCAACCAAGATCACATACAGAGAAAGATAAAATCAGAACTTTAAAACAAAAGAAAAAACATTTAGCTCCAAAACAAAATTGAAGAAGAACTGCATATACCTCGTCATAGCCCAAGGAAACAGACGTATGCCTGACTGCATCTTTGAAATCCTCCATTCTATCCCTAATTCTTGCCATTGTTTTACCATCTACTAGTCAACACCTTGACAGCAACAGAAATTCACATAATCTTATTCACAATTCAATCACATAGCTTTGGTGCCATAATTTAGATCAAGAACTATGATATTCCAAAATTTTATGATGAAGAGATACACTAGTGGCGAGGAGATAGCAAGAGAGTTAAGTCGTTAACAGCTGTGGGTTAGTAACAGCAGAGGAAGCAAAGTAAAAACAGTGCAATGGCTTCTATCACTGATTCTTCCATTGTTGGGATTTTCATATGACCTGACCCGATCACCAGCCCTTGTCCAAAGCCCTCTCAGTGAGCTGGCTTGATTGAGCTGGATGGGTCTGTAAATACTGACCTTTTGTTTGTTTAAATATGAAATGGAAAACTTTAAAGAGTACTTAGTTTGAATTAAGGTCAGTTCCAATTTCCAAACTCGAACAATCCATATCATAAATTCATAACCAATAAGACTTTTTAAATTTTTCTTTACCTAGAACTGTTTTTTTGTGTAAACAAACTGCTTTATTTCTTGAATCTGTTGAATCTGGGAGAAGTTTGAAAGTGTCTGTGAAAAAGAGAAATCAGATCAAAACAATATAACAACCTATGAAGTCAAACTCAACACCATTAAGAAAATAAAGATGTATATCAAAGCCAGTGTTTGGATGCATTGCAAAGAGATTCCAAGTATATAGAATTGCAGAATGCAGATGAGACAACCACCCAGTTGTTTCCAATTACGAACTTCTGCAACCGGCCAGAGAAATCGGACCATTCTTACCCGAATTATTGGCAGTGACGACCACCAACATAAAGATAGAGACAACGGTGTGGCCGACAATCAAGAGAAACAACTGAAGCGAATAAAGCCATAGGAACGCATTCTTCCTATGACATGAGCGCAGTAGCCCTAGAAAGGAAAGCGCAGAAAGAGGAAAGTAGAGGGGACATTACCGTAAAAGACAAACAACTATTGAAACGGCGACGACAGACGACAGCGGCCAACGGTGGTGGTGGGTGATGGGTGAGGGACCGACGGCACCGAATTTCAAGTTTCAAGTTTCAACAGAAAACGACTGGGCGAAATCATTTTTTTTAATTGAAATTCATATTCCACCCCCCCACCAACCGATACGACGTCGTTTTTCTTTTCTTTGGACCTATGGTTAATAACGGGCCGAGTTTAATTATTTTGGAAAGCTTTTCAGAGTTCATAATTTCCCAGATCTGGAACGCCACTGCAATCCTAATCTCCCCCGTTGTTCACTCCGTCAGACTGTTCTTCTCTTCACCGCCATCGCTATCAAATCTCTCTCGTCGCCGTCGTCGGTATTCTCTGATACGTCCAAGCGTGCTCCACCTCTCCTCTCTTGCTTTCTTAGCCGGTACCTTCTAATTTATATTAATTAACGTGCTTTTTGTGTAATATTTGCAGTTAAATATATAGGCTAAATGAGGTTGGAGTGGGATTTTAGTTCTAATTGATTTCCATATTTTGTAAGTAATGTAATGGCACCAATTTGAGTTAAATGAAAATCCTAATGCCATTTCAGTAAATGTAATTTTCTGGCATGACCGTTGACCTGCTGGGTCTGAAAAAATGTTATGGCATCTCAGACGGCTGTTGCTTGTTCATATTCGAGTTTCTGTTAACGTTGGTGAAGGAAATCTTATTGATTAGGGTGCTGTGTACCGCGCAGGAAATGGGCTTGTGGACGCTGTTGGAGGGTTGTCTGCTTCTTGCAAATGCTTTTGCCATACTAAATGAAGATCGGTTTCTAGCACCTAGAGGATGGAGCTTTAATGAGTTTTCTGGGGGTCGCACAAAATCCTTCAAGGCGCAGCTTATAGGTCTCATTTACGCAACTCAGTACATGAGAGTTCCTCTTCTGATATTGAACTCCATCTGCATTGTTGTAAAGTTGGTATCTGGATAAACTACAGAGGTGAGAAGCGAACGTGTGGCAGTTAATATATCCCTGATCTCATTATGCGTGAGTGTATATTTTTTGTGATTTGCCTAATGATAATGTTGAAGTTAGAAGATAACAATATGCCCTTCCATATGGGATGTCATGTAGACCAATGTTGGAATTACAATACGTTGTGTTTGAACTCCCCTTTCTTTCCAATGTTCTCCATTGTAAGACGTGCATAATTGGGTCTGTTACTTTTGAGTGACGAATGTTCAGATTTCCGCTTAAGTTAGCTAGATGCATGATGCAACTTAGTGGCTAAAGGATAGCAAATATACTAGGCTCTTGGAAGAGTTTGTGTTGAAAATATTCATACTATTAAGGAAATTTATGCTTTGCATTTTCATCAGTTTTATCTAGATGCTGTTAGAATATAAACCTAGTTTGATAACATGGAGATACAGACGTGAATCTCATTGATTTGGTTTAACTCGGCTCTATATTGTTCACTTTATATTTGCTTCTATGAGTTTCGTACCTCTGCCCATACTGGGTGTCATTACTCTTTTTATTTGGTATTTAAGAATGCAAACATTGAATTTGAAGCTGAAACTATGAATATGAAGTTGAAACTATCTCATGACCCTTTCTATTTACGGGAATGTTTACTGCTGTCGATCTATTTTATTTTATTTTTAGCAGACTGGTTTCAGGATTTCATGAAGTGGCATCACAATGTCTGGATTCTGCAGAAAGATATTAAAGCATTTTGAAACGACAGAGGCACGTAGTTCGCTAAATTATAGAAACATTGCAGCATGTTGTCAATTGTATGGCTTGTTATTGCTAATTTAGCATAACAGACATTGAACTTGGAATATTGTGGATTGGAAATTGTATTGGTTGTTTGTATTGTTTGAATTTGTTTGCATAGTAGAGCAGTACGGCTGAAAAGACGGATTCACGTTTGTCGTGATTTGGGAAATTGATAAGTTGTTTCTTTGATGTGTCAAAATTACTGATCTGTAACATCTTTCCGCCGCTCCAGACACTGTAATGCCAATCAGCAGCTCAGTTGGGGTACAAAACAAAACACTATAATTAAGTGAATAGGACCGCATGGATGATCCACATCTTTGACATTTTGACAATTGCTATGATAGAACGAGTTTTATGGTATGCAGAGTTACGTAATACAAAATGTCAAACTCACTTTCAAATTAAATTGTAAAGTTACAAAGGATAAAAATTTGCTGTCTTGTAATTATGAAGCAAATAATTTTTTAATAAGAAAAATTCAGACATATCTTCTAAGATGTCACTTCATGTATGAATCAGTTATATACTTATATGTTATGTAATCTTACAAAATAATATAATATTGTCAATTTTATCGCAATCTCAATATAAATGTGGAATTTAGGATTTGTTTGTTTTCATTTTTTTTTCAGTTAAAAAATTTTGTTTGCTTGAGTTTTTAACTTATATTTTTCATTTTGATTTTTTTCAATTTTCAAAAATTATACAAACTTTAAAAGGCAATTTTTATTCTCTATTTTTTATTTTAATTTGATTTAGTATTAATTAAATATACATTATTTAATTATTAATAAAAATGAATAATTTAATTTTGTTTAATTATTTTATTTAAATTTTCAATTAAATTATATAAATTTAGTTGAATAACTATTAAAAAATATAATTAAATTTAAATAATCTTTAAATTTATATATTTCAAATTAATTTTAATTTAATAAATAAAATAAAATATTCTTATAAAATTTAATTTTAAAATATTTTATTTTAATAAAATAAAATGTTTTTATTAATAATTTGATAATAAATATTATATTAAAATGTAAAATAAATTTATTTAATAAAAATAATTCATCTCTAAATTTTATA
>JANZLF010000222.1:14958733-14971503 GCA_026546835.1 Erythroxylum foetidum
TGGTTCATTTACGTAACTGATGCTTGAGTTTTATATGTTTCATTCATTGTTATTGAATGTTTGATTAATGTTTATTATTGTGCTTCATTATGATGAATCACAGAACCACCGGAAGCTATTGAAGCCATCGGTGGTTAGAGAACCACCACCTTCGGTGGTGGTGGTTTCTCTCTCAAGAGAAGTTTTATCACTATAGAATTTTATATATTTTATAAGTATGTTATAATGCTTCTATAGGGATAGAGTGCCTTAAGATAGTCTTAAGGTAGTGATAACAGAATAAGTTGTTATTTTGTGTTTAAAAAAATTAATAACCAGAGCTAGCTAAGGAAGACGGGGCGCGTGCGAACGCGCCCCATCTGCAGAGGCAAGTCTCCTGGCCAGCGACAGGAGACGTGACTAGGAGACACGTCTCTTGGTTTGACTAGGAGAAATGTCTCCTGGCCAGCCAGCAGGCCTGGCCCATGGGCCAGCAGGACAGGAGACAGTCTCCTGGCCCGTGGGCTTTGTTCCATTTTTTTAATTTAATTTTTAAATGTTGATTAATTAATTTTTTTATTAAAAATCTCAATTTATTTTTCATAATTAGATTATGTCAAATAAATGAATATAATGAGATTATATTATTTCGAATGAGATTTTTGTTATTATTTTTTTAAATCCCTCATTAAAATATTAAGTACATGTTTAGAACATGAATAATGCCTTCCATTATTATAGGATTAAACCAGAGTTTTGTTTATTGTTAGGCTTGTTAAGTAAACTCAAGATCGCCTTAACTCGAACATGTTTAGTCTTATAACGATGGGTTTTACTTAACTAAATTTATATAATTAGGATGAGTAAACTCGTGATCATATTAATTTAGAGGCAAGGTTAGGAATCGATTATTAGATATGTTTTTGGCAAGGAATTGTCTTCTAACAGATCTAAGAATCACACAAGATGTGATTGATAAATCCTAATTTGAAATTTAGAACTTCATGAACATGTTAAACATCTTGAAATTCACATTACAAATCAAGATTGATGAAATAACTAAAGGAAAAGAAGAAAAACTCTATTGGAGACTTGATCTAAAAAGCTGAAATTCTTGGATGTTTTTCTTAATCAATCACATTTGATCCACTTATTGGTGTTGACTGCTACATTTTTTGGTGTGTTTAACGTCTTTAAATAGTGTATTAAGGTCTTGAGGGTGTAACTAGGGTTTTCCTACTTTAATCATTCCAAAAATACCCTCAAATCTTAAAATAGATGAAAAAACTCGCGCCTGGATATTCACAATCTTCACAAAGGCCATGTAGCCTATGCATGCCAGTCATGATCGTGCTCCTTATACACAATCGTAACACCCTTTAAATAGCCTTCATCTTCCCTGTTCTTCAATTATCTGATTTCTGTCATTAACAAACACATCAAACACCTTATGAAATATAAATTTAAGATTTAAATCATGTTTTCAACCACACAAACACTTAGAATATGAACAAAAACTCACATTAACACAATTCTAAGCCTATAACTACAATAATCATCTAATAAACACCTAAAAACATATTAAAACACCTAAGAAAACATAGTATAAACTAAACCGATTGGTGGATACACCAGGATTCACACCTTTTATACTTCCTAACATTTCTATATGTTCTCTTTAGTGTAATATCTTTCTATTGACATCTAACTCTCATTAAGGAGGAGATTTTTAAAGCACTTTTCTGAAATATTCTATTCTTCCAAATGATACATATGACAAAGTTCTTTAATTTAATGTTGCTCATATTATTGTCTTTGCATTGAAATGTTCATGCCTTCTGACTTTGTTTATAAAAAGAATTGAATCATTTTGTTGTTAGTTTGGAGGTTACAATAAAGTAGTTGGTAGTTCATTCTTTAGATATATCAACATGCTTATGAGCATAGTTGTTTTGGAATAATTATAATCTACTTGTTAATTTTTTTTTCAAAAAGGTGATACTAAAAGTGGATAAGGAGATACTTTGTGAAAGATTTTTACGTGTCCATACATATTAGTTCTTTTTTTATATCTTAGTTGACATGCTTATATGCCATATGGATTAAAGGAAGATAATATAGGTGCATATGTTAGCTAATAATTTTTGGCTATTGTATTATGAATATGTTAAAGATTGAATTTCATTAAGTCCATGTGAACTATATGATAACATATATAAATGTAGTTTTTTGGTCATTGACATTTGTTAGTATATACTTTGGGAAATATATTAATGTATTTATGGTTACTTACAATATTATATATTGTTTTTTAATGAAAATTAATGTATGTTATTGCTAATGAAAGAATAAAAACTCTTATTTTTGTTATTAGATATTGTTGCCTAAAAAATCTAATTCATTGCCTTATAAAAATTCAACATTCAAACTATTGTTATACTTATATCCATTCATCATTGTTGCTATAGTTTAAAATTGTTTTGTTGTCTTATTCAAAATTTTAGGCAACATTATTCATTTTGTTGCCTAATAAAATGATTTTGTCGCCTTACACCTATTGCAACGCTAACGTTATGAATTATGTTGTCTCAATAAAAAGGCAACAATAATTCTCTTTACTTTAGCAAGAACCTTTTTTCATTTTAAACACTGATGTAATAGGTGGGCTCCTTATTGTCTTTACTTTAGCAAGAACCTTTTTTTCATTTTAAACACTGATGTAACAGGTGGGCTCCTAATTCTCTTTTGACCTTTTCCACGTTGTAGGAAGTCAAAGCTGGATACTGAAAGATCCAAATAAATGGTAATCTTTGGCGTCTATCACAATAAGCCTCACAGACGCAACTGCTCCAACAACAACCAAAACGGCAAAGACGATAACGTTAAGCCAATGCCATAACTTTTGCAAAGAGTTCAACTTGGTCTTTCTTTCCATCAGGTACATGTGGTTGGGCACAACAAATGAAATAGGAATAACGCAAATGGATGAGGTAAAGTCCACGAAATCTCCGATGAAGGGTAGAAGAGCTGCTATTGCTGAAATAGCAAGCAGGTAGGTGCCTCGCGACCCAATTCTAAATGACAAGTTCCGAATCTCCATTGCACTTCCTTTAACCCCATATTTGGTATCAAAATACTCGTAGGTTGGACATGCAAATATCTGCAAGAAGACATGAAAATATCACTGATTGTATGATGATGACAGGAAATAAAGAACAAGAGATCTCTGGATAGATGGAGATGGTGTACATGAAAACAAACAATTGTTTGCAAGAGGACAGCAATGTTGGCCAGTGCCTTGGCCCAAACTGGACCACTGACGTTATCAAGCAAATATGAGGATGTTGAAGATCCATATGCCCAATATCCAACAAACATCACTGTAACCAGTGGTAAGAGTCCAAGTGTAAACAACACATACAGTGCTTTCAACATGTTGTCAACCACAGGTGCCCTTATAGTTGCCTGTTGCAAATCAGTGAAGAAACCGGTAGTTGGGACCAATAATCTTGGAAGGAAAAAGGTTGATGGATTTCAATTCATTCTTTACCTGTAGCTCTGGAAGCATTCCTGAATTGAATGGAAAAAACAAACCACAAATAGCGCCAAGTGCCTGAAACACTTTGCCTGCTAATGTTCCTGGGATGCTATAATCTCTAGCTGCTTCTCTGACTCCTATGTATATATATATATAAGTTAGAATTATAGCTTGATCTATCAATATTTATTACCTCTTTCTCTTGTAGTGTAGTATAATTATAACCTACCATCTCCGATAGAGAGTACAACTGCAACGATAACATATATTAGGCTCATGATTGCTGACAGTCCAAGCCAAATTCGTAGACCTGACAAATGAGGAACCAAAATAGCAAATATGAAGCATAAAAACCCTGCTATCAGATTGCAATATGAGATCTTCAGAGCATTGTCATCCCTATAAAGATTATACACGGCCTGCAGGCATGGGAAGTAAATGGAGTCAGAAAAACGAAATGAAAAATTATGTATGGTCTTTACATGAGAGGTTTTCTAGTTCATACGTCCTATTCATAAATTTGATTTTTAAATTTGCTTTTATCGTTGTAGTGATCCCAAACTTTATATATAATTTTCTTATATAAAAAACGACTAATATCTTAGTATAAACAGAGGCTATATAGTATCGTTTCTAACGTATTTCATTTGTTATACTGATTTAATCATGATTTTATTCACTAGGCAGCATCAAATATCATGAAAGCCGAGTTCTTCAACTTCTTTTACCTGAATAGCTGAACCGCTCAATATGATTGAAGAAATGTTGTTCATGATCAGATTCAAGTATTGCAGAATCCAAATGGTGTAATAACCTTTCTTACCTGTAACGAATTGGACCCATAAAAACCAAGCACCATTAACATTTTCAACGATTCACTGCTATTTTTGTCTTATATCACTTACCGTAAAAACATTCTGCAAGATCTCTATATCTGATGTGCCTCTTGCCATCAAGTTCGTGCAGGTTGGTAAGAAGAGTATTTGCATAAAACGAGGATGTGATAGCTATAACTAAACCAGTTACGCCATATATCCAACCCAAATGAACCAGAATAGTCCCAGAATAAGACAGTATAAAAGCAGAGTTAACACTAGTGACAATGAGCAGGAATACTTGAGCAATTGAGTCTGCGAAATCCCAACAGAAATAATTAAAAAACGAAGAAATTAGTAACGTTAAATGGTTTATATATGGCAGGAAGTGAGGAATGGGGTGCAAACCTTGGCTAATTTGGTGGGCGGTTCTTGCTAATATGCTACCGCTACGAGAGTTCTTTGCTTTTAATTCTAAACTTTCTTCAGGTATTATTGGGTCATCTGCACTTTCTCCTCTCTGAAAGCCATCCAAGAGTGCGACGTTCTCTGTTTCTTCACTTGAATTTCCGTCCACTGCCATTGTTGCCGCTCACTTGTCCGCAAAATGCACTACTCCTGAAGTTTTTATAACACTCGAAAAATTTTGCAAACATTTTTTATTAAATGTATCAGCTTCAATATTAGACTTTATATTAAGTAAATACTCATTAACCCTAAGTATAATAAAAATATTATATTAGAGTGCTCTAAAATTATTTTGTAAATGTGACTAATGGATTTTGGAAATATGAGAATTCTGTCTCCCATATTTTTAAACTCAAGAGTCCAAGTGAGATGAAGGTATTAAATTTGGGCTTAAAATCTTTGGATCAACATTATATTTTTTTTATTACAATGGAAAAGAACAGAATCTGATCACATATGAAGGGAGCACAAAGCCCTGCCTGCATCTTAGTGAAGAAGTTCCTAGACGGCCCCCGGAGGCGCCCGAAGAATGTGCAGTCTCGGGGCTAAGCAACTGGCACAGGCCGTCAGCATGTCAGCGCACTGATTCCCCTCACGTCCTACGTGTCGCAGAACCACTTCCCAGTCCCGATGTAATAGCCCCCGAATATCTGCAACCAACAATAGATCCTCAGTCAAAACACTGTGGGAAGAGGAAAGAATGTTAATGACCTCCAACGAATCGATTTCAAGGACAAGCCGACGGTAACCCCGGTCCTATGCCAACACGAGGCCAGAATGGACCTCGCAAAGTTATGCTGTGAGGGGGGAGCTACGGTCGAACCGCTGTTGGAATCCTCCACACCATTGCCCATGCTGATTCCGAATTAGCCCGCCAGCCGACACCCGATCAGCTTTAGGGGTAACTGCACTATCTGTATTCAACTTCACACATCCCTCCATCGGTCAAGCAAACAGAGTAGTGTCAAGGACGCCCACGGATCAACATTATTGATGTTTGGTCTAGTGACTAATTACTCAACGTCTTATTTGATAATTAGTTCTTGAACTTCCACACAAGGTATGGAAAAGGTAACTGTTGATTTATTAAAACGTAAGCCACATTTTTTTTTATCTCTTTAAAGTGAGTAGTATGTATATGTTTTATCTATTCTCTAGTGTTGTATCACAAAACTTCGTTAAATCAACATTGCGAATGTTACTTATCTACATCTTTAATCGAGACTGGAAGGTTATCGTAAGAATAAACATTTAATATACTTCGATTGGTGACCAGTAGTTTTCCAGAACATGCGTGCGTGGAATGTTAGATTCCATTTTGTTTCAGAGATCCTTTATCTGTAGCGATAGACTGTTAGCTTTTAGAATTTTTTTTGTCGATATTATAAAAATTTTACGTCATAAAATAAATTAATAAATACAAAATATAATTGAAAGTTATTACTTTTTAAAATTTTAATTAAAAAATTGTTAAATAAAAATTAATTAATATATTTAAATTTATAAAAATTTATTAATTTATAAAAAATTGACCGATTAATTATTAAATTGATAAAATTAAATAAATTAAACCATTAAAATTATAACCTGAATTTGTGCATGTGTTATAGATATTCGTACAAGATGAAGATGCACAATTAAAGGAAACCGGGACAAGCAAGCGGCCATTAGCGTGTTGTCATTAATATTGGAGTTTAGCTTGAGTGGCCTTCCATCAACTTAGGCACTGCTCACCCTGTTGCCACACATTTTGTTAGGTCGGATGAAATAAAACGTAGGAAGCAGGAATCGCCAATAGTACTATTGTTGAATCTAACGTTCAACCTACGGTACTGGTTAGGTCATTAGAAATGAAATTCCCAACCACCTGGTATTTCATGCAACTTCGCGAGTGCAAAATATCTTGGTATCATTTCGATGAATTCAATCTCCAAAGTCTTGTAATTTTTGGAATTTACTACAAAGAACGTCACAACAGATGCACCGGAAATCAATGTCATATAAGGAATTAGGTTGGTTTTCCTTGTGCAAGTATTAAACTTGAACTACTTTAACAAGACTCATTTTTGGTGTATAATTAAATTATATGTCTCTTTTGGATATCAAACGAGACATTTCCGAAGGGTGACAGATAATAGAAATCAACCAGTTGGGCTTATCTAAGACCAAAATTAGTCATATTCTTACATTTTCCTTAAAATATAAGCAAAACAATAAGTATACCTGATTGACCAACGAGTTTACTTTTAGTAAATAATTTGTATATATATTTAGTTATGGTTTACTGAGGTTGTTATTACAAATAAAAGGATCTGGGGTTAAAAATAATAAAGATTCAAACATTACATCCAAGGTTCTTCATACCAGATGCTTTACAAAAGTTATATCGAACGTGAAATAAATTCAAACATTAGCTTTGCGGGATTTTAATATTAATACGTAGTTAGGCTTCAATAAAACAATAAATTAGAGAAAACTAAAAAGTTGCCAGTAATATAATAATCTATTTCTAGTCTATCTCTTTATATCTTTATACTCTATTTCTATATATATATATATGGAAAGTTTCAAAATCATCTTATAATAATCTTGAAATTGCATAATCAAGAAATTCCAATAAAAAAAAAGGAGAGGTTAGTGATGATTTTGAAACCTTCTATATTAGGTAATATAATATCCTTACGCATGAAGATAATCGATTTGGTCATTGTGGTCGAACTTTATTATGAATTTCTGACCTCATTCTTCATGAGGTCCTTTTATCATTTCCTTTTCTGAGCTCGAGTTATGGAAGAAGGAGAAGAAAGAACCGAGAAAAAGGTATCAACAACAACAGGGTTTATTACGGGGCAGCTCACGATGTTCTTCTCGATCTATTATGTACCTCTGCATCTAGCATTGGGTAGACCACATGCAATAACCGTCTTAACTCTACTGTATTTTTTGTTTCATTTCTTTTAGAACAATCACAAACACTTTTTTGATTATGGATCTACTACTAGAAATTCAATGCATAATCTTTGCTTCAATGCATAATCTTAGCATTCAGTAAAACTTTTATTTGTGTGAGTTTAAACAATGTTTTAAAAAATGGACCGAAAGTTAAACCGATAAGATAAAGATTTAAGGTTTAAAACGTTCAACTGGTATTAAAGTGCCATAAACCGGATAAAGATTAAATAAAATTAAATAATTTAAAATATAATTGAAAGATATTGTTCTTATCAATCGAAGAATTTGAAGTTTAATTGAAAAAATATTATTAAATGAAAATTAATTTATTTATTTTAGTTTATAAGAATTTATTAATTTACAAAAATTGAATTAATTAATAAATTGATCAACTTTTAATAACAAAAATTATTAAAGTAAATTGAGCCAAAAAGTAAAAAATTGAACCGAAAAATTAAACGGTTTAAAATTTTTATGGTTGAATCGATTGGATTTTTCAATCATTAGATTTAAAAACTTTAAAGGAAAGAGTATTTATGTTAAGTTGTTTACCTTATCTTTATGTCCTTATACAGGAATTAATCAATTTAAAGAATTATTGCCAATTTGGGTTTAAATAGGCTTTTTGCATTTATGTTTAAGTTGAATTTGGAATATAAGTTATATTTGATTTGTAGCATTTAAGCCTACAGTCTTCAAGCTAGTAGACCATAATTTTTTTTTTCTTGGCTTACAACCATTGTTTGGGATGGATCATTTAAGGTCAAAAAGACCTTAATGAGACTCTTAAGTCTTCAATAAGGCTTACACTATTAAGCTAGACTCGATTATTTGAACGAAACTCTAACGTTTCAATGAGATTTGAAAGTCTAAATGAAGCTCAAAGGTAAAAATGAGATTTTACGATCGAATGAGATTTAAGGACTTGAATAAACTTCGAAAATTATAATGAGATCTAATAGGATTTTAAGGCCTATAGGAGTAAGACCTGAATGATATTAGAACAAGATATGACAGTTGGGCTTGCATTCTCTTTGGTCCAAAATTAAACGATCATCCTCAATTTGACCAAAATTTGAGTTTGATATTCGACTTGAAAATTTTAAATGATTCAATTGTCTACTTAAAATGATGACACTTTAGAATAATTTTGGATTGTTTAAATTCAAACTCAACTCTTTTGATGCAAGCTTGATTAAATTTTGAGATCAAATTGCAAGTTATTAGGGTCTAATCTCATTAATTCATTGATATCCTTAATTTGAATATCTCAATCAAACTTTATGACTTAAATAAGTTTTCAAAGTTTGAATTGTTAGACATGATAATAATATATATACATGTTTATTATAGAAAAATAAAAATGTGGAATATTATTACATACCTCCTGTCATTAATGTTGAGTGATTTCGGACAAATATAAGAGGGCTCTTTTAAGCTTTTAGCAAATGCAAAAGATGGTGTATGTAAAATCTCTTGCTAAGCCTAGGGACCCATTCTCCTTATATTCCTTGTTGTCTTTCATCAAAACAACATAAGGACATGACGATTCGCAATAGAAGGACATGATGTTTCAAAATGAACAAACATGACCCATCATAAAGGAAACTAACAGATAACAATCTCTCACTTGGGTCAGAGATGTAATCTAATAGTCATAAAACCTCTACTTAATTAAAGAAACCAAATGCACGAATGATGACGATAAGTCATCTAAATATAAGTAATATCTTCCATGTATTCCATATATTACGATGCATCTTATTTCTTATGCCGCTTTAACTAAATGAATAAACATTTATGTTTATTCTAGTTCCATGATAGTTGTAATCCTCAAAATAAAAATGTGTACACCAAAATGAAAAAAACAACTAATTAATAAGATTTTCGTGATAGTACATAAATAAATCACATAATGGAACTAAGTCTCATTCTAGCAACATGATCCTTAAAATTCTTTGGTAGCATGCCTTTTGTTAAAGGATCGACAATCATTAATTTAGCGCGAATGTGTTGAATGATCACTTTATTCTTTTTTATATGTCCCATAATGGCCAAATACTTAATGTCGATGTGTTTATTTCGATTACCACTCTTGTTGTTTTTGGTCAAGAAGTCTGCAACTGAATTATCACAATACATTCTTAATGGCTTGGAAATAGAATCCACAATTCTAAGCTCAGATATAAAACTTTTCAACCATACACCATGTGATGTAGCCTCGAAATAAGAAACAAACTTAGCCTCCATGGTAGAAGTAGCAGTCAAATTTTGCTTTGAACTCCTCTAGGATATGGCTCCACTGCCAAACATAAATACATATCCAGATGTTGACTTTCGTGAATCAACACAACCAGCAAAGTCTGAATCCGAGTAGTCAACTACTTCGAGATTATTAGTTCGTTGATAAGTCAAATTTGTGTGGATGGTTTTGGAATGATATAGATTTAATTTGACTTATTTATTTGAGGATTTGAAGTTTTATTCAGTTAATTCTCTCGCATTCCTATTGTATTGCTTGATAGGTACAAATGAAAAGATTTTGGGAAAATAGGGCACAACTTTCGTTGTGGATGTTGAATCAAAGCCATTCAAGGATGATTGCAAGGAGATTTTCGAACCCTACAACTTTCGAGAAGGCTCTAAAAAAAAATTAGGTCAACTGATAGGTCAAAGGTGTGAACATGCTGAAATGGGCCATGTCCATTAAATAGATTTTTGTTCAAGAAAGAAATCTTATCGAAACTGTTCATATCCAGCTCATCCTCCATAACCATATCAAATCCTCGATCTGATGAAATAGGGTGAATTGAGACGGTATTTTGTTAATATGTAATTATCTTGAATATATTAATTATAATTTAATAATAAGACTTAATAATAAGATAAATAAATCAATTCTTGTTTGAATTCTATAGAGTTAGAGTTTTGAAATTGTTTACTATTCATGAATTGCACAAAAGAGTTTAAAATAACTAGAGATATTATGTAATTAATTAGTAGTCAGAATATACAGTTCAAGTGGGTAAGCGAGAAAAAAGATGGTTGAATCAAGATAATTCCTTTTAAAGTTTTCTTTCTTTTAAAGGGCAATATGAATGTTCTATCATGTTCCATCAACACACTAAATGGGTTAATATGATATATCGGGCGTGGAAGTAGGCCAACATTTCTCTTGAAAAATAGGAGGTTTATAACTCCATACCCAAGTACTTATCACTTCTTGGGTTGTAATTGTTATCTTATTAGGTTCAGTTATTATCGGTTTTAGGAATCCACAAACCATTCTGACTGTCGGGCAGAATTTCTTCGAATATGTCCTTGAATTCATTTGAATTCGAGATATAAGCAAAACTTAGATTGGAGAAGAATACGGTCCGTGGGTTCCCTTTATTGGAACCATGTTTCTACTTATTTTTGTTTCTAATTGGTCTGGGGGAATTTTACCTTGAAAAATCATGGCTAATCTTCAATTAATTAAAATTATATTGATCACATGATATCTCATTTTATACAAAACTATGAATAATAAAGCTTCTACATAATCCTTTACAATCTATTAATAATGAATCAATATTATATATCTGCATAAAATAAATAAATATACATGAATTTCAAATCAAACGATGATTTAAATCATGTAGTTTAATAAAATTGAGCTAATTTATCAAAACTGAAATATTTATAATTTCTAATCTAAATATCAAATAAATATAAATCATAATATATATACCCTATATTTTCAACGAGGCTCTACTAAATACAAGCTTCAATTCATATACAACTTTCCCATATTTCATGTCTGTCAAGACTTCATATAACAATAAAGCAAATGGTGGGCCCCATGACAAGCTTTTTTAAGTTAAAAATATATAATAATGCTTTACAACTAAAGGTTGCAATAATGCCCACGAAAACAAGTCTTCTGCATCCTTTATCAAAAACTTTGCAAACAATGGCCCACGTCAAAAAGTTTTAAACTTTCAAAAGGTGTGCAGTGTAAATGCACTAACAATTAGAGGACACATGGTGGGCCACGCTGATAATTTGTAATTTAATATAAAATGAAAAAAAATGCAGGATTCTTCGTCTTCATTCTCTTGACGGGTCGACTTGACCCGCATCTAACCCATATTACAAAATTAACTCTATCTTGACTTCTTAAACTCTATTTTTAATGATTCAAAAACTATTTTATGCAGAATTACATTTTGCACAGTACAGTGACTCATGAAATATCAATATATACAACAAAAACACCTAGTCATGCATATAATTACAAAAAATTAATTACATTAAGGTAGAGAAAAGTTTTGCTTTGATAGACATAATAACAATCTATATATATGCCTATTATAGAAAAATGAAAATGCGGAATGTTATTACATACCTGCTGTCATTGATGTTGAGAGATTTTGGATAAATATGAGAGGGCTCTTCTACACTTTTAGCAAACGCAAAAGATGGTGTATGCATAATATCTTGCTAAGCCTAGAGACCCAATCTTCTTATATTCTTTATGGTCTTCCATCAAAATAACATAAAGATATGACAGTTCATAGTAGAAAGACATGAGATTTTAAAATGAACATACATGACCCATCATAAAGGAAAATAACGGATAACATGAATAACACCTTAAAGTTTAGATGTAACTCTAACGCCAGAATAAAGTTGTTATAACATAGCCACCAACCTTTCATGTGATTTAAATGATTTTGTTAAAAAAAATTATACTTAAAAAAGTCTTGGTTCTGCCGGATTCTGGCGGAACTGAACGTTGTCGTTTGGATCCATAGAATTGACTGCTTTCTATAGTAACTTCGACGTAAAGGTCCCTGCAAAACAAAGAAGGCACGTCGGGGGCTGTGTCCCGATTAGCCCCTCCGACGCTCAAGTCAGTCTTTTTGGTGAAGGTAAGATTGCTATACGCAGAGAAGACTAGGTTATGATTACGTACCTCTGTTATGGTGGAATTATACCTTATATATGGAGCAATAACTAGGTTTAAGTCATTA
>JANZLF010000222.1:14972439-14984597 GCA_026546835.1 Erythroxylum foetidum
GGTGAGATTGCTATACGCAGAGAAGGCTAGGTTATGATTACGTACCTCTGTTATGGTGGAATTATACCTTATATATGCAGCAATAACTAGGTTTAAGTTATTACGTATGCATGAGAGACTCTCACCTGCGAGTGGGCCAAGGAGATCGCGGATTGGACTTGAGCTTGACATAGGTATAAGACTGATATTTGAATAATGGATTGATCGGCCCACGGGTCGTTATGACTGAGTACAGGCCCAGCACAACCGACCTGACCAAGTCTCATAAGTAACTCTTATGGTTTATTAAAAAAAATGAAAGCAATCCTTAAATTATTTTTACTAACATGGCATGTTTTAAACATATGACCATTCGTATGGATACTCAAGCCATAAGAGAGTAATTGAGAATTAGCAAAACAAAAGGATAGTATGCGTCAAACAAATTAATTTATTGATTTATCATATTTGCATATCATTTTTTAGATTAAAATTATTTAAAATATAAAATAAATAAAATTTTATTTATTAATATTTTTATATAATAAATAAACATTAATGTGCTATCATATGAAAACAATAACTATACTATTAACAATTAATATGATAATTTTATTTTAAATATAATGAATTAATAATAACATATTATATATTATTATAATTAAAATAAGTAATGATATTTAAATATATAAATCAATATAATTAGTTAATTTATTTTGTTTATACATATCACCTATGTAATTTACTAATTGTTCTTGTGTCTAAAAATTTTCAGGTTAACAAATGGGACTTTTTATAAAATATATGGACTTCTTACAATTAATTGATTAATCAATCAATCATTTAATTAATTATAATTTAATAACACTAATTATATCAAAATTAATTCATTAATAAATTTATTATATTCTAATTATCATTATTAATCAATTATAACATTTTCATAAATCAATTAATTAATTATATTTTAATTAACTGATAATATTTAAATTATATAAGATTATAATTTAATTTACTAAATAGTAATAATTACTAACTGATAATATTGAAATTATATGAATTAGAATTAATTAAAGATATTTAAGTAATAATAACGTGTTAATAATCAATTATTAATTAATAAATTTATAAGATTTCAGTAAATCAAAACTTAATTAATTATTAATTTAGCTAAAAAAGTTATAAAATTATATAGGCATGGTAGTCACGCCTGTGAATATTAAGTCACAGGCACGACTACTTATTTATATATACATAAATTAATTAATAATATATTAATCATAATTAATTATAACTGATAAGATAAACAATTAATGATTAATAATTAATTCATAAATAAAGATTAATTGAATAAATCAATTAATTTATTATATCCGAATTACCATCATTACTCAATTATCATATTTCCATAAATCAATTAAATAATTAGATTTTAATTAACTGATAATATTTTAATTTCATCAAATTGTATTTTAATTCAGTAAATAGTTATAATTAAATTAATTAAAGATATTTTAAGAATATGAAATTAAAAAAGGAAACAAATATTTCAGACATATTAGTAATAACATAAGTACTAATTATGTGTTAATAATTAATAATTAATTAATAAGATTTCAATAAATTAATTATTTAATTATATATTGATTATTATGAATCATATATTTATTACTTTTATTTAATCTATTAATTATATTTAAATTAATCATTAATCATATATAAATTGTATTTAATTTTAAACGATAAAAACTATATGTACTAATTATATTTTAATTAATTATTCAATTATAATTTAATTATATTTAATTAAAAATGACAACAAGAGTAGTTAAGTGAATGGACACTCAGAAACGAAAATAAAAAATAAGAAGTTACGCCTGTGAGCAATAAGTCATAGGCATGATGTCTGAAATAATCATATTTTAATTAATTAAATAATTATAATTTAATTATATTTATATTTAATTAAAAATAACAACAAGAATAGTTAATTGAATGTTGAATGAAAAATGAAAATAAAAATGCATGCATGGAGTAGTTAAGTGAATGTTAAGTGAAAAACGAAAATAAAAAATAAGAAGTCACGCTTGTGAGGAATAAGTCACAGGCGTGACTATTAATATTACTATATAATATGAGAGAAGAATGAGAGATCGTTGGATCATTTGAATAACGGGATGAAATCTCGTATTCGTCCATCCCATTAAACTGAAGACTTAAATAAAACTTTATAAGCTAAACAGAGCTTAAAGATCAATGAAATTCTAACACTTTCAAACATAATCATTTAAATAGACTTTTATGTATTAAAATCGTGTTCCTTTAAATTTTATTAAAAGTTGAAACATGCATTTTGTTTCTTTCTTTTCTTTTTGGATGCATAAAAATGATGAAATATAAGAATTTGGTATGTATATATAAGGATATATATATAATAGTAATACTTCCTCATATGAGCACCTTCTAATGTAGGTTCTTAACTCTTTTTTTTTTAATCTACTTTTATAATTATGTAAATTACCTGTTAAGTAGGGTGTGGGTCTCTGTCTAATTTCCTAGTTCTCGATTTTTGTAAAGGAATCTATCTTGGTTCTTGCTTGATGTGTTATCTCTACTATTTTCCTTTAAACACCATTATTTAATCAAGACATTGGCTACTTTTCCACAATTTTTTTTAATAAAAACGATACTATAAATTTTTGCACCTTTTAACATGGTTGGTGGCTGTTCTTTCTAATTTCTTAACTAGATCATTATCAAGGATTTGGTCAACAATCGTATTAAAGAATGTATTCAATTTAGGGACTCCATCCTTGATTATCCCTTTATTTTTCACTTTTAATCATTCTATTCTTTAACCGAAGACACACTATATTTGTTTTTCTTCTCAACACTTAATTCTTATTTTCATTATTCATACAACGTCATAATTCCAGCAGTTTGATCCTCACACTATTCATTTTAGGATAAATCTTAGGCTATCTGAGCTCAATCAAGCTTCAAACAAACATTGGATTATAAGCTCGAATCCAACTAACCCACTACCATCCCAAATTCAAGTTGATTAGTGTTAAATATTAAGAGAAATCTTTAATTGAACTTAATGATAATAATTATGAGAATTTACTTTAAGTTGTCTCCTTTTTATTAACAATATTTCAAAAAGTATAATTAGGGTCTAAATACCCTAGTAGAGTATAAATCTACTTTTATTTAAAAAAAATGGCTGGTCTTTAATTCCTCGTATGGATAAATTCTATTTTAATTATGCCAAGCTTGAAGAAGAGTATTTGGTCTTTGTTGAACAAGTCAAATCCACCCTATATGCACTTACTCTAAATTAAGTACTTTGGTTAATTTGAATTTATTTTATACTAATCTATCACTTTAAATTAAAATTTATAATAAAAATTAACAAAGAAAAAATTCAATTTTACCCAAATTGAAGTGTGTAGGTTTTTAATCAAATATCAGTTTTAAAATAAACTTACGAAGAATTAAAAGCCATTTTATATATTGTCTCTACAAAAGGAAAATAAGGTATACATGTGATATTGTTTCCTTTTTTGCTTTAAAGACAAATAATTAAAAAATTTTAATTAAGATATATCATATATGAAGACATAAGATATCTCTCTAGTTATCAATCATGTAGTAAAATAATTTTTCGTTTTACAGAATTTTAATTAAGCAGGTATAATTAAAATTATTTTTTTAAATAAAAGTGAGTAGAAACTCTTTATTTCATAACTTTTATATTATTTAAACTCTTTATTTCATAACTTTTTTATTATAAATGTGAGATGATAATTGAATAATGTATATTTTATCAGTCATAGACTAATAACGTATTATTATTAATTTAGAAAGTTCAAACTCGATCTTAGTCTGCGATGCTAACGGTGGATGCTTGTAGCGGAAACTGAAATAATGCTAAAGATGAAAAACATAAACCAGTGCCATATCTTCTGTAAAGTCTCCCTTGCCCTGTTGCTACTTTTGCTAGGGCCTCAAAAGGGAGAGGTAAATGATACAATGGGGGATTACAAAACAAGAATCTCGAAAGTTGGGTTCTGGGATGAGAGGATTTCAATCCCACCAAAAACCTGGAACTATTAATCAATTTGACCTCCAAAAAACCTTTTAAGTTTTGGAATCTATCACAATAAGCCTCACAGATGCAATTGTTGCAGAAACCGACATGACGCTAAAGATGATAATAAAAAACCAGTGCCATAGCTTCTGTAAGGAGTTAAGCTTGGCTCTCTTTGCCACCAGGTACATGTGGTTGGGTATAACAAATGTTAGGGGAAGGACACAAATGGATCCAATGAGGCCAATGAAGTCTCCGAAGAATGGTAGAAGAGCTGCTATCAGTGAAGTAACAAGCAGGTAGCTACCTCTTATGGTGATTCTAAATAACAAGTTCCGAATTGCCAATGCACTTCCTTTAAGTCCATATTTGGTATCAAAGTACTCATATGATGGACATGCCAATATCTAAACGAGAACCATGTTAATTATTAGCCTCCAAGCAAAGTGCAGAACCTTTTATATGAAAAATAGTAAAAAAGTTGAACAAGAAGAATCAAAAATGGACAAAAGTGCAGGTTATGGATAAATCGTACATGAAAATTAATGGTTGCTTGGAAGAATGCTGCAACATTGGCAAATGCCTTCGCCCAAGCAGGACCACTGGCATTGTTAAGCAAATAAGATGATGTTGATGATCCGTAAGCCCAATACCCGATAAAGATAACTGCATATATTGGTATAACTCCAACTGTAAACTGCACACACAGCGCTTTAATCATGTTTTCAGTAGCAGGGGCTCTCAGAGTTGCCTGTTACAAGATGTTCGAATTAGTTTGCTGCTAAAACAGAGATTAGCAAAGACTCAGACTGAAACAGAAAAAGGAGAAAAACTGGAAGTAGCAATAATCACAGAAGGGTTTTTAACTTCTGATTTGTAAAATTATTAAAATAAAAATCAATATATATCAACTGCAGATCCATTTTCAAAGGCCACAATTATTATTTTCTTTCTGTAATAATTTTAAGATAACAAGCCATAATCTTTGATAACTTTGATGGATTTGAATTCATGGGCAACCTGTATCTCAGGAATCATGCCAGTACTAAACGGAACAAAACAATTGGAAATTGCCAGTATTGCCATAAAGATTCTTCCTGTCAATGTTCCAGGTATGCTATAGTCCCTGGGCGGTGCCTTAACTCCTACAAAAGTAAACACATGAATCTGAAGTTAAATACTATATAAGCTTGTACACTAAAGAAGCCATTTCAGCAAAACCACAAGCAATTCATCAACTGAAGAGTCAATTGCATTCACGAGAAGTGCCAGAGAGAGGACCAATAAATATAAAAAAGACACGAAACTTAGCTCTTGTGCAACTGACATTCAGAGAAACCACGTCAATTACTTATCCAAGTTTTCAATGTATAATGCTGCAGTGAACTTACCATCTCCAATGGAGACTGCAAGTGCTACAACAACATATATCACAGTAAAAATTGCCGACAGGCGCAACCAAACTGCCATAGCTGACAAATGAGGAACCATAATTGCAAGTACGAAACATGCAAGCCCTGCAATGAGATTGCGTTGTGAGAGCTTCAGTGCATTGTCATCCCTAAAAAGATTATATACACCCTGCATGTCAAGTAAATAGAATTACAACAAACACAAAGAAAGATCATGATTGTGCACTTCACCAGAGAATATCAACAAAAACCAACCAAGATAGAATGTATTACCACAAGTGTCAAGTTCAAGAGCATGCCGATCGAACAAAAAACTCAATTATGACAATCTATCTCTTGGATGTGAGTAAATTTACGTATAATTTTCATACTCTAACTATTCACTAAAAAAAAAAATCCCAAATGAGCTACAGATCCCCTAATTATACTGATTCACCTCTTCAATACACTACCGAAATTGATCTGATCCAACCAATCTACACTGAAACTCTAAAATGCACTCAAGATTAGATATTCTATGTCTCTAGAATTTTCTCTATAATATTCACATGCTTGTAGAATCGTGAGAAGAACCAGACTTATCCACGCTACTCTTCCACTAGACACAGTAAATACATTCAGAATATAAAACCAGGGTGTTACAAATTGATGAAAGCCAAGTGCTGTGATTTCCTTCTACCTGAAAAGCTGAACCAACCATAATGATGAATCCAATATTAGCCATGAAAAGATTAAGGTATTGCAGTATCCAAATGGTATAATAACCCTTCTTCCCTGTAATGAAAGGCCCAGTAAAACACAATTAATGAAGAAACCACAATAAAGCATATTTTGTATGTAGGAGTCACATTATGACACTAAAAAACAGGAATTGCTAAAAACTATGTTGTTTTGTCTTAGACCATACCGTAAATATACCCTGCAAGATCTCTGTATCTAATGTGCCTCTTCCCATCATATTCATGGAGCTTCGCAATAAGTCCACTTGCGTATAATGACAGTGTAGTGGCTGCAATTAAACCAACTACACCACATACCCAACCTAAGTGAACCATAATGATCTCAGAATAACCCAGTATATAAGCACTGTTGATACAAGTGGTGAGAACAGCACATGCATGTACCCATGACTCTGCAAGATTCCAACAGAAATAAAGACGTATTTCAAATGACTGATTCTACATTTGATGTTCATTTGTGACAGAAAAAGCGGTATCATGGAGAATTATGCAACATTTGCCTTTGTTATATCCTCCAATAATTCAAGAATGATGAGTTTGTGTCCGGTTGAATTCAATTTTTCCGTAGAAGGCTCTGCATTCCTAATGTTCCTCTCAAAGTAAAACCACATCCATGGATCCATATAAACCGATTACAGTTTTCTTAATGAATTTAAATTTCATTCCATTAAACGAGTGTAGCTATTGACCTAACAAGATAACTCTGGCGCCTAAATTACAGAGTACAAGCACCGTGGTAAAGCCAGAGGAAACAAAGGAAAAAATACTTCGAAGGAGGGCCGGTCAACTTGAACAAAAACCTAGCAGAATAAAGCACCATATCTGGAAGAAAACTACACTAGATCTAAAAGAAACAGTTGAGGGACCAAAGAACTTTAAATCTGGACCATAAGAGGCCAGATCTAGGAAGCAACCACATATACAGACAAGAAACGTGCCCCAGTTAAAGAATGAAGAGGAGCCTGGGATACAGAGAGTCTAGCAACGGTCCTCGCTGACCCGAGTATCCAGGTCGGCCTAAGGCGAAGCTTGGAGAGGGTAGTTTTTGTGAAAGACATTTCCAGTTACTGTTTATCCATCGAAATTTATTACTTGCAGAAGATGCAGTGGTCCTATTCCTCATTTCCAAATAAAGAAGCACTTGATACACGTAACTCATTATCCAGGCATGATCCACACTAATGAAGCATCTAACAGAGTCAATAGACCAAAGATTACATATGAAATCCCTATTATACTATACAGTGTACACCAACCCCAAAAGCCCCTGTTCGTAGATTGCGGCACCTAGGTAAAACGCAGGATATGAGAAAGTGGAAACACCCCTGTTTCCTAGAACTGAAAAAGAAAAGAAACAAAAGGTGGAACCTTTACTAATTTGGTGTGCGGTACTGGCATTGTCATCAAGACACTGATCATCATGTTGATTGGCTGTTATATACAGAGAGTTCTTTGCTCCTCCTTGTACATACTCTTGAGGGAGATGTTGGTTCTCTTCATTTTCATCAGACAAGAGCGACAAGCCCTCTATTTCAGCGTCCAGGTTTACTGCAGCAGGCATCATCTCCCACTTCTCTTACTAAAGAGACTGCCCAATCCAATCTGCTAAAGAGATGGTTCTAATTAGGACAGGACACAGGAGTGGCCTTAGCCTTATTACATTGTGTTTGTTGGCGCATCTGATTCTTACGAAGTTTCATTCATGGGAGAGGACGACCCACTTTGGAATTGAATTTGACTCGGATTATGCCTCTCTTCAATTACAAGCCATTGGTGTTAGCTTAAAAAAAAAAAAAATCGCCTTGGGAATCCCTCATGTCATGTGAGGACTTTCGCGTTTCCAAACCTTGTTCAGTTATGTGGGACCCCGGGAGTGTTTCCTACGGTCGGTGTTCTTTTCTTTCTCCTCACGGCGCCTTAGTTTGGTAAAGAAGTAATACAGAACAATGTTCCCATGTTTGACTAATATAATCATAACAATTTCCAATCGATTAATTTCAATGAGTAAAGAGTAGTATGTATTAGGTTTGTGATTAATATGTTTAAATTAATAGGAAAATAAGATACAATGGGATATGTGAATTGTGGCCCATGAGAAATTTATTGAATATGACAGCTATGTGTTGACCTGTTAATTTTGACTTTTAGATTCCAAAATTTGATTTAATTTGAGTTTACCAAAGTTTTGTAAAAGAATTTGTTTCTTAACAAAACAGTTTTGAAAAAGTCTTAATAAAAAAGGGGGAATACCCAATTCAACCCCCCTTCTCGTGTATTCGTTATCGTTTCATAAGCAATGTACTAACGTGTGATTTACTTCATAATATGTATTAGGTTTGTGATTAATATGTTTAAATTTATAGGAAAATAAGATACAATGGGATATGTGAATTGTGGCCCATGAGAAATTTTCTACTCCACCAGAAATGGGTCAAATTGACAAGCATTTAAAACCATAGAAACTTAAGAGGTAGAACCATCCCAAACTTTTGCAGGAGAAGCATATTCCTTAGAAGTAAAGCAAATTATATACAAAGGAAAGTCGTAGTATTGAGAGATATTGGTTTTTGAGGTTCAACTTTGTTTAGAGTCATCTCTGGTTCCATGAGATCAAAAGAGCTCTAACTACTTGCCACTTTTCATGTGTATATATTATGTTACTATTGTGATTTGCCTACAAATTTACCTCTTTATAGCCATTGGCATATGGAAAAGTACTTGTTCTTGATGGAATTGTTCAGTTGATAGAGAAAGAAAGATGGACTTGCTTACTTGGAAATGATGGCTTTTATCTTCCTCTTTGTTTGATCCCATCTCTGAAATCGGTAGATATTGCTGCTTAATATCTCCTTTGTGATTCTAATTTGACGTATGTTTGTTCCGATATGCTCTACTAAAATGCAATTATCATAATCATCTCCAATACTGCTCCATAACTTTACATAATGAATTTTTATTTATTTTATTAAATAATGTGATATAGTTTCTAGTTATTGGTGGTGGTGATAAGGGAGTTCTCAAAGGAGATCTCTCGCTGTGGCTCGGTGGAGCTTATTGATATTTATGAGATAGACTAGCAGAGTAATACTGTACAAATGTGCAGTAATAATGTCTTGTTAATTTAATGGGTTATATTATTATATAGTTTTAACTTATAAGTAAATATGGGGAGTTTAAAATTTTGCAGTTAAATTATTAGCGCAATAAAAAATTGTAATTAAATTATTAATATTTTAAATTTGTTATTTGTTTCAATTACTAATAAAATTATAAATATGCTAAATTTCTAACGGATATTTAATTAAAAAGGTATTATATTAAAATTTTATAGGTTGGAATGTAATAAATCAATAAGTAAAATTGGCAGTAAATATCTAGGACGAAAATTTAAAAAGTTAAGAAAATTTATAGTGTAATGTGCTTGTTATAAATGTATAAAATATATAAATTAAATAAAAAACTCGTAAGAAATCAGGAAAATTTTTTAATTTATAATAATAAAAGAATCACGAAAGAATTATTCAAAATATATTAATGTAAAATGTTTTGTTATTAATTAAATATTATAGTTAATTAAGGTTTAAAAAGTGAAGAACTTAATTTAATACGTTCTGAAAAAGTATAAATATTTAATTAATTAAGATAGTAAAGAAGGGTAACATTTTATATTATTTAATGTATAAATGAATATTATGCAATTTTAACTTGTCATAAAATTATGAGGATTTAAATTTATTAATGTATATTAAGAAAGGAATTATGATAGAAATATTAAAATCATATAATTTAGAATAGTAAAAACAGATAATTAAAATAAGACTGTAAAATTGTAAATGTATATTAAGAAAGGAAGTACGAAAGGAAGTACAATATATATAATTTTGTTTTAGTAGTTCTCTTACGGGTGTTTTAGTATCAAAATTTTCAACTTTTATTTTTTTTACAATCATCATCTTATATTTTTGTTTTTAGCTGTTATATAATTGACTTACACTTATAATAGATATTACTTATTGTAATATATATTACTTAGCTAAACAAAAGGTGATTTAAAATATAACTGACGGTGTAGATTAAGATTTGGTTTGGGTTAGGTTTTTCTTGACTCAAACCCAAACATCAAAGCCAGAAAATCAATCACGCATTTTTTCATTTCCTGCACTTTCGTTCATTTTTTTGGATTTTATTCATTCTCTTCTTTTTTTTCTTCTCTATCTAACAATTCTAATTTGACTATACTCTCATTTTTTAAATTCATTTAATAAAAATGATTCAAAATAAGAGTGTGTTGAGGTGAAATAAGAGTGGCAAATGAAATAAAAATAAGGGAAAATGGAGATAGAAATGGAAGAATTAAGAAAAGAGAGGAGGAAGATGGCTGGAGAGTTTCAGAAGAAGAAAGTCACGATCGTGTAGAAGGATGATCGTGACTTTTCTAAATTTACTGGAATCTCGCTATCGTGTTGGAGCACGATCGTGACTTTAAAGTAAAAGTTTGAAACTCTTTTTGCAATAATAAATAATGGTTCTCACGGGTGTGACATAATTAAGTCACACTGGTGAGAAGCACTGATATTAAAAATTTTCAACTTTTTTATTTTCCTTATTTACAACAATCTTGAGAAGCACTGATATTAAAAATTTTCAACTTTTTTATTTTCCTTATTTACAACAATCTTAAGTACGAAGCATTTATATTAAAATTTTTAATTTTTAATTTTTATTTCCCTTATCTACAACGATCATATTATAATTTTGTTTTTAGTATTAAAATTTTCAACTTTTACTTTGACGGGTAAAAAGGAATTTCTAGTCCATTTTATTTTTAAAAATTGTTACAACTTGAAAAAATATTTGAAATGTAGATAGCATAGAAATTGACATCATTATTTCAAATGTGCAGATAAGTTGAAGATTAGAAGATCTAAGGATAGTGGATGAATGGTGAAAGCAACTTTGTGAAAGTAAGAAAGAAGTAGAGTAGACATTAACGCTTTGCAATTGTTGCCTCATATGTCCATTCTCGTAAACCAGTTGGGACACCTGTTTCTGCAGGCGATCATTCTCCTCTATCATCAGCTTATTCATTGCTGTTAATTTCGGACTTATTATTTGGAGTCTTGAAGCATTTTTTCTTTGGTTCTTTCGACATTTGCATATCCAAAGAGTGTCTTGTGTGAGATTCCTAAAAATTTCCTTCAACGTATCTGACATTGAGCTGTGCCACTCCATGATTATCTTTTTCACATAAAACCCAATTGAAAGAAAAAAGATATATACCCAAGACAAGTTTTGATATAGCCAAAATATGCAAAACAATTGCACTTGCATGATGTCGTAACTAGAAATGTAATAAACATAGCATCATAATGAAACAATAACAGCAACAATATGGCATGCATCTTATACATATTTACGTAAGATACATGCGCGTATATAGCAGAAGAAATTTAACCGAAATCATAACATACCTCTAGCCATTGCCTCTCCACCGAAGGTCTTCTTGTGTCTCTGAGAAGTCTGAATCTTCTATTATCTCCTTAGCACAACCAATGGTGTAAGACTGATGCTTAGTGAATATGGGAACCCAAACAACGTTTTAAACCCACTTCCATACCTACTTGGTCTCTGCCCATCACAGAGAAGAACGGTCGGGTATATAGACGACAAAATTTGCATGTGTTATGGGTTCAATAATGAAATGGATCATACAATCATACGTGAACAGTAGGGTTAGGTAAAAATCTTGAACATTATGGTTAGGTAAAAATCTTACATTCTCCCACTTGGTCCATTTAACCCAACAACACATATAACATGAAAGCAAGTATATGAATCATGGCGATAGGTCCTCTTATAATGAGTATTATCTTCCATGTATTACATATACAAAATTTCTCATTATTAACTCTTAAACTTAATGAACAAACCATA
>JANZLF010000222.1:15054460-15071118 GCA_026546835.1 Erythroxylum foetidum
CACTATGACAAGGGGTGGAGGACTCGCACATAGATCACCTATATCTTAGAAAAAGAGAAGCATCGAGAATGACTAAAAAGAGAGGGTAGTTTTATTAAACAAATATAAACATGGTGGCATGTTAGGCAAGTGACAAGTGTCACTTGCCACTTGTCACCTTCTTAAACTCTTTCTAAGAAATTTCAATTTCTACACTAATTTATCCCCAAATTTCCAATGGCTCAAATTAATAAATCCTTAAAATCATTTATTTAAATTTTCAGTGCCATTGGACAGTCATTTCCACTACTGGTAAACAATCAGTTTGCCACTTGGCAATTTTTCTAGTCCAGAAAATTCTCCAAAATTTTCAGAAAAATTCTAAAATTCACTAAAAATTCTCAAACTTCAATGACCCTCTCCAACTCAATTTTCAAGCACACAAATCACATTTTTTTATAACAATCCCATTTATTAACAAATATACCGAAAAATGTCATAAATGCATGTACAGTCATTTTTTATGTGCAAAATTTACTATTCACATGTATGCAGATGCTATATTATGCATGAACATGTAAAGGCATTTCTAAACGCCCATTGACCACTCAAAATTACTATTCTATCCTTCCCATTGGTGATGAGATGTTACAAGAATACTTAAACATTAAGGTTGCAAGGCATCAAAGGAAGGGAAGACTGGTCATTGCACAATCATTAATGGAAAAATTGTAATAAGAAGGGTTGTTTGGTTTTTAAGGAAAAAGCAAAAACATGAGTGAGAGGAGAGAAAGAAGGGAGAGTCGTAGAGAAGAGAGACAGGAGAGAAAAAGAAGAAAAGCTAGGTTTCAACTTTGCTTGGTTTTCAAGAAGGAATTTGTGGTTGCTCAAGAAGGGGAAAAGGTAAAAGAAGATGAGAGCTTCCATTAGAGCCAACAAACTCTTCATTTGGTGAAGATTCAAGGTAAGTTGGACTTTAATCTTTCGATTTTTGAAAGAGGTTTGGTTCATAAAGCTTAAGAAATGTGTGGGTTTAAGGATTCTAGGATCAATTTTATGAATATGTTCTTATGGGTTCTCCAATTGGAATTCGTATTGAATGGGGGATTTTGCCTTTGATGAAGGAAATCAAGAGAGGCAAGAGGAGAAAGAGTATAGGCTTTTTGAGCAAGGTTTTCAAGCAAGAAAATTAAGGTGGGTTTCATGTTTATAATTGAATAATGAGCTATTAAAGTTTTTCCAAATCAAAAGAATAAAATGATTTCAATTACTTCATCAATGTGCATATATTGCTTTTAAATGATTTAAAGAATTTGCTTATATGTGTGTATATGCTTACTTGATTGGATTTAAATTGTTGTGAATGTGGAAAAATGCATTGTGATTTATGATCATATTATGCCATTGAAATGTGTTATGGCATTTTGTATAAAGAAAAAGATGAAAAAGCATGAGAATATGAAAATGTATGGAAATGCATTGAGCATAAATTTGATTGTGTTAAGGTGAGGGTGGAACCATTCTGTTCGTCACTTGCACGTTGACAAGAGCCTTCTCCTGATTGCCCGCTTGTGGCATATGAGCTCCGAAATGGACTCATTCTGTTCATAGTGCAAACTTTAGTTTCTCCATTCTATTCCCATGGAACCCTCTAGCCATTTGTTGTGCATTGCATCTGTGAATTATCAAGTTGATGCATACATGATTTGTATTATTGTGAATTGGTTGAGAACTATGCTTTTCTTGAATTCAATAAGAGCTTTCTATGACAAATGAATAATTTCAATGGCTTTTCTTGGTTATAAACATATTGCCCATGAGCTTTCAAACTTACTCCCACTCTCCTTCCCCTATTCAAGTGATGAGCAAGAGATCAAGTGCAAGAAAGTTAAAACATTAATCCAAATTTGCATGTTTTGCTTTATTTTGGAGTGGTTTATGTGAAACAAGGCTTCAAATGTATTTTGAGAATTATTGGGTTTTACATCTTTTATATTTTGGATTTTGATATTGATGATGTAATGTGGCATGGAAATGACATTAAAGTTTGTAAAACTCTTATTTTATGATGTTAATGAAATATGAATTTGTCTATGGATGATTGTTAAGTTGAAATGTGAATTTGTGTATGGATGAGGTGGAGTTGAAATGTGAAGTAAGTAAGGATGAGGTTAAGTGGGAATTAAGTACATTTCAAGAAGTTACCGACTTTAGTTGATGATTTCAAACATGAATTGTTGTGATATATATAGATATATATGCATAAGTGAGATGTTATGGAAAAGAAATGGGAATTATGAATGGATAAGAATGATGTTGCATTAGTTAAGGAAACGAATTTGGGACAATTTTTAAGATTTCATAGGGGTAAGAATTTGTGTCCTAACTTCCATGGAAAAACTGTATCAATCTAGGTAGAAATAGACAAAATTGTCTTCAGAAAAGTTGTAGCATATCCTTTTATCTTTCCAAAGCTTTAAAGTATGCAAAATTTGGATATCAGAGTTGAAGTGTTGATGTTGCATGGGATATAAACCTAAGACAGCTATGGTAAATGATGAGAATTAGTGGTCTTGATGAATCCATGAGTAGGGATTAGAGGGTTTAATGGGACAAAGATGGTGTTTGAATGCGTTTGAAGTAGTATTGCACTAGAAGGGTTGAATTTGGGAAGATTATGGGTGAATATAATGTTAGAATGGATGTAGGAAGCATTAGAGGGGCTTTGGAGGGATCTAGGAAACTCCCATGTCCGTTTAACAGACTTTAGGTCTGTTTAACAGACCTTTTTGGGTCAAAAATGACCCCCAGCATTGCTCATGTCTGTTTAATGGATGTTAAGTCCGTTTAATGGATCTTCTCGGGTGAGAAATGGCTTCCAAGCCCGTCTATGTCCATTTAGCGGACATGTATGTCCGCTAAATGGACATTCACAGGACATCTACAGTAAATTGTAATTTTGATCCTTTTAGGGGCAGAATCTCACTTTTTGGTCTTCATAACATTTGTATATATAGAAGTTCTCTTTCACATAGTCAAAGAAAGAACGCAATTTGACATTTCTATTGAAATTTATGGCAATTGCACCAAGATAGGTACAACATGATTTAGGACATAAACATGTTTGATATTTTTCACCATAACTTCATCATCCAAACTCCAAATGGAGTGATTCTTAAAGCAAAAGACTCCTAACACATGTTTCTATCTCTCCATGAAATTTGGTAGCTTTTTGCTTTGATCTGAAAATGATTTATGGAAAGAAAATGAGGGATCGATTGGAAGAGCATAACGAGGTTATGAACATACGTTGAATTTTTAAGCATATCTTGAGCTATAGAGCTCTGAATGAGATGGTTCTTATTTTAAAATAAACTAGAGACATAGAGCTTCTCATATTCTGAAGAAGTCAAATTTGAAATTTTGTTCAAAAGATTTTTTTCCAAAGATTGTTTTGAAGTTAAAACAATGAGTTGATTACGAAGATCACATATTTTTGACTCCGAATGTTGGGCTCTAGAATCAGGATCCAACATGTTTGGTATCAAAGAAAGAAGATGAACTAATAATGATTAAGGTTATTTCTTGGAATACGCTCACATTTTATGGTTCAAGAGTTGGGCTCCGGATCCTGGGACCCAACATGTATGGTATCAAAGTAAGAGTTGGGTTCCGGAAATGATGCCCAACAATTGTGGTATTAGAGTAAGAAGAGAAATTGATGATAGTTAAAGGAAACTTCATTGGAATAAGTTCAGTGCTTATGGTTCTGAATGTTAGGCTTCTAAATCTCATTCGGGGTTCCAACACAGATTGTTAGGAAGATAACAGTTTGGTTCATGTACTTCAGTTGTTATAACTTTTCATATTCAAGCATGCATTTACCATCACAAGCTATACTCTACTATTTATTTTTCCTTGTTTCACTGATCTTACTGTTTATTTTTCTTTATTGTTATTTTGTCCACAAAGGGAATTATTTTTATGTATATGATGGTTGGATTTCATGTAGACGTAAAAAAAATGGACCTAAAAATTGTTGCAATGAAGAAACCATTTCTGTTTTCCCCATTAGATAAAATTGTTGAATGAGCAGATCATTGGTGCTGCTGTAATGATTCTGTGTGTATGGACTTCCTTAAGCCACATTGCCTACACATGGAATATATATAAGTTGCTAAAAAGAGGTGTTATAAACCAGATGAACACTCACTAGCCCTCTTATTTTTCTGATTCAAACATGAATTACCTCAACAAGAATTGGGCTTATGGATGAGTAGGGCAAAGGTGTATAGTTCACTACATGAAGTTGACAAGGGCTATTTTTCTATTATTAAGGAGTTGAATAATATCTTATTCATTGAAGGATAAAGTTGACAATTTCTTTAGGAAACAAATTGAAGGATGCAACTTTTTGTGATCATTTCATTTAGGTACTATGGACTTATAGAGATATAGATAGGCTTGGACTATTTCAAAATGAAATTCTCTTTTTCTATTGATTTCTTTTTGTTGTTTGCTCTTCTTTGATGGATATGCAGTCTTTAAAACTGCATTTCGGTTTTCTTCGTCTATATTATCTCATTTTCAAGTTTTATAATCTTTCAACAGTGAACATGAGTGTCACTAGTATGATTGTTAGTTTTTGTTATTTTCTTTAAATATGTTTTATGAATATTAATTTGAAATCTAATGTCGAATTGAATGTAGGTGATTCACATCGGACCTGGTCTACCCAAGAAGAAGAATAAGGCTGACCTAAGCAGCGTATTATCGACACAACTGTAGTCACGACACTGTCAACTTCTTGGAAGTGTAGCTAATAAGCCATCACCTCGTAATAGCCAGAAGATCATAAACCTGCACATTGTGAGCCTACTCCAACACCAAGACACGTCAAATTTGTGCCTATTATGCATCATAGAGATAAGTATGAACGACTTTTGAATATGTGTCGCAATATTAATTCTCCATCAACTTCTCAAGAGATGCCTCCAGCTTCTAATAATCAGACACCAGTAAATGACATTATTCTTCCCAGTGTTAGTGTTACCTCTGCAAGCACTGTAGGTATGATCTTTCACATCACATTGGTGAAATGTATTAAGTTTAATTATTTTGTTTATCTAACTAATTAAGAGTATTTTATATGTTAATTGTAAAATATTCCTTTGTTATTTTAGAATCCACGACTGATCTGAAAAATACAAGGGGTGTCACAAAAAAACACGAATTGGCGAGGATTAATAAGGCGATAGGTAAGAGATTGGAGATAGAGATATCCCCTGCTGAAGGCCGACCAACCAACTTCACAAAGTTTGCCAAATTATCGAGTGAGATTGGTGTGGTATCCCAAACCTCCTTACTTGTAAGAACAAAATGGAAAAAAATTACTAATGAGGAGTTGGACATTGCATTTGATAAGTTAGATGTAAGTATTATAAAACTATCTAATTTGTATATGTTTTCCGTATGCCTAAAGCTTTGACCAATAATTTATAATTTTTGCAACAAAAGTTGGAAGTCAAGGGAATGAGGACTAACAACGAAGTACATGTTGTTGTGAAGAAGTTTCTTGTTTTAAGGTCTAAAGATCAAAGATTTCATTTAAAAAAGAATTTTAGCAAACACGAATAGGATGTTAAGCCACATAATGTTACAGTGGCATAGTGGATGGATTTATGCGAATATTGAAAGCAATCAGCTACAGTTTATTTGATCAATGACAACTGATTATATTTTAGTATTTATAAATTGTGATTTATAGTTGTTATAATAGATTTTGTTTTGTGTACAATTAGGAAAAAAGTCAAAAAACCAAATTGTCTAGGAGTCAGGTCAAATGTCAACCAAACTCCGGTTTCAAGGCCTTTGTAGCAATATGTCATGAGATTGTGAGTTATTATATTTTTAATTAGATTTTTATTTGATTGACATTTCAAAATTTATAATAAATATTACTAGTAATATATTTCTATACAACAGAGTGAAAGAGATTGAGAAGAGTGTGACTGGATGAAGCTATGGCATCACACTCATTATGATGAAAGTAAAGGTCAATGGAAAATTACTGAATGCAGAAAAAAATGGGTGAGACATTGTTCATTTACAAATATTTCTTAAATGAGATTGTGTATGTAATTAATTCTAACTTTTTCAGGAATTAATATGTTATGAATTGACACATTCAATAGGACAAGGTCATCCGATGACAATGGATGAAGTGTGCGACAAAATCTTGGGCACTAGATTAGATTATGTTGTTGGCATGGAAATTGGGCCTCGACCACAAGGGAAGATTTCGATCAGAAAGAGATTTCAAGATGAATTAGAGGAGTCGAAGAAGGTTAATCAGGGGTAACAGTCTAAAGTTGATGAATTGACTAAAAAAGTTGAAGAAATGCAAGATCGATTAACTACCAAAGTCGAACAACAAAAAAGATCTTGGAACTTTTATATGCTACACATAATATTCGTTTAGATTAGATATGTACTCATATTGATATATTAAACACTTATGTCGTATTGTTTATATTAATTACTGTATTATGACATTTTTGGGAATTGCAATTAAATAATCATGTATTAAATTCTTGTTATACATGAATAATTATTAAAATGAATGATATGCTTAAAAAATTGAAGAATTATTAAATAAATAAAATTCATGAATAATATTGAATACTTATAATTATTGAATAAATTAGAAAATAATTATATTAAAATTATTTTATGAAAATTGAAACAAAGTAAAAGAAAAAATTGTAGCATCCCCTTACCGTAGGGTACCCACTGGGACGCCCGAAGATCATTCCAGTTCATAACCTACGATAAGGTTGAGTTACGATTGATCTTTACATTCACTTCACATGGCATCATATCATAAATCATTTATTAAGCATTAATAGAAGTTCACAATAATTTTAAAATAATCTTTTTCCTCATTTCATTTCTCAAATCAAGAGTCTACATTGTGTCTTTCAACCCTTTCCACATGTATATTAACAAAATCTAGTACAAATGTACTACAAGAAAGGGGAAACATATCAAATCTATCTAACCCACCTAAAAATCCCAGTTGATCGACCTTTGAGCTATGAATGCTCTTGTCGAAACACAATCTACACAGTAATGGAGTCTCTCAGTAACTAAAGTCTTCTCTCGGTCCTGAAAAGACAACGTTGTAATTTTGGTGAGTTTTGCAAATTCAATGAATAAACCATCATTGATGAATTCATCGAATCAACACACATATCACGTATTTCACAAATATTCATTCAAATCATACTTACATTCCTAATATATAATCATACAGTTCACATAGCCAAGTATAGTAAACAGTTCATATTAATTTATCACTCATTTCAACTTTGCATATCATTGAATGGAGTTCAATCTTATAATACTATATACATAAGACTCACATTCATTCTTATTGTTATGACTAAGTGCCTATCACAAACTTATACAAATACTGGCCCATAGGGCTCAGTCAGAATAGAATCACGGAGCATAGCTCTACATGTAAAACACATATCACGGAGCAAAGCTTTACGAGGAAGCGCTTCATACAGGATACTCAAGTCAGTCTTTCTCAATTCATTTTAGATGGATAAGATAGGGAAAAGTGTTACGAGTCTCGTGGTTCAAGAATCAATTCATTTGGGTGTCTAGGGAAGAAGTTATGGCCACACAAAAAAAAGATAGAAGAAACGAAACTCAGAAGAAGCAAAACACAGAATAAGTAAAATACAAAAGGAGTAAAACTCAGAAGAAGTAAAAACACAGAATAAGACACATCAGCAAAATACAGAATAAGACGCGTCAGCAAAACACAGAAGAAGCAAAAGTCAAAAGAAGCTCAAAAGTAGAAGAAGCAAAACACAAAAGAAGTAAAACACAGAAGAAGACACGTCAGCAAAACACAGAAGAAGATGCATCAACAAAACACAGAAGAAGCAAAAGACAGAAGAATCGAAAAGGCAAAAGAAACAAAACACAAAGGAACAAAACACAGAAGGAAGAAAACTCAGAAGGAGTTCATGAATAGTAACACAGAAGAAGTTTATGAACAGTAACACAGAAGGAGTTCATGAACAGTAACACAGAAGGAGTTCATGAACAGTAACACAGAAGGAGTTCATGAACAGTAACACAAAAGGAGCAAAACTCAAAAGGAACAAAACACAAAAGAAGATGGCATTATCACAGAAGAAGATGACGTCATCATAGAAGAAACAAAAAGACAGAAGGAGTAAATTTCACTTTTGAACATCTTGCCTTATAAGGATCCTAACTTTCAGCTCAGATGTCCATAGTTTTCATACCATATACTGTTGGGAAGATGAAAAGGAAGATTCATGACTTTCATAAAGGCCATTTTGACAAATTTATCTAGATTGGTGCGGAAGTTTTTCTAAAATTTCAGATCAAGTTATTGTTATTCTAACTCTAACAGCACGTTTACATCATCTAATCACTAATAATCTTTCAAAAACTAATTTAACACTATAACCAAATTTGTTTCCTTCCAACCACCCAATATTTATTAATATACACTTAAATTTCATTTTCCATGCAGATGATAGTAACTTATCAACTTTCTTTCATAAATCCCCAACTCTAAAAGATTTATTCACTACTTACCTTTTGAAAACTCCAAAATCTTCAAGCCCTAAACTCTGTGCAATTTACGTACTTCACTGAAGACAATGACCAGCTTCTGGTTTTTCTTAGGGTAGAAGACACGAATAGCAAAGTGGGTTTAGTGTAGGAAGGAAAAGCAAAAGAATCTCTTAGAAGGGGTTCGATAAAAAAACTCTACTTATAGGAAGAAAATTTGGAGATGATCCTAATGAAGAATGAACTTAGACATATAACTTAACCTTTCAACTTTAAAAAAACAATGACCTACTCCTAGCAAAGTAACAAGCCTAAGTGACATTTGTCACTTCCCTCACATGTAAGCTCTAACTTAGTTTCTTTTGAAACTAGCTCCCTTAAACTCTTATCTTTACAATTCAACTATTTCAAAGTCTTCATTTGATGTCTTTTCCTATTTGTTTAAATTTTCAAAATTTATGCCTAAATTCACCAAAAAATCACAATTGCAATATTCTTACTAACCAATAGAATTTTCCATATAAATAAATTCAAAATTCTCAAAACATTTAAAAATCATAACACAATCAAATTATTCCCGAAATTAGTCATGAATGCATGTACAATCATTTTCATATGTCACAACTTCACCATTCATATGCATGTGCATGAAATAATATGCATAAACATGGAATTGTATTTCTAACTCTCATTAATCATTCATATTTACCGTTTTAACCTTCCTACAAAAATGGGATGTTACAACTCTCCCCTCCTTAAAGAAATTTTGTCCTCGAAATTCTTACCCGTTTGCTCAAACTGGTGGGGATATTGTCTCCTCATGTGCTCCTCTGTCTTCCATGTTGCGTCTTCAGTTGAGTGGTTCCTCCAAAGGACTTTTACCAATGGAATGACCCTGTTCCTCAACTGCTTGATCTGTGATCCCACAATCTTGATCAGCTCCTCAACATAACTTAAGTTTCTAACAACCTCAATTTCTTGGGCCGGTATCACATGTGTCGAATAGGATTGATATCTTCGGAGCATACTAACATGAAACACATTATGCAATTGAGACATTTCATTCGGTAAAGTCAACTTATAGGCCAAAGGTCTTATCCTCTCAATGATCTCATAAGGATCAATGTACCTAGGGCTCAACTTGCCTTTTTTACTGAATCTTAAAACTCCTTTCCAAGGTGACACTCTCAAGAATACTTTGTCTCTGACACTATACTCCATATCTCGTCGATGTTGATCTACATAACTCTTTTGTCTATCTTGAGTCGCTTTGATTTGGCCTCGGATCAACTTCACTTTATCCACTGTATCTTGTATTAATTCTGAGCCTTCAACCATTCTCAAACCCTCTTCATCCCAATATAATGGTGACCTACATTTTCTACCATACAAGGCCTCATACGGTACCATTCCAATACTACTGTGGTAATGCTTGTTGTAGGCAAACTCTATCAATTCCATATATTGATCCGAAGCTCCTCTAAACTCTAATACACAAGTTTTAAACATATCCTTTACAGTCTTGATTGTCCTCTCACTCTATCCATCTGTCTGAGGATGAAATGATCTACTAAAGTTTAACTTAATACCCATAGCAGACTGCAAGCTCCTCCAAAATCTCGAAGTGAATCTCGAATCCCTGTTCGATACTATGGACACTGGAATCCCATGCAATCTCACTACCTCGTTTATATATTTTTGGACCAACTGATCAAGTGAGTTATTCTCTCTCACTAGTAAGAAGTGGGTCGATTTAGTCAATCGATCCACTATGAGCTATATAGCATCATGCTACCTTGGAGTCTTAGGCAATCCCACAATAAAGTCTATAGTGATCCGTTCCTATTTTCACTGCAAAACGGGCAACGAATGAAGTTTTCCTACCGAAGCTTGGTGCTTCGCTTTTACCTACTGGCAAGTCATACATCTAGATACATACTCTGCCACTTGCTTCTTCATTCCAGGCCACCAAAATGCTGCTTCAGTTTGTTATACATCTTGGTAGTATCAGGATGCATAGCATAAGCGGCTATATGAGCTTCGTCAAGTATTTCCTTCCTCAAATCATCCACATTAGGCACACACGGTCTCTGTTTCAACCATAATGTCTCATCTCTCAACTCAAACTCAAAATCTGAATTAATCTTTACTTTCTCCATAAGCTTTACCATATTAGGATCTTTTCCTTGAGCTTTTCTGATCCTATCATGTAGCATTGGTCTCATCTTCAAATTAGCAATCAGTGCCTCATTTTGCTCCAGCTTTAGCTCCATATTTATAACTCTCAAATGAATCAGATTAGGTAGCCTCGATAACTGAATCTGAGCTGCATTGATATTAGACTTCATGCTCAAAGCATCTGTCACCACGTTAACTTTCCTCGGATGGTACTCAATAGTGCAATCATAATCTTTCAATAGATCAATCCATCTCCTCTGCCTCAAGTTCAACTCCCTATGACTTAGTAAATACCTCAGACTCTTATGATCTGTGCATATCTAGAAAGTCTCTCTATACTGATAATGTCTCCAAATCTTTAAAACAAAAACCACTGTAGCTAACTCTAAATCATGTACTGGATAATTTATCTCATGAGGCCTTAATTGTCTCGATGTATAGGCGATCACCTTATCATGATGCATCAATACACATCCCAATCCTTGATGCGAAGCATCACTATATACTGCATATCGTCCGGTCCTCGATGGAATAGTTAACATCGATGAAGTAGTCAACTGATGTTTAGCTCCTCGAAGCTCTTCTGACACTCCTCATTTCATTTGAACTCTACATTCTTCCTTAGAAGTTTTGTCAAAGGGGTCGAGATCAGAGAAAACTCCTTGATAAACCTCCGATAATATCTAGCCAATCCTAGGAAGCTTCGGATCTCTGACACATTTCTTGGGGCTTCCCAATTTATCACTAACTCTATCTTGTTTGGATCTACCTATATGCGATCTCCAATCACTATATGTCCCAGAAACATGACCTGATCAAGGCAAAATTCACACTTATTGAATTTGACATACAACAGCTTTTCTCTCATAATCTGTAAAATGAATCTCAGATGTTTCGCATGTTCCTTTCTACTCTTTGAATACACTAAGATATCATCAATAAATAGAATCACAAATCGATCTAAGTAGGGCTGAAACACCTTGTTCATCAGGGCCATAAAAGCTACCAAGGCATTAGACAACCCAAACGGCATCACTAGAAACTCAAAGTGCCCATACCTGCTCCTAAATGCACTTTTTGGTACATCAGTCTCAGCTATTTTCAGTTGATAGTACCCTGATCTCAAGTCTAACTTAGTAAACACCAGAGCTCTTTGCAATTGATCAAGTAAATCATCAATTCTAGGCAGTGGGTACTTGTTATTTATTGTCACTCGATTCATTTGCCTATAATTGATACACAACCGCAAAGTCCCATCCTTTTTCTTCACAAACAACACTGGAGCTCCCCAAGGTGAAACACTAGGCCTTATAAAGCCCTTTTCCAACAACTCCTGTAACTGAGCCTTCAACTCCTTCAGTTCCATAGGTGCTATCCTATATGGAGGAATAGATATAGGAGTAACTCCTGGAACTAAATTAATCGTAAACTCCATTTCCCGATCCGGTGGTAAACCAGATAACTCCTTGGGAAAAATATTCAAAAACTCCCTAACCACGGGAATGTCCTATACACTCTGCCCAGCTTTAGTATCAATGATGTGGGCCAGATAAGTCTCACATCCTTCCTGAATCAACCTCAATGCACTCGTAAAGGATATCATCCTAGTTGGCACTGCCTGACTAATTCTCTTGAATACTGCCCTCGATTGGCCAGGAGATTCCAATACTACCTCCTTGATGTAGCAGTTCATGATGGCGCTATGGGTAGTGAGCTAATCCATGCCTAGAATCACATCTATCTCCCTCAACTGTAATACAATTAGGTCTGTCTTCAACTCTGCTTTATCAATCTTAATCAAGCACCTCTTGCAAACCTCCCCTAAGACAGTAGTACTGCCTAGAGGTGCCCATGCTGTAACAATTCCCTATCACAATGCAGTCTACATGCTAAAAGTGGTGCGATAAAGGAGTGTGTGGATCCTGAATCTAGCAATTCAAATGCCTCAAAATCATAAACAAGAAGCACACCAGCTACTACATCTGGTGAGTCTTGGGCCTCCTGCCTGGTCATAACATAGACCTTGGCCTAGGACAACGGTCGGTTGCCCTACTCCCCAATCCTCATGGAAGAACTCCCAACTCTCCCTCTACTTCTACCCTGGTCTCTTTGTCTAGATCCACTATCTCTACTCGGTTGGACTGTCATATTACTCCCAGATTGCCCACTGATAGCAGACTGAATTCCCAACATATCTAGGCAATCTCTAATCTTGTGGTCCTTGGAGCCACATCTAAAACAAAATCTAGTCGATCTCCAACACTTACCATCTGCCTCCTCTCACAATACTTACAAACTGGGAACTGATTCTGAGCTAAGCCTCTCCCACTACTCGTCTGCGACAACTTGCCCCTCGACCTAGATCCTAACTACCTGGATCCACCTGATGATCTGAATGCTCTATTTTGGCGCTTACTGTACCCTGACTCTCACTAGGCCTCTTCCCTCTGGACCCCTGTCCAATTTCAGCTTATTTCTCCCTCATCAATTATTCAACTTTAATTGAAGCAGATCTTAACTCTATGAAAGCACCCATATCTGACCGCACCAACCTTGTTCTGATCTCCATATTAAGTCCATTCTCAAACCTCTTACACTTTTCTTCTTCTGTAGGGATCAGAGTAGTAATATAACCCATCAATTCATTAAACTGGACCTCATACTCAGCCATTGACATCCTGCCTTGCTTCAATTCCAAGAACTCCTGCATCTTCATGCCCAAATAGATCTTGCGCATGTAATTGTCTCTAAGGACTCTTAGAAATTCTTCCCACTTCAACTAGCAAGGCCTGCTGGTATTGCATGGAATAGTCTTCTATCACTGATAAGCTAGGCCCTGCAGTAAGGACACAGCATAATCGAACCTCTCATCAGGCTCGCAGTCCATCTGATCGAATATCCTTTCTGTCCTCTCTAGCCATCCTTTAGCCTCAGCAGGTTCTGTGCTGTCATAGAAATCCACAGCTCCCTGCTTGTGTAACCTATCATACCTTCTCTCCGTTCTCTCGGGAACTCTAGAAGACATCTCCTCAAATCTAGGCACCGAGGACCCCCTACTGGCTCCTACCAATCCTTGGTCAGCTGGTTGATCAATTTGATCACCTTGAGCGGATGACCTATAACAAACAATAATTTCAATCATTATTCGTATTTTTCATAACATTTCATGCTTAGCATTCCTATATATCCCAACAGATATCAACCATGCTCAAATACCACCTAATGTAGCGCCCCTTACTACAGGGTACCCATCGGGACTCTCGAAGGTCATTCTGGTACATATCTTATGATAAGGGCAAGCTACGATCGATCACTACACTCACTTCACATGGCATCGTATCATAAATAACTTATTAAGCATCAATAGAAGTTCACAATACTTTTAAAACCATCTTTTTCCTCATTTCATTTCTCAAACCAAAAGTCTACATTGTGTCTTTCAACCCTTTCCATATGTACATTAACAAAACCTAGTACAAATATACTACATGAAAGGGGAAACATGTCAAATATATCTAAGTCACCCAAAAATCCCAGCTGACCGACCTTTAAGCTATGACTACTCTTGTCGAAACATAATCTACACGATAGTGGAGCCTCTCAATAGCTAAAGTCGTCTCTCGATCCTGAAAAGACAACGTTGCAATTTTGGTGAGTTTTGCGAACTCAATGAGTGAACCATCATTGATGAGTTCACCAGATCATACACACATATCACATATTTCATAGATATTCATTCAGATCATACTTACATTCTTAATATATAATCATACAGTTCACATAGCCAAGTATAGTAAACAATTCATATCAATTTATCACTCATTTCAACTTTACATATCATTCAATGGATTTCGATCTTATAATGCTATATACATGAGACTCACATTCGTTCTTATTGTTGTGATTGAGTGCCTATCATAAACTTATACAAATATTGGCCCACAGGACTCAGTCAGAACAGAATCACGAAGCATAGCTCTACGTGCAGAACATATATCACAGAGCAAAGCTCCATGTAGAAGCATTTCATATAGGTTACTCAAGTCACAACGCCTTTATCTGAGCATGCATTTTATGAAATGCATCAAATACTACTTATGTCTTATTAGATAATCACATATAATGTTCAATCAGAAACTCATTATCATCGAACCTAAGTTCGGAATTCAACTTTCGTTGATAATTCACATATCATACAGGATTTCACATCAAAATAAAAGCACTACCAATACATGCCCAACTATTATACTCCTTGGAATTCAAGTTCGAAATTTAGAAACAGATCACAAATAGTTCAATAATATTAGAAGTGTAAACGAATCAAATCAAATCAATCCTAGGAAATCATCTAGGTTGACTCACAAGTTTCTCTCGAAGCTAATGTCTGGAAGATCCGGCAACATCTAGAGGTTGATGTTCCAGTTACTCCTCTATAACAAATAATATACACAATATCACAATTTCTTCAATCATAATTATCCAATGATGCACATGTGTGAATTAACTTACGTACAATGCATGTTCATGACAATCCTAGGTATCTTTCCCTTATTCTCATCACATTATCAATCTTATATCCAAAACTCATCTAAGTAATGATTCAGACTTAGGTTTATGCCTCACTAAAACCATTGAAATCACAATTTATTTCTCATTTGGAATCTTATAGGTCCGAACATAATCAAAACACTGAAGTATGTTCAGTGGAATAACCCTAGTTCATAAAATTTTAATAGTGCATTCACTGTACCCGTTTCATGTTTCTCGCTCAATCTTTCTTAATTCATTTCAGATGGCTAAGATTTTTAGGTGGAGATATGGGGAAAAATGTTACGAGTCCCATGGTTTAAGAATCAATTCATTTGGGTGTATAGGGAAGAAGTTATGACTAGACGAAAAAAAAGGCAGAAGAAGCGAAACTCAAAAGAAGCAAAACACAGAAGAAATAAAATACAGAAGGAGTAAAACTCAAAAGAAATAAAAACACAGAAGAAGACACGTCAACAAAACACAAAAGAAGACGCGTCAACAAAACACAAAAAAAGCAAAAGACTGAAGAAGTGAAAAGACAGAAGAAGCAAAACATGGAAGAAGTAAAACACAGAAGAAGACACATCAGTAAAACATATAAGAAGATGCATAAGCAAAACACAAAAGAAGCAAAAGACAGAAGAAGCGAAAAGGCAAAAGAAGAAAAACACAGAAGGAACGAAACATAGAAGGAAGAAAACTCAAAAGGAGTTTATGAACAGTAACACATAAGGAGTTCATGAACAGTAACAACAGAAGGAGTTCATAAACAGTAACACATAGGAGTTCATGAACAATAACAACAGAAGGAGCTCATGAACAATAGCATAAAAAAAGCGAAACTCAAAAGGAACAAAACACAAAAGAAGATGATGTCATCACAGAAGAAGATGACGTTATCACAGAAGAAGCAAAAAGACAGAAAGAGTAAATTTCACTTTTGAACATCTTCCCTTATAAGGACCCTAACTTTCAGCTCAGATGTCCATAGTTTTCATACCATATACTATTGGGAAGATGAAAAAAAAGATTTATGACTTTCATAAAGGCCATTTTGACAAATCTATTTAGATTGATACGAAAGTTTTTCTGAAATTTCAGATCGAGTTATTGTTATTCCAACTCCAACAGCATATTAACATCACCTAATCACTAATAATCTTCCAAAAACTAATTTAACACTATAACCAAATTTGTTTCCTCCCAACCACCCAGTATTTATTAATATACACTTAAATGCCATTTTTCATGCAGATGACAGTAATTCATCATCTTTCTTTCATAAATCCCCAACTCTAAAGGATTTATTCACTACTTACCTTTTGAAAACTCCAAAATCTTCAAGCCCT
>JANZLF010000222.1:15133472-15145561 GCA_026546835.1 Erythroxylum foetidum
TGAGTAAGTGAGTGGAAGAAGACAAATTTAATAAATGAAGAAGACACTTGTCAACTTAGGGAGAAAAGGACAAAAACTTAATTAAGACCATTTAAATCAAAGAACATTAATACAACTAAATCTTTAATCCCTCTAAGGATAATGACTCTATAACAGTCCCCAAAATCATTTAGCCAATATGTCAGTGCCTTTAGGTAGCACTTTTCAGTACGGAAAACCCACTCAGTCAGCCAGTTGAAAAATTTTCCGGTCCGGACAAATACCCCGAAAAATTTTAGAAAAATTCCTAAAAATCTCTTAAAATATAAAACACTCAATGGCGCACTCAGAATAATTTTTCAAACCCAACAGCTACGTTAATCACAATAAAATTACCTTAGGCACAAAAACCGGAAATGTCATGTATGCATGTACCGAAATTTGCATGTGCACAATTTCACTGTTTACTAATACTAGTATGCATGAACGATACTAAATAATCCCTATCAATCTCATTCTATGACAATTTACTATTTTACCCTTCCAGTAGGGGGTGGGATGTTACATCGGGTTATGCGGGAGTGGGGTGTTATAATATTTACGGTTATTGACAAACCGTTAGCATATGTTTACATTTTTACTGTACATTTATCGATGGTTTATCATAAACCGACTGATGGAAACGTTTCTTTTCATCAGTAAATTTACCGACGGGTTTTACGTGCTGTTAGTATATTTTTTGACAAAAATGAGATTCTGTTGATAAAGTTACAAATGACGAATTTCGCGACGTAATTTTCCATCGGTTAAAATTGTCGCAAAATTCAATTGCCGATGAAAAATTAACATTTACCGTCGGCAATTTTTGTTAGTAAACACCCTTTTTTCTGTAGTGATTAAAGTATGGAGATACTTAAACAAATATGTGGGTGCTTATTAGAGAATAAGTTCACTGAACTGACCCAATTATGAGAATCTCGAATGGAACATTACTTGTACATCTGTGGATTATCTCATTATGATGGTTGTATTATTAATCCTTAGACTTGAGATTACCAAAGTTATCTCATATAGGAATTACTATGTTTTGATGTTACTTATGTTCTATTCTTGAAATAGTTCAATCCGGTAGTTATTGAATAGTTGAGTAAATCAATAAAGAATTTTTTGTTCTAAAGTAATTAGAGAGAATGTTCTGTTGTTCTTGATTAGTAATGATTTTGGAAATCTCTAGCCAGAATAAATTGAAATTTGGAAAAAGTTGTTTTCAAATATCAATTATAAATCATTTACTAATTAACAAGAATGAATTGGATTATTTAGAGTAGACACGAGTTTCATACTCTAATTCCAATTAAAACATTAGATGACAAAATGCTTAATTTATACATTGTAGTTATACATAGACAAGTTAAGTCAAACTATTTTGACATTCCTAATATTTGGGTGGTTATGACATGTTGCTAGACATTAATCATAATCTATGAATATAAATTGTTTAATTAAAGAATTAAAGATAAATTAAAAGGAATTTTAATTTATCTTATTCTAATTATGAATTAGAATTATAATTTATAATCATGACCAACATTTTAGGAACCTAATGAGTGACACATAAAGAAGATCTATAAAGGAGAAAGTGAAATTTGAATTAAGTTGGACTTAATTGAGAAGTTTTAGAAACTTTATGGATCAATATATGGTATTTGATCTTATAAGGATTAATTAACAATTACAATTAAAGTTTGACTTTAGTTGTAATTTTAATAAAATCCAAAGACATGAAAATAAGAATTTTCATATAAAAGGGAATTTTAAAAAATTGGTAGCTAGCATTTCTTATAATTTTTCCTCTCAAATTAGATTTGATTTTTTTTTAATAGATTTATGGATACCGTTAAAGGTCAGACAATTGAACGACTTGTAGATTGACAGATTCAAATGAACAGAAAAATTGTAATACGAAATCGCAATAGGTTAGTAATTTTATCAATTTCTTGTTTATGTTTCATATTAAATTATGTTAAAGTTGATTCTATGAAAAAAAAATATATTATTTTCGCTGCGCTAAGATTTGATATTGCATAATTTTTCCAACAAAGTTTACTTTGCATGTTGACAAAGTTTACTTTGCATGTTGAACCTTTTATACTTTACGAGTTGTACTATCTAATAAGAGCACATATGATACAATAGGGACATAAATATTCTACAACTCAACTCAAATTGTCCTTTTAAAAGATTTTTTCCGCATATTTAACAAAAGTAGACCTTTTTAAAGAATTTTATGTCCAAATTTGTCAAAAAAAATTAGCATATATGTATGTAATTAAAGTGACTGCAAACGTTAGAGCAACTAATCCTCATACTTAGTTTCATAAAATAATACACTAATTTAATTAAAAATAGAATTGATTTGATTGAGTAAAAAATTTTAAACATACCAACTTTTCAGTTTGATTTTAAAATTTTAGTTCAATTTAATTTGATAATCTTTTTAAATATTGATCGGTTTATTAATTAAACCTCCTTTATAGAGTTTAGACTTGACGTAATATCTAAAGGCAAACAAATTTAGTGAAGGACATTAACGGCCAGTTTTGATTATTTACTACAAAATTTTATAAATGAGTAAGCAATATGATTTTGGAATCACATGTTCAAATCATGAAACAATCTTTTTGTAAAAATTACTAAAGAAAACTGCATATATTGATAACCCTTTTACAACTCTTGCAAAATAAGAAATCTTGTGCCCTAGATTACGTTGACCTATAACAAGTTATCCAAACTAATTGAGTAATTGTGCAGAACACCGTGACAATTAATGTTTAAAATATGACAAATGTAAATGTCTATAAATTTTTATGTTAAAAAATAATTTTACAGCCTAAACAAAGTAATAGGTAAAATTCATACTATAAAATGTTCTTTATTCAAAAATAAAATAAAATTAGTTTTATTTCTATGATACTACTTTCTTTTCGAGACTCATAGTTTTGATATCATTTACACTTAATAAAAATGCTTTCTTTCACTAAGTCGATGGTCCAACTGTAAGTTTATCTGCCTCATTATTGAGTATGGTATCTGCCTCATTATTGAGTATGGTCATTATTGAGTATGGTATCATATGGTCCATTTATATAAAGCTTAACCCTACCACTATATGTTGTTGCCCATTTACCCAACCTTTAGTCTCGATGATGGCCAGAGACAGGTATGCAGTGGGATTATATAACGTCGGTTGGTCCTTCCCTATTCTCACCTAGCAGCTTCTGCACCATCTCTGTTGCTTACGGAAGAGGATAGAAAAGCTCCAACTTGCACAGAAAACATTCAGATCTAAGGAGGAAAGGCAATGGCTGGAGGTATTATGTTTAAATTTCCGCTGCTTTTCATGTATATATTACCGTTACATATATGTGTATTTTGTGCATGTGTTTTATACGTTAATGTTGTGTATGAAATGCATGGTTAAGTTTACAGGTTACTGACAAGTGTTGTCTTTGACTGGAATTTGGAATCACAAAACATCAAGCAATCCTGTATCATTAATGAATTGATTATCCAAATATCTCGTAATTTTTGGAATCCATTACAATGCGCCTCACAGATGCAAGTGTTGCAGCAGCTGACAGAACTCCAAACATTATGGCATTAAGCCAATGCCATAGCTTCTGTACAGAACTTAGTTTCTTGCTCCTGGCCTTCATGTACATGTGGTGTGGGATAACAAATGTGAGAGGAATGAGACACACAGATCCAATGAGGCCGATGAAGTCTCCTACAAATGGGAGGAGAGCGGCTACGATTGAACTTACTGTCAAATAGCTACCTCTTAACCCAATTCTAAACGACAGATTTTGAACTTTCGAAGCATTTTCTTTAACGCTGTACGTGGTATCCAAGTACTCGTACGAAGGGCACGCGTATATCTACAAAGAAGCATGAATCACAATTAGCCTTGTTCCAAGCAAATTATTATTAGCAGACTTCCATAAAAGAGAAGTCGTACATGAAAAGCAATGACTGCTTGAAAAAATGCGGCAATGTTGGCAAGTGCCTTTGCCCAAACCGGACCGCTCAAGTTGTTGAGCAAATATGAGGATGCTGAGGACCCATATGCCCAATACCCAGCAAATGTAACAGCATACATTGGTAAAGATCCAACCAGAGACTGCATACTTAGTGCCTTCACCATGTTTCCAACTACAGGATCCCTTACAGTTGCCTGTTGAAAGTCAGCAAAGAAAAATCGTGTTAAATGGAGGGTAAATCAGTGAGTGGTATCTTCTAGACTTCATTGGAATTGAAGGGTTACCTGTATCTCAGGAAGCATTCCAGTATTAAATGGAACAAAACAGCTGGCAACGGCCTCAATCGTCAAAAAGATTTTCCCTACCACTGTTCCAGGAATGCTATAGTCCCTAGGTGGTGCCTTGACTCCTACAAAACCACACAGATGACAGGAGATTGCACGCACACTTTCAAGTACAAGAAAGATCAAAAGGAGCAATAAGCACCTAAAAGATTTTGTAACTTAGATTGGTGTTGATCATGTAAATTGCACAAAGTAGTTATCCAAGTTTTCAATATGAACAGTCGACAAAAGCCAACTTACCATCGCTTATGGAGACCACAATTGCCACTACAACGTATATTGTGGAAAGGAAAGCAGACAGACCCAACCAAACTCCTAGAGCTGACAAATGAGGAACCATAATCGCAAATAAGAAACATACGAGCCCTGCCATGACATTGCAGTACGGGAGCTTCAAAGCATCGTCATCATTTAAAAGATCATAAACACCCTGCATCAGAGCAAAGGTAGATGCAATGACTTCAGATCATCAAACGTGTGGAATTCACATGACAATTATTCATGGTTAATCAATGGGCAGCTTTCTAGAACTCCAGCCCATGATTTTTAACGTTCTTGAAAGCCAAGTGGGGAAGTTTCATTTTCTACCTTGATAGCTGAACCAGCCAGAATGATCAATCCAACATTGATCATGAAAAGATTAATATATTGTAGCATCCAAACGGTATAATAGCCTTTCTTACCTGTAATAAAATAATATCATTAATTAACATTACATAGTGAAACGTCTGCAGATTGCCACAAGGCCCACAACCAATTACATTATGGCGCTTAACATACCGTAAATATGCCCTGCAAGATCTCTGTATCTGATATGCTTCTCTCCACCGAATTCATGGAGCTTGGCAAGCAGAGTATTTGCATAAAATGACAGTGCAGTTGCTGCAATAATACCAACTACACCGGCTATCCAACCCAAATGAACCATCATGGTCTCGGAATAGTCCATTAAATAAGCACAGTTGACACCGGTGCTGAGGACAATGCATACTTGGAACCACGAATCTGCAAAATCCCGACATCTTAGCATCAAATGTATAGCACTGTTTGAAAATTCAATTAGAGACAACAAAATTGCTTTCGACTTTCATTCATGAGGGTAACGTGAGTAGTCAGGTATTAGTAGCGAAAGACAGAGCATATGATCAAGCACTTCCACCTAAAATGAAAAATTGGATAAGGCAGTTTCTTAATTACTGAAACTCCATTCAAATGACCCATAATAAAAACTAACGGATGCAGATATCCACAATTGAAGAAGGAAATGAGGAAGTAAAATAAAAGCTCCATCTTTCTCCATGGGGGAAAAAAACACAGTAAGAAAAAGTGAATGCCAAACCTTTGCTGATCTGATGAGCAGTCCGTGGAGCTTCGGTATACTGCTCGCCATGAGATGACGACGAAGCCAAATATTTCTCTGCTCCGGCTTCCAAGCTCTCTTCATACTCTGGATCTTCTCCTCTTTCATCAGCCAGGAGGGGAACTTTCCCTGTTTCTTCGTCTACCTTCCTAGCGGCAGTCATCACGCCTTATACGATTCTCCAATATGTGTCCTGAATCAAATTGAACGCAACAAGCTAAAGATAAAAGCTTTGTTTTGAGCTGTTAACTTGCTCTACACCACAGGAGTGGCAATGGAACTCTTTGCCCGGCAATTCTGGGTGTCTGTCGTTCTTCGATAGACTGGAAAGTGTTGGTGGATTTTTCCGTATCTGATTCTCAGAGTTACCTGTCTGATGAGTAAGGTATTGGCCTGAAGGAAGCGATATCTCAAATTATTGACCACTCGGCAACCAAGTTTGTGTAGTTCATATTGGTTCTTCTTTTTCAGCTACTAATAGTAGCGATAAGTAGAAAGGCTGTATATTTTATGTGGGCGGCAGAAAAAGGACCAATAATGTAGGACGTTGTAATTTCAAAGTATTTTTTTCTTTTCATTCGGACAACTTCTTGACTGTCACTGTTGTAATCGTAACGTTGCCGCTTGGGGTTCGGGATTTGTTCATGGCACGTTTTAATTCATCATAATCTTCACCAATCAACAGTAATTATACTTTGGTGGGGGTTGTCGTAGTACGGAGGCGAAAGCCTGATTTACCCACCACTCCATGAAAATGTACTAATTAGTGTTTTGAGTTGGTTGTTTTTAAGGATGTAAGGTTGTTAAAACGAAAATGAGTTTTTGGGGTGTTATTTATTTATTGTCACCCATGTGATAAGATCAATGTAAAGATTCAACTGCAAATAATTGGCTAAGTGGGCTCTACATATGAAGGGATTTCCGTATCAATCCGTCGTTTTGTCCTTTTCTTCTTTAAACTTTTCAGAAGTGAGGTAAATCAAATATAAACCGTCCGTTAAAGTCACATCACACGTAACAAAGGTAAGTAACTTATCGAGGGCATTCAGGCATTGGCTTGGAAGTTTCATCGGCCTATAATGTGTCAATCATGCACTAAACATGTGCTTTGGTGACATAAGGACACGTAACTCTGATTGTTATCAACAAACATAACTGCTCACTACTTTAGTGCTGTGGAGTGGAGACCTTTAAAACGATTTCTAATCTTAGAGATCACGAGTTCAATTTAAGAAAAAAAAAATTTCTGAGTTCCCGCCCACATTCATGTCACACAAAACATGTTTTATCTGAGGTAGAAACTACAATATTTTAGGGGCATTTTCATTTTATAAGTGTGCTGCTATAGTACATTAAAATATTTCTAGCGTTCAATATTGGAGAGAAGGATACCATTGAAAATATTTAATATCTTACTTTAGTGTGACGTTCGACGTGTTTCCTGTTGCTTCGTTGTATACACGGCGTTTTTTAGTTGGCTATCATCCAATGCTTTTGTGAGCCCCATGTGACGTGTGACTTAATAATTAGTGCGAGATGGACCCCTGATTCCCTGTTCACCCAACTCCCAACTGACTTATATATGAACATATTGATTAAAGATGTCATGAGGTCTTGATTAAGCTCGTCATTTATTGAATCAATAGGTCATCGTAGTAAAGTTGTAATATCTTATAACGCCCATATGTAAATCGATAAAATACTGAACTAAAATTTTTAATATTATATTCATTGAAATTACTCTCAAAACTTTGCTTGTCGTTAAAAAGATTTCGATTTCTCAACATGAACTCTCTCAACTCATCTAACTCGAATGTTCATACAACAAAAAAATTATGAATACGCGAACAGGATGAAGATCTCCCTTGTCTAACACCACCAGAATAGCAACATCATCTGAGCTACAGCGTGATCGTCACCAACCAAACCAGCCCTGCAAAAGATCTTAATGACTTAGGTTGGCCAGAGGAGGACCCAATCGAACTCAACGAAGGAGATATTAATATTGTTCAAGGTACACATGGTTTGGGCGTTGAACTATCCCCCACCTTCAAAGGAAAATTAGACAAAGTCTAGGCTAATGAAGAGCTATATTCGCCTTCATAATCTCGACTCATTGTTTTGGTTGACCCACGTATTAGTGGTGATCGCGCAATGAAAGTTATTAGGAATCTGGGCTTCAATAACTCTTTTTTGGTAGAGCAGAGGGATATTCCGGAGATATCTGGCCACTATAGAAAGATGATATCGTAGTCCGAATTTGAATTGCTCACCGTCAATTTGTGTATGTCAGCATTCAATGGGATTAATCGACATTTGAATTCACTGCCATATACGAGAGCCCTACTTATGCGTTACAAAAATTCATCTGGCATTACCTGCCGAATCTTGCCAGGCACACTACCACACCTTGGCTACAGGGAGGAGATTTCAATGCTAAATTGAAAAATGTCGATAAACACGGAGGCTCCCGACTACAACCCATTGTTAATACTCAATTTCGACACTGCATGAATCACTGTAACCTCCAGGATCTTGGATTTTCCAATCCAAGATTCACGTGACGGAGAGGACAAATTCGAGCGAATTAGAGCGCGCCTTTGGTTCTACTTCTTGGCTCTCAACCTTTCCTAACATCCGAGTTACCCATTTGTCTTTCTTGAAATCGAATCACTGACCCTTCCTTATTACTTTTCAAACCAACGACCTCCCACTCCTTTGAGTCGTCCCTTTCGATTTCAAATCGCATGGCTAATCCACAATTGCTTTGATCAAGTGGTAGCTAAGAACTGGCAATCTAATAACTAGGACTTTAATGGTGCGATCAAGAATATTTCGGACAAACTCCAATAGTGGAATGACATTATTTTTTGAAACATTTTTCATCGTAAAAAACATCTCATGGCTCGTCTCGTAGGCATCGAACAACCTCTGGAAGATACCAATTCGTCCTCCCTCCAAAAGCTCGAGAAATACCTGCGGACTGAATTAGAGAAAGTCCTATACCAAGAAGAGTTATTCTGACACCAGCGTTCTAGAAGCCAATGGCTAGGACAGGGAGATAGGAACACACACTATTACCACGCAATCACACGAACCAGACGTCGACAAACAAGGATCATCTCTTTGACCGACGTCAATGGTAATGTGATTACCGACACTACGGCTTTCAGAGGATTGGCGTAGAGCTACCTAGAGGATTTATACCATTCTGAAGTCCACTTCCCTATAGCCTGGCATATACATGGCCATTTCCATCCCCTCCTGCATCAAATGACCGCTGAACTCACTCGTTAATTAAGCCCAGATGAAATAAAGACGGCATTCTTCTCCATGGCTCTAAATAAGACCCTAAGAATTGATGGGTTAACCGCACTGTTCTACCAATCCCAATTGGACATTGTTGGACCTTCCCTGACTCTTTTTTCAGCATATCTTTTGACACGAAGTATGAGAGTCGGAACTCAACCGAACCATTATGGTCTTTATCCCTAAAACTCCATCCTCCTCTTCGATTTCGCAGTGCAGGCCGATAGCACTTTGCACAATTCTCTACAAAGCCGTCACCAAGATTATAGCCAATAGGATTAAACCATACCTTGAAAAGCTAGTAGCTCCCACCCAGTGCAGTTTTGTGCCTGGGGACCTTATTACCGACAACATCATCATCACCCAAGAAGTCATCTATTCCATGAAAAGAAAAAATGGTCGAAAGGGGATTATGGCTATTAAAGTGAACCTAGAGAGAGCATATGACCGTCTAGCTTGGGACTTCATTCAAGACACTCTAATAGATGTTGACCTTCTAGATTCACTGATTACTCTCCTTATGAAATGCATATCAACTGTCTTCTTACAAGTGAACTGAAATGGTGAGCTAAGCGAATTCTTTACTCCATCCAGAGGTATTCGCCAAGGGGACCCTCTTTCTCCCTACGTTTTTGTCCTATGTATGGAACGCTTTGGTCATGCGATTATCCAAGCGGTGTCACACGGAAGATGGAAGTCGATCAAATTAAGCAGAAATGGTCTGCCCCTCTCCCATTTATTCTTTGCTGATGATCTCATTCTCTTCTCCGAAGCTTCCATTGATCAAGTGAATGTCATTCGGGATCTTCTGAACTCTTTTTGTGAGTCTTCTAGACAACACGTGAGCACGACCAAATCAAGATGCCACTTCTCTAGGAATATCCCTCCCTTGACATGTCACTCCTTAAGTCGAGAGTTAGGATTTCGCATGAAAAATGGCCTCGATCGTTACCTTGGCGTTCCTCTCCTGCACCAACGAGTTAGTAAAAGAACATATCGGTACATTCTTGATAGGGTTCATCAACGCTTATCAGGATGGTCCTCCAAAGTGTTGTCTTTCGTTGGCGGCATCACCTTGGCTCAATTAGTATTAGCGGCTATCCCAAGCTACACAATGCAGACAATCTGATTGCCACACAATCTGTGTGACGATCTGGAACAAGCCAAGAGGCGATTTTTGTAGGGCTCGTCTCACGACAGAAAGAGGATCCACTTAGTCAACTGGGAGGAAGTTTGTAAACCAAAGGAGTTGGGGGGTCTTGGCATTCGAAGAATTTGGGAAACAAACGATGCTTTCCTAGCAAAACTCAGATCGTCATTGATCGCCAACCCCAAAGCTTTATGGGTCCAAGTGCTCTCTGGAAAATATAAATTTGACATCAACCACCTCCCCACCTCTTTTGAAACCATAGGGGGTTTAATGGCTTGGCGGAGCATAAAGGCAACCTGGCACATCGTTTCACAAGGCATGAAATGGATGATCGGAGATGGCATTAAGACTCGCTTCTGGCTTGACCCTTGGATCACGGGAGTAGGTATGCTCATTTCCCATACTACTCATCCTATCCTAGAGACACTTCTTAGACTTAGTGTCCACCAATTAGTGGATTCCACTGACAATTGGAATTGGGCATCCTTCCAATCATGTCTCCCAACGCCAATTTGCCGATCAATCGCTGGCATGTTCCCACCTAAGCAATATCTGGGTGAGGATAAGTTGATTTGGGGAGCTTCCGACAACGATCTCTTCACCATTGCACCCACTTACTCCATGCTTATGGGACACGAGGACGATTCGACTCATAGGGTTTGGCGGGCAATTTGGTAGTGGCTGGGATCACAGCGAATTCGCTCATTCTTATGGTTACTAACGAAAGATCGATTACTTAGTAACTAACAACGAGTCGAAAAACAACTCACTTATGATAGCACCTGTCACCAGTGCACTGTTGAAGAATCGTCTCTATATGTTGTAAGGGATTGCACCAAAGCTCGTTAAGTGTGGGACGCCTTTCCGACGGACCTCGCTGCTTCTGCCTTCTTCTCTCTGCCAACTAGAGACTGGATTCTTTTTTACACGACTTATTGGTTCCTCTGGAGATGGAGGAATAAGTTCCTCTTTGATGATCATTTTATTTGGCCATCCTCACTCATTTTCTTCATTTTGTCTTACGTAGATCAGATACACAAGTCTACCGAGTGGCAACACCAAGTCAATCTCGGGTTTCGTTTCCACAAAAAATAACTCATCAATTGGAGTAAACCGCCACTTGGATGGATAAAACTAAACACAGATGGTGCTTGCAATCGTGCCCAGTTCTTGGCTACAGCAGGTGGCCTCATACAAGATAGTGAAAGCAATTGGTTTGGAGGCTTCACACAGAACCTAGGATGGTGTGCTGTGTTGTCTGCAGAATGCTGAGGAGTTTTTATAGGACTCTCGCTCGTTTAGAGCCTGAGCTTCCGCCGGATAAAATTGGAAGTGGACTCGCTCGCAGTGCAAAAGATCATCTCTTCCTCAGACACTAGCTCCCAAACACTCAACCCTATAGTAATGGGTATCCACGAACTGTTCACCCAGAACTGGTTTGTTGCTCAACGACATGTATACTAAGAGAGCAACAGATGCGCTGACTGGCTTGCCACCTAGGCAGAACATTCTGACATTAGTGTTACATATTTTGATACTACACCTATCGGGTGCCAACGTATCCTATTAGAGAATATGTTAGGAATTTGTTTACCCTGACTTGTTTTGTAACTTGTTTATTTTGTTTCCCTTTAATAAAAAATGGAATTTAGTGTCAACTCTTAAGCCTCCATTCAAGATTGGTAGTATGGAATCATAATAAAAATGAAAAATGAAAATAAAATATACATATTTAGCATATAATTTAGAAATAAAATTCAAATATATTTGATATTAAATACTAGAAATGGTAATAAATTTTTTTCTCATTTTTTGGTTATTATATAATTTATTTTATAAAATTAATAAAAATACTTTTATTTTATAAATAACTAATCATTAATTAAAATATTTTTATTTAAAATTAT
>JANZLF010000222.1:15161854-15174946 GCA_026546835.1 Erythroxylum foetidum
TTTGAGTTTTCATACCGACACCGGGATCCTGGCTTTCGGGAAGGTCCCGGTAACAAAATTTTTGTTTTTCCGCTGCTTGAACATGTGATGTTCCTCCCGGGATTTTCCTACAAAGTTGTCATGAAACTATCTAGTCAATTAACACTCTAATCATGACTATATAATCTTAGGAGCAATATAAAATGAGAAAATGCTTGTTGCATTTGTTTTATTCTTTCTCTTATTTTGATTGAAAATTTAAAATAAGCCAAAAATAAATTAAAAAACACACATGGATAAAAAAAACCTAATGTGAAAAAATAAAGAAAAAGAAATTTACTTCCCTTGAGTTGTCTCCTAAGAAGCGCCTTTGTTTAGAGTTGCTGGCTCGAATCCTTCTTCTCCTTACGTGACAAAATTGTGGTCTTTAGGTATTACAGTTAGCACCACTTCCCCACAAGGTTATTTCGAGTAGGGCCTTATTTGATCATTATTCCCATTTAGCATTCTCGCTATCCTTATACTTTTGATCTATTGAGTCCATTCATTTTTGAAAGATCTCAAATGTCTCTTTACCTTTTTCCTCCTCATTTAATTCCTCTAATCTACTAGGTAAAATTAAAGATTTATTCTCAACAACAAAATAGAACTCAATATTTACCTTTGAAATAAAAGGTATAGCCTTTTCTGTCTTGAGCTCCTCCACAACTTCTTTAACACAAGCAATTTGTTGAGGATTGACTTGAAAATTCTTAAGCTCCTCATCACTCTATAAGATTTCTACACTAACATCTATTGGGTATACCTCGAGTTGATATGATTGCTCCTCTTCCATTTGTGATTTTAGGTGTTCGATCCTAGCTGCCATTTCACCCATTTAGCTTAATAAGATCTAGTTTCTAGATGTTATATGCCTTATTTCTTGCTGGAACTGTTGGGCATTCTGTTGAAGTTCTTGCATACTTTTTTGAAGCTGTTGCATACCATGCTGAAATTAAAGATTGTTAGCAATCATAACATTCATCAAGTCTTCCAGAGATGTACCTGAGTTTTAACAAGAAGCTTCTAGTCCATACGGGAATTGCTATACCCTACAAACTGTCATAGAAATAATTTTGATGGCTATCCCATCCATAACCAAATTTAGGTTGATCAGTCCAACCTTGGCTATAGGATTCTGAATAAGAGTTATATAAAAGAAATTACTTCTATCCATGTCGTTTTTGTCACACAAATACCAAACAAAAAGTGAAAAAGATCAAGAAATAATTGAAAAGAAACTAATTAAAAATAAATATGTACAAAACACCAATTAAAATGATAAAAGAAGACTAAAACACTACATTCCTTAACAATGACGCCAAAATTGTCAGCCCGGTATAACACTAGTCAATATAAAAATCAGACTACTATTATAATAGTGGTGAGTCTAGGTCGATCCTACAGAGAGTGTGTATACAGTTGTTGCAATAAAATTAATCAGTGTTTAGGTTTTGGGGAAGGGGGGGTTTGGAAATAAAAAATAAAAGAAAACTAAAATAACTAACAAAAGCAATGTAAAGAAAACATGTAAAAAATGATAAAAGTGGAAAATTCAGTTGGGATCCGACTCTTTGGTTCAATCACTACTTACACCCTAATTAAACATATTTCATTGATTTGTTTTTCTCAAATCTCTCTTAGCAATCATTAATCATAAGTTAATAATTAACCAAATTTTCCCTTAGGTAGTGTTTAATCAATATACGATTGTTAATTAAACCTAACGACCGAATAACCTAAGATACGATCTCTATATTTAATTAGGTAGTAGCGTTACAAATTAAGAAAATCAATTAATCAAGGAAACAACTACACACGATATGTCATTTAACCTAGCTCATGTTATCCTTAATAATTATGAATAATTAACTGCTACACATCAATTTCAATATAACAATTACGAATTTCAATATCAATTTCAATATAACAATTACGAATTATATTGAAATTCTAGCAATGGGTTTGTAAATAAACGATTCAATGAATACATTAAAATCATCTTTTCACAATACCCAATGGGTCCATATACAAATAATTGAACAATAACAAGAGTACGATTATCCATACACATAACCCAAATCAATTAATATATGATAACATAATCAACTTCTAATGAGAAAAAGAAACAACTAAAAATAAGGAAAAACATTTAACCCGAGTTGTCGACGTCGATGTCACCTCCAAACTAGTGTCGAGATGTGTAGCCCTTCATGGGTCTCTCCCAAGAAAATGCTTCAGCCCCATTGAAATACCCTAACAGAAGCCCCCCTAGCAACGCCTCCCTCTTTCTACACTCACTATTCTCTCTTGATTTGATGAATTAATATTTGGTCTATCTTACTATTCACCTCTACTACTTTAAAATGAAGACTCACGCTACTTGTCTCTTTTTAATTCACTTAAAACCCTTAGCTATAAAATGTTGTTGTTTGGTCCTTTACGTTGTTTCTAGTCCCTATAGTGTGTTTTGGTCTTGTTGGTGCGTCAGTTGTTGTGTCGTCATTCCTTGCTCCTTCCCATTTCCTTTCTCTTTCCCATGCTACTGTTTTAGTTCTTCTTATTAACGCTTCTTTAATTAAAAACCTGACGTTACCTCTTGATGCACTGCGTTTTATGTTGGTCCGCTTACCACTTAATTCACATTGTTGTTTAGCTAATAGATTGTTGCATTTTCTTCATAATGTGTATATATCTTGGTCCATTTATTTCCACCACATGCACGTTTCGTGCTTCCACCTGCTGCATGTTAGCTCCATAGATGTTGCTTTATACATTTTCCATTAATTAACTTATTGCATGGCCATTAAATTAACATAAATTGCATGTAAAATTCAATGCATATTCATGCGGCTCACTTTTCATTTTGTTCCCTTTTTCTTTTAATTTTCTTCTTCTTACTTCAAGAAAACAAGTTAAAATTAATCTTTGAAAAATGACCTAAATATCATGCTTTTGACTCACTTTGGCTCCATACTTCCGAATTATGCCTAAAGCTAAATATGAACTAAAGTGAGTATCTTAATCAATTTTATGTTATTAATCACTAAGTGTTATGAAATAATAAAAAATCAATTAAACACATTTCACCACTCCTAAGGATAATTATATGATGCTAGTTGCAGATTCTTTAATAGATGCGACAATTTGACATTCTCTATTCCTTCATGGTTTTTTTTTGGGGGTTATAACCAGATTTTTATAATGAAAAATGTTATTTCTAAAATGAAACATTTGAGTGGGTTATAGTACCTTTCAGTCTAAACAGGTGTCATTACCAAAGAGCCATGAATGTCATTTTTCATGACTTAAGAGGTCTTACATAGACGATAACATTGTGAAATCAAAATAAAGTATAGATCATACCTATAATTTATGAGAAGCGTTTCACGAGATGAGAATACATAAATTGAAATTGAATCCTTTGAAGTGTGTTTTTGGAGTAAGAGTAAGGAACTTATTGGAATCTTTGGTTCATAACAGAGGAATTGAATTAGATAAGAATAAAGTGAAAGTCATTCTTGAAGAAAAAACACCTCAAAATAAGAAGGAACTTTAGAGATTTTTGGGTTAAGTAAACTACGTGAGAAGATTCATTGTTAATTTGACAGGAAAAATAAAATAATTCTCATACTTGTTAAAGTTAAAGAATTTAAAGGAATTTTTCTAAAAGAAGAGACACCAAGTGGCTTTCAATAATATCAAGGAATATTTAATGAAACCATTAGTGTTGGTGCCCCTTAGAAAAGGAATTACATTAAAGTTGTATATCTCTAAGGCAAAAGAATCTATTAGATGCCTTCTGGACCAAAATAAGGAAGGTGGTCATGAACAAGCTATTTATGGTATGGCTAGGATTCTTAAGCCAACAAAAAATAGATGCTAACCTATTGCAATATGGAGATGTATTTTCCTATTTCAAAGTTAAGGTAATACTTGTTACAAAATGTTGAATAAGTTAATCCTCTCAAGAAATATAGGAAAATGGTTTATGAATCTTATAGACTTCAACTTGGTTTATTACCTACACAAGTCTATAAAAGGTGAGGCATTAATTGACTTTTTAGCCAGCCATCATTCAATTAACGTACAAGAGAATGAGAAACATTTGATTCTTAATTATGGGAAGAAATTATAGGAATTAAAATGTGATGGGTCTAGAACCTAGAAGTCTATCGATGTTGCAATTATCATAATTGTGCCAAATGGAAACAAAACTCTCCTTTCCCTTAAAATGGATTTCCCATGTACCAATAATCAAGTAGAATATGAAGGTTTATTGGTTATACTAGAAATTTTATGCAACATCCTACTACCACATGATACATACCCAAACATTTAAACATATTTAAGTACATATCCTATGATAATGGTATGTTAGAGCAAAAACAAAACCAAATTATACATGGCATCATCTAACATAATCGAAAATCACTAAATTTTAAAACCATTCATTACACTACTCCAAACAAGTTTACACTATTTCCTTTAGACAAATATTTACATGACCTCATATAGGTTCTACAAAAATACAACAAAATACAAAACACGATATTCCTGGAGTCAGTTGACAGACCTCTGATCCATAACAAAATCCAAAGGGTCCTTTAGTCCTGCCTAAGGCCTAAGTCTCCTGTCTCGTACCTGAAAAATCACGTTGCAATTTTTATGAGTTTTGTGAACTCAATGAGTAAACCATCATTGATGATTTCACCGGATTACAAACACATACCACATATCTCACATATATTCATTCTGATCATGTATACACGCCAAAAATTCACACAACATGATGTATCTTATAATCTCACAATCCATATAGCCAAGTACAACAAATAGATCATAACAATTTCTTATTCGTTTCAGCTTTAGAAATCATTAAATATTATATGTATGAGACTCACATTCTTTCTTATTGTTATGACCGAGTGCCTATCACAAACTTATACAAATACTGGCCTTAAGGCTCAGTCAACAGAATCATGGAGCATAGCTCTACGCGTAAAATCAGAAATCACGGAGCGAAGCTCTACGTGGAAGCACTTCATACTGGCAACTCAAGTCACAACGCCTTTATCTGAGCATGCATTATATGAAATGCAACAATTTCAAAAAATCTCATACAAATTCACAGTCATCGGACCTAAGTCTGGCATTCAACTTTCATAAAGAATCAAATATTAAAAATTTATATCAATTCAAAACACTCCCAATACATGCCCAATTATCAAACTCCTCGGACCTCAAGTCCGGAATCTAGAATCAACTCACAAAAAGTTCAATAATATTGGAAATGTAATAAATTAAATTAAATTCAAATCGAATCAATCCTAGGAAATCATCTAGGTTGACTCACAGAACACTTCAATATGCTATTGCCTGGATGGTCCTGCAATATCGTTCTGGCGTCCACTTGGCTCCTCTAAAACATACACAACATATTCACAAATATCACATTTTTGTACAAATATACAAGTATTCTTTTATGCACATCAACATATAGAAAGTATGCACAATGCTTGTTCAATGACAATTCCGAGTATCTTATTATAATCATCATCATCAAACCAATCAGATATCAAAACCCTCTTTAATAACATTTGGTACTTATAATTTGGACCAAAATAAAATAATGTGAAAACAATTTCATAACTTAATTGACCACTACAGATTTTCTGCTCACATGATTTTGGGTCAACTTTCCATAATTAATTTGATAGGATAAAAGACAAAATTGGGTAATACTTCCTTCTGGAAAGTTGTTATTCAGTGTCTTAAATTTTTAATGACTCCAAGATCATCCAATTTGATTCAGTATTCAATGAGTTATGCACAAAATATCTCAGACTGTGCACATTTGAACTTTTGGCTAGCATATGATCATACCCTCTAATTTTTTAACTCATATCTTTCAGCTCAGACATCCAAAAATTTCAAACTTTATACCAATTTAAAGATAAGAGAATAAGCTACAACTTTGGTGAAGACAACTCAACCTAATTCAGCCCACATCAATACAGTTTATTCAATAACCACAGGATATAATTTCTGTCCCTGACAGTGCTTCAGCTTAAGCTACAACTCACTTACATGCCAATTTTGAAAATCGTAGAGACAGAATTAAAATTCGACCTCTTCACAAAAATTGTAGAATTATGTCTCTAGTTTAATATAAATTAAAAACTAACTCATTCAGAAATCTACATCTCAAGTTATAATTTGAAAACTGAAGCATGATCATGAAAATTTTCCAATTCAGAATATTCCAGTAGACTTCCACACTTTCATCCTATCAAACACTTCCAGATCAATTCATATAACTCTAAATTTTTATGTAGAGAAAGAAAAATATCTTAGAAATTCATTGGTTCAAGTTTGGAGTCATTTGGAGTTCGGATGGAAAAGTTATAGGCAAATGACTGAGGGCTGCACAAGGAAAAACTCTAGTTTTTATCCCACACAACTAACCCATCACCTTTTCTCTATCTAGCACGTTAACTTCTTCACCAACCCAGATCACCGAAACTGCAAATTTTCTTCCCTCTTCTTACTCTCTTCCACTTACCCTATCATCTTTAATTTATAACCTCTCATTGTCTCTTTCATTTGCAACATATCTTATACTAAAACAACTCAAAATATAACATTAGTTATAAATACCAAAACCAGAAAATTTTCAATACTATTCATCATCTTCAACCCTTGTGTACAACACTGTCTGCACTTGTTTTATTTTCTGCATTTTTTTTTGCACTTTTTCATTTCTTTTTCCTTCCCTTCTCAGTCCACGTTTTCTATCATCTTACTCCTTAAAACACAACACTTCTATGTTTTCTTTAACTCTACCTCCCATACATCCATCACCACACTACCCAAACATTGACGCATATATATATAACAAGAACAGAGCATGTTTAATTACATATATGTTGCTGCATGCATTTTAATATCCAACAATAACTTCATCCAAATTGTCATCTCATATCATTAAATTCATCTACTGATACACAACAGACACAAATGCATGCATGTACAGTTTCGATTTTCTCAAAACCAAAACAGAGTAGATATATCATATATATACTCATCAGCTTCCTAACCTTGTTCCTTAACTCATAGATGTCAGCATCATTTGCAATTTTTCAGACTTATTCATATAAGGAAAAACTCATTTCCATATATAAACGTTACATGAACATCCTAGTTCCCCGAGCACTGCATCCCTCAAGCTTGTTCCCTTAAATCCAAACCCATAAAAAAACACACATGTTAACACTTCATACATGAACAGTACATCACCGTAACTATCATTCTAAAACCCATGCATCCATGTATATATTTACACTAGAAAATGAACATCATCAGAACTACTTACTGGATTCAATTATTCCCTGCAGTAATAATTAAAAGATTTGGAGAAGTTGTGTTTCACTTCATTCAACCGTGAGTATTTAACTCAGTTTACAAGTATAATCCGTTGATGATTTGAATTCAAATCAAGCTAATCTAAAGGAGATATTCCAGGAGCTACATCTGATGATATTTACAAACAGTTTAACAAATATTTGACTTAGTAAACAAGCAGTTAAGATTGTTCCGTATTACGCCCCCTCAAGTTGTTGGTATGATCAACCAAACCCAGTTTGACTAGATTTCGAAGAAACGCAGCTCGTGGCAAAGGTTTGGTGAGAATATCGACAACTTGATCTGCGGAGTGTAGATGTCGTACTGTGATCGAGCCATTCTGAACTTGTTCTCGAACAAAGTGAAAGTCAATTGCAACATGTTTCATACGGCTATGAAAAACAGGATTCGCACAAATGTAGGTTGTACTAACATTATCACAAAGAATCTGCGGAACCTCTTGGATCGAAAAACATAGCTCACCAAGCACATGCTGAATCCAATTTGTTTCAGAAACAGTGGCAGCAACTGCCCTATACTCTGCTTCAGTCGAGGAGTGTGAGACCGACCTTTGCTTCTTGGAGGACCACGAAATCGGCGTACTACCGAGATAAATAACATAGCCGGTGGTCGATTTCCGATCAATGGGATCCCCTGCCCAATCAGAATAGGAGTAGGCAGCCAAAGAGAGGTTCGACTCACGCCGGATATGTATACCGAGACCATTTGTTTGTTGTAAGTAGCGAAGGAGCCGTTTCACCGCACGCCAATGAACTTCATTCGGATTGTGCATATATTGGGATAATTTATTGACAGCATAGGCAATATCGGGTCGTGTAAAAGATAAATAATGCATTTTACCAATGACTTTGCGATAAAGGGTAACATCAGTAGAAGCCGAGGAAGATCCAAGAGTGAGGTCAGTGGTAGAGCTCATCGGAGTAGGCATTCCCTTGCAATCATGCATATTCAATTCTTCTAGTAGATCCAACACATATTTTTGCTGCGAAAGAAACATTCCAGTGGAATCATAGGAAACTTCAATGCCTAAAAAATAATGCAACTTGCCAAGGTCCTTAAGAGAAAATTGACTCGAAAGTGCAGTAATTATATCATGAACACCTTTCGTGATGCTCCCAGTAACTAGAATATCATCCACATATATAAGAACATAAGCAATGAACCTGTCTCGGTTGAATATAAATAAAGAGGAATCCGATTTAGCCATCACAAACCCATAGTCAACAAGATAGCTTTTGAGAGCAGTATACCATGCCCGTGGCACCTGTTTTAACCCATATATCGCCTTGTGCAATCGGCATACATAGGAAGGATGAGATGCAGATTCATACCCGGGTGGCTAGCGCATATATACTTCCTCATCGAGAGTTCCTTGGAGGAAGGCATTATTCACGTCAAGTTGCGAGACTGGCCACGATAATGATGTGGCAATTGTAAGAACCAGCCGAACAGTAGTAGGCTTTACCACAGGGCTAAACGTAGAGTGATAATCAATCCCGGGCCTCTGAGTGTAACCCTTCGCAACTAGGCGCGCCTTATACCTGTCAATTGAACCATCAGCATTATATTTGATCCGAAACAACCACTTACAGTCAACAATGTTCGTGGAGGAATCGCATGGGACAAGGCTCCATGTATGATTGCGGATCATAGCATCATATTCGGCTTGCATTGCAAGCTGCCAATGGGACTGTTTTTGAGCTTGTTTGTAGGTTCGGGGAATGGATGTGGTAGACGGAATAACAGCGGTGTGAAATTGTTTTGGTTTAAGGCTATTCGTGTGAGAACGGAGGACCATATGGTGGGTCGGTTGGGGCTGAGTTGGTGGGACATTTTGGACAGCAGGCGGGGTGGGGTTGGCATCAGTTATTGGCTGATCGGATGCGTGTTGTGTACTGGTAACAGGCATGGGTTGAGGTGGTTGAATAATAGGGGCAATGGGTAAGGATTTGGATTGATGATGGTACGTGAGTGGGTGGGGAAGGGTATGTCTCGTCGTGGTCAGATCAGTGTGTTGGTCAGGCAAGGGAATGGGAACATGCTGATTGACAGGATTAGGTGTAGGGTCCGAAGTTGACGCCGTGGGCTGCACCTGGGAGGAGGTAGTAATAGTGGGCTGCAAAATTTTCAAAGCAATTGGCAATTCAAAACAAGAAGATATCGAGTGATTAGTGGCATCCATATTTTCATTTTCAATATTTTCCCATGAGATAAAAGATAAGTTGCTTGCAAAGGTAAAATGTGAATTTGCACACGGAAATTCTTTTTCATAAAAAATAACATCTCGACTAATAAAAATTTTGGAAGTAGTGAAATCAAAGCATAGATGAGAATGATGTTTGGTAGAGAATCCTAAGTATAAGCATGGTTTGGATTTTGGATCTAATTTATGACGGGCATAAGGTTTCAACCAAGGGTAGCAGAGACAACCAAATGTTTTAAGAGAGTCTAGCTTCGGCTTTGTTTGGAACAGAACTTCATATGGGCTTTGATTGCCTAAGACTGGAGTGGGCAGCCTATTGATGATATATGTGGCATGTAAGCAGGCAAATGACCAAAATTGGTATGGCATGGCATCTTGGTGCATTATCATTTTGGTTGTTTCTATAATGTGGCGATGTCTACGTTCAACTACGGCAACACGTTGGGGTGTATAGGGACGGGAGACAAGGTGTTCTATACCGGTTAGTTTCAAATAATGATCTAAGCTTTGATATTCACCACCACCATCGGTGTATAGAGACAAAATTTTTGTTTGAAAATGTCGCTCAAGAAGAGGATGTAATTGTTGAAAAGTTTTTAAAACTTCATCCTTTGTCTTGAGAGTATACATCCACATGTACTTTGAATAATGGTCGACAAATAAAACATAATACCTTGTTTGATCAATCGAGAGGACCGGAGATGGTCCCCATAAGTCACTGTAAATCACCTGTAAAGGAGACTGTGTTTGCAAAGTATTTTTAGAAAATGATAATCGATGCATTTTATTAGAATTGCAAGCATTACAAACTGAAAGTTTGGAACTAGTTTTGGGAATTGAAAATTGATTTAGAATGTGATTTAAAGTTTGGCGATTGGGATGCCCCAACCTCCGATGCCACAAATCACTTGATACAGCTACTTGACAACTAGAAAAATCAGAAACATCGGTTGGTGGCCATTGATAAAGTCGACCACTACTTTCTCCTCGTACCAGTGGTGCCCCCGTCGCCAGATCCTTGATAACATAAGAAAAATGAAAAAATTCAATGGATTTATTATTGTCACGACAAAATTGAGAAACGGAGATAAGATTATTTGTAACAGATGGGGAACAAAGGGCATTATGTAAGGTAAAGTGAGAGGTGGAAGTGTTTAATTTGATGTTACCAGTGTGGGAAATTGGTATAGTTTCACCATTTCCCATGACAATATCCTCCGTCCCATTATAGTCCTGTAAGTTTGTGAATTGATTAGCATCCGAAACAATGTGGTGAGTTGCTCCAGTATCAATTATCCAAGAATCTTGTGGCTGATTATAAGCGATATGATAAGCTCTAGCTTGCATATGATCATGCGATTGACTGCGGCAAACCCGAGCCGTGTGACCTGGCTTTTGACAAAGCTGACATTTGAGATTCGGGTCATAGGAGGCATGTGGCGCATTGTGACGCCGAGGACGCTGGTTCTGATAGCGTGGCTGAGAACCATTCTGCGTATAATTAGTGCCAGGTCGACGGTTCTGATAATTGGAATTACCAGACCGATTGTTGTGTGGATTGCCAGTCCGTGGGGATTGATTTTGAGCAACTGCAGCGGTAATAGGCTGAGAGAGAGTTGTTCGAGATTCCTCATGCTTCAAAAACAACTCGTGATCGACAAGTTTCTCATATAGCTCCTCATAAGTAATGGTGGAATCCCGAGAGCGAATGGCAGCCGAGATCTCCCGGAACTCAGTGCCAAGGCCACTGAGCACCTTGACAATCATTTCTTCATTGGATATGGGGGCACCTGCAGTGGCCAATTCATCGGCGATGGAGCGGATTTCGCGTAGGTAAACGGCTACGGATTTGGAGTCTTTGTGGAGACGGGCTAGTTGGTCTCGGAGACTGAAGATTCTGGTTTGTGATTTATTAGCAAAGGCTGTATGGAGGGTATTCCAGGCGGCACTAGCAGAGGTGGTGTTGGCAACTGATGAAGCGAGGGTGGGATCGACAGAGGTCATTAATGCATTTTTGATTAATTGGTCCTGACGGAACCAAATGTGATAGGTGGGATTTTGGATGGTGGTATTATTTTCGGTTATGGTTTTTGTGGGTGGACCTGTCGAGCCATCAAGATGGCCAAACAGATCATGGCCATACATCAAGGTCGAAATTTGAGCTTTCCAGATAGAGAAATTTTGGGAGCTGGTTAACTTGATAGGCATTTGTGTTGCGGGATTAAACTGAATGATGGTGGCTTGGGTAGTATTGTCAGAGTTTTGGACGGAAACGGGACGAGCCATGAAGTGGTTGTCGAAGACAGACTGAGCTAGGGAGGGACGGGAGTTTTGGAAAAAAAAAACTCGTTAGAGTGGAGGCTCTGATACCATAAAAGATATGGAGAAGTTGTATTTCATTAAATCAACAGTGAGTATTTAACTCAGTTTACAAAGTATAGTCTGTTGGTGATTTGAATTCAAATCAAGCTAATCTAAAGGACATATTCCAGGAGCTACATCTGATGATATTTACAAACAGTTTAACAAATATTTGACTGAGTAAACAAGGGCCGAGATACTATCAAGTCAAGCAGTTAAGATTGTTCCGTATTACGCCCCCTCAATTTGTTGGTATGATCAACCAAACCCAATTTGACTAGATTTCGAAGAAACGCAGCTCGTGGCAAAGGTTTGGTGAGAATATCGGCAACTTGATCTGTGGTGTGGAGATGTCGAACTGTGATCGAGCTACTCTGAACTTGTTCTCGAACAAAGTGAAAATCAATTGCAACATGTTTCATACGGCTATGAAAAACAGGATTTGCACAAATGTAAGTTGTACTGACATTATCACAAAGAATCTGCGGAACCTCCTTGATCGAAAAACATAGCTCACCAAGCACATGCTGAATCCAATTTGTTTCAGAAATAGTGGCAGCAACTGCCCTATACTCAGCTTCAGTCGAGGAGCGCGAGACCGACCTTTGCTTCTTGGAGGACCACGAAATCGGCGTACTACCGAGATAAATAACATAACCGGTGGTCGATGTCCGATCAATGGGATCCCCTGCCCAATCAGAATCGGAGTAGGCAGTCAAAGAGAGGTTCGACTCACGCCGGATATGTATACCGAGACCATTTGTTTGCTGCAAGTAGCGAAGGAGCCGTTTCGCCGCACGCCAATGAACTTCATTCGGATTGTGCATATATTGGGATAATTTATTGACAACATAGGCAATATCGGGTCGAGTAAATGATAAATAATGCATTTTACCAATGACTTTTCGATAAAGGGTAACATCTGTAGAAGCCAAGGAAGTTCCAAGAGTGAGGTCAGTGGTGGAGCTCATCGGAGTAGGCACCCCCTTGCAATCATGCATATTCAACTCTTCTAGTAGATCCAACACATATTTTTGCTGCGAAAGAAACATTCCAGTGGAATCATAGGAAACTTCAATGCCTAA
>JANZLF010000222.1:15239628-15250683 GCA_026546835.1 Erythroxylum foetidum
AAGCAAATATTTAATAAACAAATAACAAACATAATTCGTACTAACTTCCTTTAATATTCTAACCCCTAATTTGGGGCTCTACATGAAATGAGAGTCCAAATAAATAGAAAGTAATGGATATAAGTTATAAATATTAGATTTAGCAAAGGAGAGGAAGAAGAGAAGAGGAAACTCTGTAGTTTCGGATGAATGAGGAGTGCTGGAATTTGTTAACTAGAATAATTTCACTAAACAGTTAGTAGTATTTTGGACATATCTTGATATGTAGATTTCCAAATGGAATGATTTTTCATCTAGATGAAACTAGAGACATACGACTACAATTTGTGAGAAGAAATTGAATTTGGATTCTCTCATTAAGGGTCTTGAAACTTAAGATATAAGAGAAAAATTTTATAGAAGGAAATGTGTCAAATTACTCCATTTTCCTTGACATAACGATCATGCAAAGTGGACCCAAAAGTTTTTTTTAGAAAACATCTGGAATGATCAAATGAGTTAGGAAATTAGATTTAAATTTTTTAATGGAGGTGCAAACCCTAAATACAAATTATACTTATGTGAGTATTGATATAAGAATGATTATGTGACGTGAATAATGGAAAGATACGTTGTCATTGAACATGTACTGTACATAATCCATATGTATCCATATGTGCATAAATGAGTAGGTGTATAATTGTGCAAATTTATGATATGTGTAAATGTATATTTTTCATGAAATAGAGGAGCATTTGGACATCAACATCCAGAAGTTGCCGGGAGTTTGAGGCAATAGCTTCTAGAGCGATCTATGAGTCAACCTAGATGTGTACTGTCAACTATATATGTGTTTCTGCTTAGGTTATTTTTTTGATATTAACTTATTTGTGATATTGATGATTCCGAACAATTGAATGTTCAAGGAGTTTTTATTTAGGAATGTATAGGAAGTGCTCCTTGTATGTGAATGTGAAGAAATAAGTGTTACTCTATATGATTGTTGAATGCTAGACCAAGGCCCGATGATAAATGTGAATGAGACTATAAATGTGACTGATTGAAACAATGATTGAGTGAAACAATGATTGATTGAATATGTTTGATGAATTTGATTACATAAATACATGATCAAATAATGAGAATTGTGACTTGAGTAGCCACCAAAAATGAGCTTAAAGCTCTAAATGTTATTAAGACCCAAAGGCTCGCTATGTATAATGAGCCCTGTATTCTCAATAGATAAGGGATAATATCAATGAGCTCGGTATCAACAATAGATATGGGACAATTTAGGCACTCAATCATAACAACATAATAATCAAAAGTGATTCTCACAAGCATTCCATATACAGTCAATACGAGTGTTTGGCTTACTAAAATATATTGTAGACATGTATTCGAATGAGAGTAGTTATGTGATGTAAATGATATGTCATGCTATATGCTAAATGAAAAGATGTGAATTATGTGTTTACATGTGTTGATCTATTGTATGAATTAAGTGAACTATCGAGGATGGTTACCTCACTGAGTTTGTAAAACTTACTAAAATTGCAACATTAATTTTCAGGACCGAGAGAGGACACTAGCGATGGAGAGACTCTACAAGAAGCATAATTGCTATAATTTTAGGAAGAAGAAATAACTCAAAAGTCGATCAGCTGAGACTAAAGGATTAGATCAAAATTTTTGTATAATTCCTCTTTCTTGTAGCGTGTTTTGTATTAGGTTTTGGATGATGTACATATTTGGATGGTTTGTAAGGCTACAATGTACATATTAAGTTTTTATCAAATGAAAGGAGGAATTCAGTAGGTTTAAAATATTGTGATGTTTATGTTTTTATATGATGATGCCATGATTAAGTTGGCGATGTGAGTGCTCTAATATGCCACCCTTGTGGGGTACATATTCAGATATCACTCAGGATGTCAGGTACGGGTCTCATGGGAATGGGGTTTTAGATTTTGATATCAGAGCATGGTTTGGCATCTATAGGGATAGAATAAGCATATAGACATAAAATCTCATAAGAAATGTGAGTAGTAATTGAAGTTATTGTTTTTATAGGTCATACAACGTAGGTGATCAATAAGGAAAATTAGTTGACCTAGGATCGACACAAGCCAGTAGAGTGTCTTCTATACCTCGTCCTGAGCGGATGCCTCATAGAATTCCTAAGAAAAGGGAAAGCAAGTATGAAAAGCTACAAAAGAAGGGGGCTGTGGACTTTTATTGAAGTACAGACATTGTAGAGGCCGAGGGATGGCTATAAAGAACTGAGATGATCTTTGAGCAGATAGACTATGAGTCAGACGAGAAGTTTGACTTTGTAGTTTCTTTACTGCAAGGCCCGACATATCAATGGTGGAAGGCTGTTCCAGGTAGTAACACTAGGCCTTGTAACCTGAAGTGGGAAGATTTTCTGAGGGTCTTTAGGGAGAATTATATGCCCAAGATCTATTTGGAGGGAAAGACGAAGGAATTTCTGGATTTAAAGTAAGGTAGAATGTCTGTGGAAAATTATGAGATTAGGTTTAACGAGTGCGGTATGCTACTGCCTTGATTCTTATTGAGGAAGACAAGTGCAGGAGATTTGAAGATAAGTTGAATATTGAAATTCAGATAAGGCTAGCAATCACCAATTTGAGTAGTTTTCCAAAGCTCAAAACAACCTCGATTGTAATAGAGCAATTATTGAGAGATGATTAGGGAGAACATAGAAAAGAGTCTATAATGAAGAGGCCCAATGAATCTCAGGGTAGTTTTGGCAGAAGGTTTAGTAAACGCCAAAACAGATCCTTTCGACAATTCGAATAGAGTAATTATTGAGAGATGATTAGGGAGAACATGGACAAGAGTCTAGAATGAAGAGGCCCAGTGAATCTCAGGGTAATTCTAATAGAAGGTTTAGTAAATGCTAGAATAGATCCTTTTGACTACCGGCTAGATCAAGATAGTCAGGGTTCAGACAGAGGGGTATCCTTGTACAGTTTGTTAGTGGAAAAGGAACAATAGTGAGTCAGCTACCTAATTGTGAACATTGTGGGAAAAAGCACAGTGGTGAGTGTTGGAGATTGTCTAGAGCTTTCCTTAAATACGACTCTTTTGATCATCAGATTAGGGATTGTCCTGTTATTGTTAGAGACCACTCTAGTGAGAGAGGGAGATTTGTGAGTGAAGCTATAGTCCATCAGAGTTGAGCTAGTGCGTTTGAAAAGAGAGGTCGTGGGAGAGGTAGAATGAGCTCTGGGAGTCCTTTTGTCAGGACTAAGGTGCAGAGAAATCAACCGCAATCTAAGGCCCGAGTGTATGCAATGACCAGATGAGAGGCTCAGGATTCTCCGGATGATGTTGCAAGTGTGTTACTTTTTTTTTTCTTTTGAAGAATTTTCATTGCTAGATCCTAGATCTACACATTCTTTTATCGCTTTGCTTCTGCATCTAGGTTGCATTGTAATAGAGAGTTATTAGAACATGGATTAGAGGTGAATACTTTGATTGGTAGTATTATAGTAAGAGAAGAAGTCTACAAGAGATGTTTGCAGACTTTCAGGTAGACTTTATTATATTACAGTTAAGAGAGGTTGACATTATTCTAGGCATAGATTGGCTCACTGCTTATAAGGGTTATCATGAACTGCTACACTAAAGAATTGAGTGCTAGTCAAGTAGTGCTAGCCAGGATGATCTCACTTATGAGTGCTTTGAGGTTCATCCAAGGGGGATGTGAGGCCTATTTGGACCACATCATCGATACTCGAGCTGAACAGAGTGTGCAAGACATTCCTGTTGTTAAGGAATTCTTGGATGTGATTCCCACTGAGCTATCTAGTTTACCTCCAGATCAGGAAGTAGAGTTCATAATCAACTTAGTTCTGGGTGCTGCTCCTATCTCTATTCCTCTATATAGAATGGCACTTATGGAACTAAAGGAGTTGAGGACATAGCTACAGGAGTTGCTGGAAAAGGATTTCATTCGATCCAGTGTTTCACTTTAGGGAGCTCTAGTATTATTTGTGATAAAGAAAGATGGTACTCTGAGACTATGCATCTATTATAGGCAATTGAATCAGATAACAGTGAAGAATAAGTATCTGTTTCCTGGAATTGATGAGTTGTTTGATTAGTTGTAGTGAGCTTAGGTGTTCACTAAGTTAGACTTGAGATCAGGGTACTATTAGTTAAAGATAACAAAAGCTGATGTACCAAAAAGTGCATTTAGGAGCTGGTATGGGCATTTTGAGTTCTTAGTGATGCCGTTTGGGTTAACTAATGCCTAGCTACATTTATGTCTTTAATGAATATAGTGTTTCAACCCTACCTAGATTAATTTTTTATTGTGTTTATTGACGACATATTAGTATATTCAAAGAATGGAGAAGAGCATGCTGAGCATCTGAAAGTGATCTTACAGATTATGAGGGAGAAATAATTGTATGCTAAATTCAGTAAGGCTCAGAATTTTGGCTAGATCAAGTAGTATTTCTGGGTCATATAGTATCTAGACTAGGCATAAAAGTGGATCTTAATAAGGTTGAGATAGTGATGAATTGAGAAGCTCCGCAGAATGTTTCAGAAATATAGAGTTTCCTTGGATTGGTTAGATATTACCAGAGGTTTGTCAAGGGGTTCTCATTGATCTCAGCACCTCTAAAAAAACTTCTAAGGAATAATGTAGTATTCGAATGGAATGATTATTGTAAGAAGAGCTTTAAGAAGTTGAAACATCGGTTGACTATAACATCGGGTTAACTATTACATCGAGAATTAGAGGATACGTAGTATATAGTAATGCTTCTCATTAATGATTAGGATGTGTGTTGATGTAGTGTAGCAAGGTGATAGCCTATGTATCAAGACAATTAAGGTCTCACGAGATTAACTATGTGATACACGATTTAGAGCTTGTTTCAGTTGTTTTTGCTTTAAAGATATGGAGACATTATTTATATGGAGAGACATTCCAGATATACACTGATCATAAGAGTTTGAGATAACTGTTGACTCAGAAAGAATTGAATATGAGACAGAGGAGATGGGTAGAGTTATTGAAAGACTATGATTGCACAATTGAGTATCATTTGGGGAAAGCTAATGTGGTGGTTGATGCTTTGAGTAGAAAACTGAATAACAACGTAGCTCAAATTCAGTTATCGAGCTTACAAAACTTAATTTATTTGAGAGCTTTGAATGTGGAGTTAAATTTGGAGCAGAATGAGATGTTGATTTTTACATTGAAGCTGAGGCTGATGTTACAAGATAGGATCAGGAAAGTCCATAATAAAGATCCTGAAATGGTGAAGCTCATTGAGAAATTGAAAATGAAATCGGATTCTGAGTTTGAATTGAGAGATGAGACTTTGTGATTAAAATAGAAGATATGTGTGCTTAATTTCGATGATTTGAGGAAGGAAATTCTAGAGGAAGCTCATATGGCTATTGATGTTATGCATCCTGGTACTACCAAGATGTATAACATGTTGAAGCAACATTTCTGGTGGCCCGGAATAAAGAAGCAAGTAGAGGAGTATGTTTTAAAATGTTTAGTATGCCAACAAACTAAAGCTGAGCATCAGGCTCCAGTTGGAAAGCTACATTCGTTGCCTATTCCATAGTGGAAATGAGAATGAATCACTATGCATTTCATTATAGGATTGCCAAGGACTCCTAGACAAAATGAGGCTTTATGGGTTGTAGTGGACTGATTGACTAAGTCGGCCCATTTCTTACTATTAAGAGAGAATAACTCACTAGACTAGTTAGTTTGGAGGTACGTGGATGAGGTGGTTAGATTGCATAGGGTTTTAGTGTTCATTGTATTGGAAAGGAATCCTAGATTTACTACTGGATATTGGAAGAGTTTGTAGTAAGCTATGGTCACAAAGTTAAACATTAGTACTACATTTCATCCTCAAAAAGATGAACAGAGTGAGAGGACATTCAAGACTATTGAGGATATGCTCAAGGCATGTGTATTGGAGTTTCAAGGAACATGGGATTAGTATATAGAATTGATTGAAATTTCTTACAACAACTATTATCACAGCAGTGTTAGAATGGCACCATATGAGGCATTATATAGCAGGAAGTGTTAGTTGCCTCTATATTGGGATGAAGAGGGCTTGAGAATGGTTGAAGGCCTAAAATTAATATAAGATACTATGGATAAGGTGAAATTGATTCGAAGTCGAGTTAAAGCGACTCAAGATAGATATAAGAGTTATGTGGATCTGCATCGATAGGATTGGAAATACAATGTAGGGGACAGAGTGTTTCTGAGAGTGTCGCCTTGACAAGGAGTGTTGAGGTTTGATAAAAAGGGCAAGCTGAGCCCTAGGTATATTGGTCCTTATATTGTTATAAAAGTTAGCTTTATCGAATGAGATGTCTCAGTTACATAATGTATTTCATGTGAGCAAGCTCAGAAGATACCGATCATATTCGACACATGTGTTACCAGCTCAAGAGATTGAAGTTGCTAGTAATCTAACTTATGTTGAGGAGCCAATCAAGATAGTGGGATATCATATCAAGTAGTTAAGGAACTGAGTAATTCCACTGGTGAAATTCCTTTGGAGGAGTCACTCGATTGAGGAAGCAACCTAGGAAACAGAAGATCATAAAAGGAGACAATATCCCCACCTGTTTGAACAATCAAGTAAGAATTTTGAGGACAAAATTTCTTTTAGGAGGGAAGAATTGTAACATCCCATTACCCATATTAAGGCCCGAATAGTTTATATATGAGTTTAGTATGAAGTTGGAAAATGCATTTCATATTCATGCATAATTTGGCATAAACATACACTTCAATATTGAATTCTTGCACATTAAAATGATTGTAAATGCATTCATTGATATTTTCTGGTATAACTGAGTTATAAATGTGATTATATAGAGAATTGTGGTTTTTATGTATTGAAAATTGATTTTGAGAGTATATATATTGATTTATAATTTTTGGTAAAATTTATGAAATTTTTGGACTAGGAAAAATGCCAAGTAACAAGACAATTGATGAATAGTAGTAGAATTAGTTGTCAAATGACAGTGGAAATTATGATAAATAACTTTGGGATTTAATGAATTATGTCATTAAAATTGGGAGACAATTGGAGTAGAAATTGGAGACAAATGGACTAGTTAAATAAGAGAAAACAAGTGAGACCGTAGGAAGTGGATATGTTTCCACCACTGATGACACTCTCTTCTCAGTTAAAGACTAACTTCAATTTTAATTGTCTTTCACTTTATTCATTTTCTCTCAAATCTTGTTATTTTCATTCTTCTTCTTCTTCTTCTCCGTTCACGATGTTTTATTACCAACCCTACTCTCCATTTTGAGTTGCCATCCTCTTTCACTTGCCAATTCCACCATGTTATCTCCATCATCTTACCACTAGAAAACCTAACCTACTTCACCTCCATGTTGATAACCTTAAGATGTATGGAAAGCTAGGTTTTTTGGAAAATTTTAAAGAAACTTTGAGTAAATCAAGTAAGTATCATGTTAATCCTTATGAGTTGTTGGTATATGAATCAAATATAGTGATTAGTTGACATTAAATGACTATGAAAAAAATGGTCATTTTTCATAAACACCATGAATACAAGATGAAAATATTGACGTGTTGTTTTTATGTGTTTGATGATCAATATGTATTAAGATGGTGACGAAATGATTTTTGAATTTGAAAGATCAATAAAAATGTATGAAAAAATGCAACAGAAAAATGAAGAAATGTCGAAAAAGGAAAGAAATGTAGAAAATGATGAATGTGTGTGTGAACAATGTTCAATTTTAGATGTTTGTTTTTAATCATGGATTTTGATTTGTTTTGAAAGTGTTGAGCTTAAATGAGAGTTAGAATAAAAAATAATGGATATAAGTTAGAAGTATTAGATTTAGCAAAGGAGAGGAAGAAGAGAAGAAGAAATTCTGCAGTTTCGGATGAATAAGGAGTGCCAAAATTTCTTAACTGGAATAATATCACTAAACAGTCAACAGTATTTTGGCCATATCTTGATCTATAGATTTCCAAATGAAATTATTTTTGATCTAGATGAAACTAGAGACATACAGCTACAATATTTAAGAGAAATGGATTTTGAATTCTATCATTAATGGTTATGAAATTTAGCTTGAAGTTTAGTTTTGGCTTTGGCTGCAGTACTACCCGTGACAGAAAGCATGTCTTCACAAAAGTTGTGGCTTATTATCTTAGACTTCCATTGGTACAAATTTTGATAATGGAATTGAGTTATATGATTTGTACAATTTTGGGTGCCTGATCATGCATCGGCCAAAATTTTGAATGTGTTCAGTCTGAAGTATTTTGAGTATAACTTTAGGAATACTGAACTAAATGTATGATATTGATCTCTTTACAAACTTAAGACATTAGAGAACTATTTTATAGAAGGAAGTACGCAAAATTACTCCATTTTCCTTGTCATAATTATCATGCAATGTGGACCCTAAAGTTGGCTTTTAGAAAACATCTGGAATGATCAAATGAGTTATGAAATTATATTCAAATTGTTTTATGAAGTTACAAACCTTGAGTACAAATTATACTTATATGAGTGTTAAATGATTATGTGACAAGAATAATGGACAGATACCGGAGATTTTCATTGAACATGCTTTGTACTTAATCCATTTCTATACATATGTGCATAAATGAGTATGAATATAATTTTACAAATTTGTGATATGTGTAAATGTATATTTTGCATGATATAGAGGAGCATTTGGAATGTCAACATCTAGACATTATCAGGACTTCAACGCAATAGCTTTTGGAGTAATCTTTGAGTCAACCTAGATGTGTACTATCAACTATATATGTGGTTCTGCTTAAGTTATTTTATGATATTGACATAATTGTGATATTGATGATTCCAAAAAATTGAATGTCCAAGGAATTATTATTTGGGAATGTATAGAAAGTTCTCCTTGTCTATGAATGTGAAGAAATAAGTGTTACTCAACATGATTGTTGAATGTCAGAATAAGGTCCGATGATAACTGTGATTGAGACTATGAATGTGATTGACTAAAACAATGATTAATTGAAACAGTGATTGATTGAATATGTGTGATGCATTTCATTATATGAATGCATGATCAGATAATGAGAATTGTGAATTGAGTAGCCACCAAAAATGAACTTAAAGATCAGAATGTGATTAGGAGTTGAAGGCTCGCTATGTATAATGAGCCCTGTATTCCTAATGGATAAGGGATAGTATCAATGAGCCCGGTATCTAAAATGAATACGAGACAATTTAGGCACTCAATCAATCACAACAACTTAATAATCAAAAGTGAGTCTCACGAGCATTACATATACATTCAATACGTATGTTTGACTTGTAGCGCCCCCTTACCGCAGGGTACACACCGGAACTCCCGTGGGTCATTCCGATACATATCCTACAATAAGGGAGAGCTACGTGCAGTCACTACCGTACTCTCATGGAATCATATTTATAAAACCGTAATATAAAAATTAACAAAATTCGGAAACCAAAATGTTTTCTCATTTCATATCATTAAAGCAGAAATATACAAGTCTATCAGTTTTCCACTGTCTACAAACATTACTCCAAAAAGGAAACTGATACAAAAATCTAACTAGGTCATCCCTAAAAACAATCCCAGCTGACCGACCTGTGTGCCATGACTTCTTTTGCCAACTAGATCCACACGGCAGGAAAAGTCTTTCTCACTGGAGCTAGGAGTCTACACTCTCGATCCTGAAAAATAGTTGCAATTTTGGGTGAGTTTGCGAACTCAATGAGAAACCATCATCGATGGTTCACTCAATTCATTCATTTCGCAGACAATTCACAGATTCTCATACACTAGCAGAAATCAAAATTTCACAAAACAGTTTTCACAGAAATATAAGCATTTAACCCTTTTCCCAAATCACAGTATAATCAGATGCATACATAACATTTTTTCATTATTTTCCATTTTAAAATCTGTATTGTGACTGAGCGCCTGCATTGTCCCACTATTAGGCGCATTGATCAGTGAGCCTGAGGCTCTAAACTGTCCCAAAATGGGTGCATTAACATTGAGCTTATAGCTCTGTACTGCCCCTTTTCGGGCGCATTAAATATTGAGCATATAGCTCTAAACTGTCCCTTTTCGGGCGCATTAAACGTTGAGCATATAGCTCTGAACTGTCCCTTTCCTGGCTCATTAAGCGTTAAACGCGTCTTAGGCGTACGAGAGCCCTCTGGGTATGCACTACTATTCACGCGTCAGTAAGGGTAGGAGAGCCCTCTGGGTATGCACTAATCCCTTTCGAGCTCGAGGCTCTTTTTCAGTAGTCGAGCTTGTAGCTCTCGGTGGCAGCCCCAGTCATAACTGTTATTAATTGATCGCTCATGCAATTCATTTATCACAATTCTACCATATCACTTTGAAATCAGATCCAATTTATCGAAAACAGTCATATCATTCTCAATTACACATACCACACATTCACAGTTTATCACATTGAAGCATGAACATTCACATATATTCATCATTATTCAACACAAAATTCCAAGTACAGAACATTTAACAATCAATGATTGAGGAATGAACTAGGTTACTCACCTGTAACTTTCGAGCTACTGCCTGGAAGTCCCAGCAATATCCGTGGAATGTTGTTCCAACGGTGCCTGTATAATAGTCAAATAATTACCCATTACTAAATGCACAATCAGAAAGGTTCACAAATGCACATGCTGAAATGCAAAAATATACAATGCATATTCATGACATTTCCGGCGCTATATCCCAATTTCACTATCTTTAGCCTCAAAACCAACTTTTCATACTATATGCACTATCACATTTAGACAATACCCTTAAATTCTCAAGGAAGACCTCAAAGCCAAATTACTATTTACTGGATCAATATCATCCATTGTACTCTATTTCTAAAACCTCAAAGGCATTGAATCTATTTCAGAAATCTCACAATTATGTTCCAATTATCATGAAACAACACTTAGGTTGAAATAGAAACCTATCCTCAACTTTCATTCAATATTTGAGATCTTACT